>CM070547.1:57473546-58055189 GCA_036346405.1 Phyllostachys edulis | reverse complement strand
ATTCACGAGTGGAAGTGGGATTCGATCGGAATGGATTTCATCACGGTCTACCGTCCCGAAGAAGAATGATGCCATTTGGGTGCGTCATCGTCGATTGACTAAGGTGGCATTTCCTTCCGTCAAGTAACGGGTAGGTCTTTTGGCGGAACTCTATATCGCCCGCATCGTGAGTTTGCACGGTGTGCGAAAACGATTATGTGGGATCATGGATCCCTTTTCACGTCTCGTTTTGGCATAGCTTGCAGAGGCTATGGGCACTCGTCTTCTTACCTTTAGCATTTCACCCCAAGCGTGGTGGTCGGACCGGGAGGGTCAAGCGAGTTTTGGAAGACATGCTTCGTGCTTGTGTCCTTTCTATAAGCATTGGAAAATGCTTGCCATGCTGGAATTTTCTTATAACAATGACTTTCGAGGCCGGTCTCGGCATGGCACCATTTGAGGCCTTATGCGGAGAAAGTGTAGAACCCGTTAGGCGAGAAAGCCGGTGAGAGACCTCTCTTTGGCGGACTCAATCAATGAGGCGGCGCCAAGTCCGGCTTATTAAGTGGCGTTTGCGCCAGCTCAATCGAGCAAAGAGCTAGGACGGCCCGTCCTCGGCGTGAGTTGCGTTTTGAGCCTAATGACTTTGTTTATCTCAAAGTCTCTCCTTTGAAGAGGCCATCAGCGTTTAGGCGTCAAGGGCAAGTTAGCTCCTCGATATGTCGGTCCCTACGCATTATCGAGAAGAAGGGACTGTTGCCTATAAGTTGGAGTTGCCGGCTTGCCAATGGGGAGTACATGATGTTTTTCCATGTGTCCCGGCTTAGAAGTGCCTCCGTGTTCCAGCGAGGAAGCTCAGTTGGAACCCTCGATGTCGAGAAGATTTGACCTATCGCGAGCACCTGTTGGCGTGCTCGATGAAATCTGAGCGAAGGACAGAATAAGACCATCAAGTTCCTTAAAGTTCGGTGGTCAAACCATTACGAGGATGAGGCTACTTGGAAGAGAATCGTCTACGTGCAGGACTATCCATCTTTCTTTCTAGAGTGAGCCAAATCTCGGGGCAGATTTTGTTGAGGAGATTTTGTAACATCCCAACTGTATAATTAGGGTTAATCAAGTATAATTATATGTGTAGAAATTAAAACTTTTCTCATCTTGAAAAACCCTAAAATCTCATGTAATTCTTGTCCAAGTTGTGTAGTCCAAAAACACAAAGCTCTTGTTGACCAAAAGTCAAATTCTGTTCCAATTATCTTAAATCTTGTGCCAAACATTTGGAATATATTTTCCTTGGTCCCAAAACTGAGGTGGGACCCCTCTGAAAAATATCACAAGTTGTAAAACTTGTTTGATAATTTTGGAGGCAAAATGAATCATTGAACAACATTAATGAATTTCCTGAGAAAAATGCATTGCATAATAACCTCTGGAAATTTTATGAAATTAATCTCATTGTCGGCAAGCTCGGTTAAAATTTCATCAAATTTGGAGTTCATTTGCTATCTCAAATAATTACGCTAAGTTTCAATTTGTTAAAACTAAAATTTAAAAGCCTACCTTTGTTCCTTGGGCTAGCCACTTTGCAAAATTTGGTCGACCTTCATCGACCTCCTTCCCCACCTTGAGGTGGTAGCCGTTGGATCCAATCCAAAGCCCACGACCTCCCCTCAACTCAGCACCAGGACCTCCCCTTGAGTCCTGCGGACGCGTGGACCTCCTGGTCAGCGTGGGCGCCGAGAGACCTCCTCCGCGAGTCAACACCGCCACAGGCTTTCCCACCTCATCAGGTGCGTAGTTGGATCAAAGATCACGGTCATGACCTCCACAATGTGTTAAACCTCAAAGACCTCCTCATTTTGTTAAACCATCGGCGAGGTCATCCCGCCTGTTGGAGTGCGTTGGATCAAATCCGCCCACGACCTCCTCCTCAACATACTGTTGGTCCTCCCACCTCACGTGAGGTCATAGCCCTTGGATCCAAGATCCATGGCCTGACCTCCCTCCTGTTAAACTAAGCAAACCTCCCGCTATCAAGGTCGTAGCCATTGGATCAAATCCAACGACTCACGACCTCCCAGTGCTATCAAGCACTCACAACCTCCCATCTTTTTGTAGGTACCCGTTAGATTAAAATCTCGGTCAACCTCCTCCTGTCTTATCGCATCAAACCTCCCTTGCGTGAGGTCGTGCAGATTTAAATCAAAGGCCATGACCTCCCCTCATTCTTATGTTCATGTCGGTTAAGACCTCACGGGAGGTCCGGCCGTTGGATGGAGATCCAGCGCTTTGGACCTCTGTCCCATTCCTCACGTGCGCTTACATTAAGGAAATCGGAGGCGACCTCCCCATCCTTGATCGTGTGGACACCTGCTCCCGATCCTTTGGCGTAACGGTTCAAAAAATGCCATCGGAGGGCAGGACCTCTCCGGAGTCTTATCCAGCGGTCATAGGACCTCCTGTTCTTCTCCTACCTTGGTCGCATGCGTGCTCGGCGGTGGAGTTAATGGCGCCGAGCCTCTGCACCTTCGCGGCTCTCTGGCGACCCGCATTTAATCTGGTCGACTTCACTTTCAAGTCGGCCACGGACTGTCTTGATCAACTTTACATCTTGTCCAATGTCTAGCCGTGCCATGGGCTAAGCTCACCATGAGCTTAGCGGTGGTCCATGACCTCTGTGCCCAAGTATAAAGCCCCATTGGGTTCCTCCAGTAGCTTCTTTGGCACTCCTTCAAGTTCTAGCTTACTTGGTGCCTTCTATTTGCTCTTCCTTGACCTCCCTTCTTGGCGCCATTCTTTGGAGCTTGGAGCTCCTCGGTGGACAAGGGTCCTGAGGATTTTCCTCCTTTTTCTCTGAGCTCCATTTGTACCATCCTACGGGACCAAGACCCTAACTTCGCTTTGGTTTGGGCATTCTGAGAGGTGGACAAAGAGGAGCTTAGGCGAAGCTTGGTAGTGGACCCCATCTTCTCCACTCGGGCCATCACCATCCTCAACCTCCCGGCATCTTAAGGACCTCCGGTACACCTCCTGTTAGTCCTTTAGTTCTTTGGCACCCGCATGAATGAATGTCGCGGAGCTTTAGTTTTAGCACCGGCTTGAATGTCGCGCAGACTTCATTTTTGCTATTCGGTTTGGCGTCTTGGTCAATTTGCCCTCTCCGGCTCGCTTGGCGTTCGCCCGCCCGTCGCCGTTGAGAGGAGGTCCTTGAGGTGCCTAGCGTTATTGTGCTTTCGGTGGTACCGATGACCCTCAGCCCGGGCTCTACATCATGGCGAGATCACTTCTTCACTTCGGGATTTTGTCGGGCGTCCGGCGTGTCATTGTCGTTTTAGGACATAAATTCACGTTTAAATGCCCAATCATTGCAATCATGGGGTTAGCGATAAATGCCAAACACTGTCTCTTGTCGCATTTAAAACCTCCCTCGCGCGGACCTCCTCATGGTCATGCATTATTCATGTCCAGCGGCGCTTGAGTTAAAGCTAGATGCAGGGCGTCGGACCTCCTCAGGAGATGCAGGCGTCCAAGACCTCCACTTCTCGTGGCCGTCGAGACCCCCACGGAGTGCGTAGCGTTTGGACCTCCCTTAGGACCTCCCTAAGTTATCTCGGCCTTTCACCTCCCGGGTAGATCTTGGCCGTCAAGGTCCTCCTCGGACAATCTGGACCATCAGGACCCCTTGGAACATCTGGACCGTCCGGGACCTCCTGTGAGGTCTGGCGATGTAGATCTTCCTCGAGATCTTGATAGTTTAGACCTTCCTTTGGAAGATCTCAGCCGTTGAGGACCTCCCCTTTAATCAGTTAGGACCTCCTTTCCATGTTGTGGTTGGTTGGATTCTCCATCTGTGGCCCGACCTCCCTACTCTCGGCGCATGTGCGTTGCTAGGAGGTCAGGGACCTCTGGACCTCTGCTTGGCGTGTCGTTGTTCACTGGGAGGTCTGAGCCGTGGATCTCGGATCTGGCTCCGTCCTCCCATATCCTTGTGAATTTTCTTAGAAATTCGTGAGCTCTAATATAAACTGAATTAAGGTATAACTTTAGAAT
This sequence comes from Phyllostachys edulis, assembly GCA_036346405.1. NCBI lineage: Eukaryota > Viridiplantae > Streptophyta > Magnoliopsida > Poales > Poaceae > Phyllostachys > Phyllostachys edulis. Next base: position 58,051,160 of record CM070547.1, on the reverse strand, counting down.
TTCATATCTCTTTCATTTTAATTCCAAATGAGGTCATTCAAGTTGTGTTAGCTCTGTCTTGGACTTGACTTTAATCCAAAATGATTGTAAGTTGAGTTCAACTCAGAGTGATTTATGCATTAGATTTTAAAACCAACTTTAAAATATACACTTAAATCAATGCTTAACTTGTAAAATACAAAACTAATGCTCTGTAGATTATTTTGAGTGAGACCAACTTTGTTGGTTTCCTCCATTAATGTCTTACTATGAACATTAGTTTTGAGCATGTTGCTGCTAGGAAAATGAGGACTTGTGCATTATAATTTTGTTCAAGTTCTTGTTTTGAAAAATTATAGAAAGTGCAATATAGCTCCAAATGAGATGAACTCAATTGTGTTATTCATCTCATGAGGTGCTGGTTTTTGTAAAATCTCAGCTTCACTTCTTTTCTAGAAAATGTTGCCTCATAATTAAATTAATGAATAGTGCAGTTTGGTATTTTAGGGGCTGAGCAGAATTGTTTTGCTCATAACTTTTGCATTGAGAATCCAAATCAATTGGTTCTTGTTGCAAAATTCCTAAAATCACCCTCTTGCTGCTGTAGAAAATTCAGAGAATTTGGAGTTCGTTTGTTGTGCTGTCTTTGTTGTGTTTAAATGCGTTCTTATCGGTTCTTTCTCGCTTTCCGTTGAAGCCGACATTTGTGGTGATCCCGAGTGACCCTCCGCAACAAATTGACCAGCAACAGCAAGGACAAGCAGTTTGATCATTTCCATCATTGTCCCATTACTTTAAAGCTTAATATCGTTTTACTTCTATGTATGCATGCTACTTTGTGTTAAATGTAGCTAGCAAGCCTATAGTTGCATAATCTGTAGGAATTGTTCATCCTCTACTACCATGAGCCTAGGTTATTTGCTGTGGTGGGAGCTCGTTGGATGAGCTCTTATCATTAGTAGTTCGATGTAAATTGCTTAGACATGCTTAGTTATCGGTAGAAATGGGCGATCATCGACTTAGTCGATGGTCTTGATCACTCAAAACTGATTATTACTCCTATATGTCAGCACTTGTGCTTTGATTAATTGTAAAATCAAAACTGAAAATAAAAGATTGATTTAGACTTGGGCATATTGGATGGATGGCGTGGTTTTTGGATGTGGTGGTATGCGGGTCCCTAAGGACCAGAGTACTTGGTCACTAAGCCAGCGATTTAGCGTACTAACCACGAGGCATATGGAACCCCTCTTGACTAAGTACTCTAGGAGGTGTTAATTATGAAATGAGCTCGGTTGGTGTGTTTCAAAAACAAATGTATATGTATAGTGTGGGAGGAGCATTAGCTAGGAAGGTTGTGTGATGTCTCCTTCTCCCGTGGGTTGTCTTGCACTCGTAATTAGCATTCATCCTTTGGAAGGTCTCGTAGGACTTAGCGTGTGCGACACCTACCGGAGTGTGCGTAAAGGAAAGGCGATGCGGCGTGTGGTCTGATGGTACACCTGGGGATAAAACTATTGAATAGCCTCGTCTAGGTTATGGACATGCTTGGTAGGTCGTTCAAGACTAGACTACAACCTTTAATTAAAACTTGACATGGTTGGTATGAGCGGGGAGTTCATGCTATTGTTGTGGTGACTTGGGTTAGTCACTTCGGGATTGTTCTTGTTGTTGTTATTATGTTATTATCGCGTTGTTATTTCAACAATTAAAATGCTTTGTCAAATTGCTTTCAATCTACTATGTTATTGCAAATGAAACTTGCTTTATGCTAAAATGAGTCCAAAGCCTCATCCACTTAAATAAAGCTTGCATGTAGCTAAATTATAGTTGTTATCTTACGTCGGTCTTGCAGTACAATAAACAAGTTATTGTACTCATTTGCTTCTTAACAACTTTGTTGCAGGAGAGGAGCAAAGGGCTTTACTTTTCTTGATTGTCGGTGGTTGGGAGAAGCGACTAGCTTGGCGGTCCGTCGATTGCCTTGTGGGCTAAAGGCACTGGTTGGCTCTTATTTTGGCCATCTTTATGGCACTTTTGCTTCATTGTTATCTTTTTGTAATTATTGCTATTTGGCCTAAGGGCCTCTCTTTTGTAATATCTATTCCATATTAATGTTAACCGGTTTGTTGCTTATACTGTATTGTTGTATGGAATTGATGCATTCTTTTGTTGTGAGGTATGTGTCTTGCGTGCAGGAAGTATACATCTCTCGAGACCAGAGTTTATTTGGTTGATAATACTAGGGTCGAGTTGGATGACTAAGTATTATGAGCCTAATAAGCGTCGAGTCTCTAAAAGTTATTATCGATTATGGTAATGCTTAAGCTTGGTAGATCCTTAGGATATTTTGAAAACCTATTTTCAAAGCATCAAATGAGTTTTGAAAGCTTAGGTAAATTCTCGGATTTTATTCCTTACCTATCTTAGCTTTCTCTTCTCATCCCACTCTAATTTAAGTTTTAAAAGTGTTTTCCTCTCTTCCTTCTACAAAATAGTTGTTGTCGATTAACCTTTGGGTTTTGGGAGAACCAATGAGATTGGCAAATTGAAGTGTGAGCTGCCCACTATAAGGTTTTGAAGTTAGTGGTGATTAGACAAGGGCTTGGATCTGAAATACGGACAAAGCATCAAATTTCGGACAGCGATCTCAAAGGTTTCTAATTAGGATAGATAATGAGAGGTTAATCAACTAAAACTTGTGGGAATAAAGGGTAAGATGTGATACTAGTTAGCTAAGTATCTAACCCTTATTTGCTGATTTAACCTTGCTCTTTAGTAGCATTAGCTCACCCTACAATCTGATTTTTGATCTTCTCGACCAATTACTCGTTCATTCAATACGGGTTAGTTGAGTTGAGAGTTGAGCCTGCTTTTGGTGTTTCTTGGCTGTTTTTAGAGTCTTTTAGAAGCTTTTAAAGTTTAAATAACCGCTGATTTTGGCTTTTCGTTTGGGGTGATATTCCATTCCCTAGTCGATCGCTTTTGCTTTCTTTAAGGCTTTGTTTTCGGGTCTAGTTGCTAACCAAAAATTCCTTGTAAGGATGCCAATTCACAGTGGAAGTGGATTCGTCGGAATGGATTTAATCACCGGTCTACGTCCCGAAGAAGAATGATGCCATTTGGGTGCCATCGATCGATTGACTAAGGTGGCACATTTCCTTCCCGTCAGGCGAACTTGGGTAGGTCTTTTGGCGGAACTCTATATCGCCCGCATCGTGAGTTTGCACGGTGTCTTGAAAACGATTAATGTCGGATCATGGATCCTTTTCACGTCTCGTTTTTGGCATAGCTTGCAAAGGCTATGGGCACTTTCTTACCTTTAGCGGCATTTCACCCCCAATGATGGAGTGAGAGAGGAGGTCAACGAGTTTTGGAAGACATGCTTCGTGCTTGTGTCCTTTCTATAGGAAGCATTGGGAGAAATGCTTGCCATTCGTAAATTTCTTATAACAACGACTTCGGGGCCGATCGGCATGGCACCATTTGAGGCCTTGTGCGGGAGAAAGTGTAGAACCCGTTGAGCGGTAGAGGCGGTGAGAGACCTCTCTTTGGCGGGACTCAATCAATGAGGCGGCGCCAAGTCGACTTATTCGTGGCGTTTGCGCTCAATCGATCGAAAGAGCTATGCGGACCGCGTCGGCGTGAGTTGCGTTTTGAGCCTAATGACTTTGTTTATCTCAAAGTCTCTCCTTTGAAGGCCATCAGCGTTTGGCGTCAAGGGCAAGTTAGCTCCTAGATATGTCGGTCCCTACGCATTATCGAGAAGAAGGGAGGCTGTTGCCTATAAGTTGGAGTTGCCGGTAACACTTGTGGGAGTACATGATGTTTTCCATGTGTCGGCTTAAAATGCCTCAGGTGTTCCAAGAGGAAGCTCCGTTGGAGACCCTCGATGTCGGGAAGATTTGACCTGTCATGAGCACCCGCGTTCGATGGTCACGAGCGAAGGACAAGGAATAAGACCATCAAGTTCCTTAAAGTTCGGTGGTCAAACCATTACGAGGATGAGGCTACTTGGGAAAGAGATGCGTCTCGTGCGGACTATCCATCTTTCTTTCTTAGAGTGAGCCAAATCTCGGGGCGAGATTTTTTGTTAGGGGAGATTTTGTAACATCCCAAGCTGTATAATTAGGGTTAATCAAGTATAATTATATGTGTAGAAATTAAAACTTTTTCTCACATCTTGAAAAACCCTAAAATCTCATGTAATTCTTGTCCAAGAGTTGTGTAGTCAAAAACACAAAGCTCTTGTTGACCAAAAGTCAAATTCTGTTCCAATTATCTTAAATCTTGTGCCAAACATTTGGAATATATTTTCCTTGGTCCCAAAACTGAGGTGGGACCCTCTGAAAAATATCACGGTTGTAAAACTTGTTTGATAATTTTTGGAGGCAAAATGAATCATTGAACAACCTTAATGAATTTCCTGAGAAAAATCCGTTTTCTTTTAAAGTCCTTGCCAAGTTTTCAAAATAAAAGTAACCATTTGGCTTTATTGAGAATCCAAAGCTTAACACGAGATTTTTGAATCTGGAGAGTTCAATTGGAATTAATCAAACCTTAACTAAGCTCTTAGTTGGTGTTCCTTGCCTGTTGTAGCTCTCTGTTGTGTCTTTCTTTGCTCTTGGTTGTCGTGTGTCCCCGAGCCTCCCTGTGCCCCTGGTTTTGTCTTCTTTTTAACTTCCTTTGTTGGCTTGAATCTCTTTGAGACTCGAGACCTCCCCTTCTCTCTCTCATCTTTCCCCTCTGTTTCTGACCCTCCTGTTTCGGGTTTTCTTGTTAAGAACCCGGCTCGGGTTGGTGTTTCTAACCTCTTTGGTCTCTTCAAGCCACGCTTGATTTGCTTCTTTGGACCTCCTGTGGACCTCTCCGCCCTCTCGAAACTCTCGAGAGTTCTCTTGGGCGCTCAGAGTTCCTCTGGACCTCCCAGTGCCCCTTTGGGACCTTTCTAGACCTCCTTGTGGCTATTTGGACCTCCCTTGTGTTCAAATAGACCTCCCTTGTCCCTATGAGACCTTTACTGTGTCCCACACGGACCTCCTCCGTGTCCTTTAAGACCTCCCCTTGTTGAGATCTAGCCGCTCAGACCTCCCTTGTTGAGATCTAGCCGCTCGAGACCTCCCCTTGTTGAGATCTAGCCGCCCGACCTCCCCTTGTTGAGATCTAGCCTCAGACCTCCCTTGTTGAGATCTAGCCGCTCAGACCTCCCCTTGTTGAGATCTAGCCGCTCGAGACCTCCCTTGTTGAGATCTAGCCAGCGAGACCTCCCTTGTTAGGATCTCGCCTTTAGGACCTCCTCTCTGAGATCTTAGCCGTCCTGTGTTCTCCTTTAGTGGGATCCAAAGGTCCAGACCTCCTCGTGCCCAAGACCTCCTTAGCGCTTGGACCCATCTTTGACTCTCGTCAGACGCTTGAGGCCTTGCCTTCTTAACCTTAGGACCATCCGATGTGGGTTGGATGGCCCGATCCTAAGGGCACGTTAGCTTGGTCCGAACGCCCCTTTCCTCCTTGCCGTCCGATTTTAATTAGATGGCCTAGTCTCGCTGGTCTGCTACGCTGGTCCTAACGTTCCTTTCCTTCTCGACCGCCTTGATTCCAATCGAATCTCGCTTTGATGCGCGTTGCCTTTGTTTCGGGACCTCCTCCCGTTGTTTTGCAAAGACCTCCTCCAGGCCCTTGCCGGGTCTTTTGTAAAGACCACCTCCTAATCTTGAATATCCTTGACCGTCGGGACCTCCCGCACCCTTTGATCTCGGACCGCTGAGATCCTCCCTTTGAGATCTTGACCGTTAGATCTCCCTTTTGAGATCTACTCGTCGGGACCTCCTGCGCCCTTTGATCTCGGACCGCTGAGGTCCTCCCTTGAGATCTTGGACCGTTAGATCTCCCTTTTGGAGATCTACTCGTCAGACCTCCTGCGCCCTTTGATCTGGACCGTTGAGGTCCTCCCTTTGAGATCTTGACCGTTAGATCTCCCTTTTGAGATCTACTCGTCGGGACCTCCTGCGCCCTTTGATCTCGGACCGTTGAGGTCCTCCCTTGAGATCTGGACCGTTAGATCTCCTTTTGGAGATCTACTCGTCAGGACCTCCTGCGCCCTTTGATCTGGACCGCTGAGGTCCTCCCTTGAAATCTTGACCCTTAGACCTCCCTTGTGCAGTCCGAGTGTCGTGGCCTCCTCGTTGTGAGCTTTGAGGACCTTCCAGGACCTCTTCTTGAGTCCTTGGACCTCTGTCCCAGACCTCCCTTTGAGTGTCTTGGACCTCTTGCCCAGACCTCGCGGTGGTCTTTGGCGGGAATGACCTTTTTTGGGGCCACCTCTTTGACCAATGGTGCACCTTTTTGACCGCCCCACTTGCCAGCCCCTCTTCACCTTGTAATTATTGCTCTTGCCTCAGAACTCAGTGCGCATTTAATAGGTGTCGGGTCACATTAAATGCAATCCCATCTGAGGTACTTTATTTCAATTCTTTTTGGGCAAGCCCTGCCCAAGTAGTCCCGATTGCCAACACGTCTCTGGGTTTCCTTGTGGTGCACACCACCAACCCCGGCTATATTTAGCCTGGGAGGGCAGGCCTTTGTAATCTTTTGCTCATTTCTTCCTTCCCTGCCTCCTCTGCTTTCGGTTCTTCCTTATAAAGACCCTCCCGGGAGCTCTTTGAGGCGGTGTTAAGCCTCTTGGTTTCCTTTTGGCTGAGTTGGTTTGAGTTCCTTTTGGTTCTTTTGTTGTTCTCGGCTTAGTGTGGTTTTGCTTATTTGGTTCTCTTGCGAACGTGTAGATCACGAGTTCGAGGAGATCTTGGACCCGGCTCTTGCTGCAGAAGGCTCTCCACTGCTTGACCAAGGCAAGCCACAGACCTCCTTTTGATCATCTTGAACCAAGCTTTGCAAATGTATTTCGGTTTAAATTATCATGCATGGCTATGTTTATAAGAAAATGGTTTGGGCTATAGTTACTTACCTACTTGTCAGTATGCCCCTTTATACCTTTGTCTCCATCATGTTGTCATGATTCACCTTGTGAGCCTTAGGGTGGATAATTTAGTTGGTGTTCTTTGTTATTTGCCAACATGGGGGCCGTAGGTCTTATATAGCCTCGCTTAGAAAACGTGGTTTGAGCGTATCATGCTTCATCTCCAATAATCTTAATTAATAAGTTATGAAATGTGTGGTTGGTGCCATTGTTGAGCAAACTATGGCGGGATGCCTAAGTCAGTGTCGATCGTGGTGTGAGACCACTTTGTTAAAATTTGTGTGCCAGGAATGGGTGGTCTTTTGGCATAGGCTAATACAATTGTTTAGCTAAGGCAAGAAGGCGGGGAGTGAGTAGTGGGTCTTGTGCACACCGGTTTGTGGAAGTCTTGCCTAAGCACAATTAAGGACTTCACTTTGTATCTGTTTAATCGGGCCAATTAGTGCAACCACAAGATCATTTTATGGGAATGGTCTGGCTGAATAATTAGCAATGAGATGGCTTGGGGCTGTTTTGGTTGAGCGTGTGATTCGTTGGGCGCAGAGGGGCACCCCATAACCCCGTGGATTTCTAGACCACCGAGGGATTACAAACCTTAGCGGGCAGCCCTAGTCGGTTCAAAGCTTTGTAAAGGCCTTGCCGCTCTTTCTAGATCAGGCTGCTCACCTTAGGAAGTGAGCAAGGGTGACCGAACCCATCCCGCTAGAGAGATCGTGGATTGTGGGTAAAGTTGTACACCTCTGCAGAGTAAAAGATCTATTCAATAGCCACGTCCTTGGTCATGGACAGGCTCGGTGAAATGGTGCAAGGGGTAGATGTTTCAAAAGCTTGTGCCATCGGACACTTCATGAGATGCTTTGGCTTTGCCTCAAGAGACCTTGGCCGCCTCAGAGGGGTCAAGGTTGGCTCGGTAGTGGTCCAGGTTGGTTGGGACCTCCGAATGGGTGTTCGAGTGGGTTTTGGGTGAGGACACTGCCCACCGTGTGATGCACCTCCCCAATTTTTGGTTGTGGCCGTGAGTTGGTGCTCACTCCACCTTTTATTAAAACATCAAAAGTATTATGTATTATGGTTTTACCTTGCTGCCTTTCAATCTATTATTGCTATTATTGTCAAACTTGGCTTTGCGCAAACTAACCATACAGCTCTCCATTGGTAAGTCATTGCATGAATATTATTGCATCTTTGCTCCCTGTGACTTGCTGAGTACATTCCAAGTACTCAGGGCTTAAGCCCTGTGTTAAAGCAGATTATGAGGATGACCAAGTGCAGGGCAGTGCAGACCTCTTCGAGGAGGAGTTCTTCGACGACTAAGATGCCTAGGCCGTCCTCCACCCGACAGCCTGTGGTGCTTGTTGGATGGCTTCTGCGTGTTTTGGTGTTTGAGCCCTAGAGCTCCTTGTCGCCAGTTGTAAGTCCTCGTTGGTTTTGTAAGCCCTCAGTGGCAGACCTCTTGTTAACAAGCTTGACCATAAGGTCCTATTATATAAGTTCTATTTGTCTGCTTCATCTTTGTTTGACCTCGTGGTTGTGGTATTGGCTTGTGTTCTTGTGCGAGCTAGCTCGATTGTCCTGGGACTAGCTCGGATGCACGTGCGGTGACCACCAGTGAGGTCCCACGGGACTTAGCTCGAGGTCCCTGGGACCTCTCTTGGTGATGTGCTGGAGGTGCTCTGGCGAGTGGCGGGCCACGACCTCCAGGAGGTCCTCAAGACCTCCGGGAGGTCAATGGCGGACTGAAGACCTCCAGAGGTCCGCGAAGACCTCTGGGAGGTCCCGGCACCTCCTCGGTAAAGCTCCATGCGGTGCTACCACATCCTTCCGTGGTGACTTCAAGCGCAAAAAAAAATGGTCCTCCGGACCTCTTATGTACATCACGGGGTGGTCGTCACGGTTAGTATCGAGCCTAGGTCGGTCAGGGGCGTGGCCATAAGCGTAAAAGTCGATTTAGTTTTTATCCAAAAGTTATTTTCTAAAGCAAGTCAACTTAAAATTTGTTTAGTAGTTCTTTCCTTGTCTTTGGTTCTATGCTGCCCTTATCACGCTTAAAATCTTTTCTTGTCCTCGTTTCTACTCTCATCTTAACTCCTCCTTAGTTCCCTTATCTTATCTCTCTTTGAACCTTGATTTTGAATCTAACTTGACTTCCTTGCCTTTATAACTTCAATAGGGCGATCGTAGAAAGGTTAGGATTAGTGGTCCTATTCTCGAGTCTCGCTTAGCTTGGGTCTTGAAGACCTCTGCTTTTGAAGCTTCATTTGCCTCTTTTGGCCTCCCTGCCTTTTGGTTCTCTCTTGGGTTAACCAAGTCACCCCTAATAGTCGCCCTATCTTTATTTCTCTCAGATCCTCTTACCCTTTATGCCTTCCTTCTTACCTATTAAACCTTTAGAGTTTTGACCAAGATGGTGCGTGAACTCGGCGATCCACAAGTCGGGGTGAGCCCCGCACGCTTGCCTCCACCCCCACCTCCTCCAAAGGGCGACAATGCACCCGGGTTTTGGGCGGTTTATGGCGACAAGCTCGATGATGAGCTCTATGATGCGAGATTATGAACCAGATTATGGCTCAACAAAGCCGTAGACCACCAATGCTTTACTTGCCATGATGAGTCGAATAGTCGAGCAAAGAAGGCCGCCACCTCCACCCCCACTCACCCTCAATCAAGGCTTTGTCGAGTTCATGAAGACACGCCCAGTTACATTTTCGAGCTCTCCCGAGCCTTTAGATGCAGATGATTGGCTGAGATCAACAGAGAAGAAGTTGGATATTGCTCGCTATGAAGACAGGGAGAAGGTTTTGTTTGCCTCACATCAACTGGAAGGACTTGCAGCTGAGTGGTGGGACACATTTTGTGCCTCACATGCTGACCCCCAGAGGATCTCTTGGGCAGAGTTCTCTGCAGCTTTTCGCCACTCCCATGTCCCTGATGGGAAGGTTGAGATGAAAAAGGAAGAGTTTAGAGAGCTCAATGTGACATCCCAAATGTATAATTAGGGTTATTCAAGCATAATTATATGTGTAGAAATTAAAACTTTTTCTCACATCTTGAAAAACCCTAAAATCTCATGTGATTCTTGTCCAAGAGTTGTGTAATCCAAAAAGACAAAGCTCTTGTTGACCAAAAGGCTAATTCATTTTCCATCCATCTTAAATCTTGTCCAAGAGTTTTAGAAATTCCAGTGAAGTCTTAGTTATAGACTGAAATAAGGTATAGACTTTAGAATTTCATATCTTCTTCATTTTAAATTCTTTTGAGGTCATTCAAATTGTGTTAGCTCTGTCTTGAACTTAACTTTAATCCAAAAATGATTGTAAGTTGAGTTCAGCTCCAGAGCACAGCTAGCTACTAGGTTTTAAAACTCCCTTTGAATATACACTCAAAATTTATGTTTAACTTGTAAAACCCATAACTAATGCTCTGTAGGTTATTTGTGAGTAAACCCAATTTTGTTAGCTTCCTCTAATAATGAACTCACTGTGAAAATTAGTTTTGAGCTGTTGCTGTTATAAAAATGAGGACTTGTGCATTATAATTTTGTTCAAGTCTTGTTTTTGAAAAATTATAGAAAGTGCATAATAGCTCCAAATGAGATGAACTCAATTGTGTTATTCATCTCATGAGGTGCTGGTTTTACAATAAAAATCTCAGCCTCACCACTTTTCTAGAAAATGTTGCCTCACAATTAAATTAGTGAATAGTGCAGTTTGGTAATTTTAGGGCTGAGCAGAATTGTTTTGCTCATATCTTTTGCATTGAGAATCCAAATCCATTGGTTCTTGTTGCAAAATTTCCTAAAATCATCCCCTTGCTGCTGTAGAAAATTCAGGGTATTTGGAGTTCGTTTGCTGTGCTGTCTTTGTTGCCTTTAAATCGTTCTTATCGGTTCTTTATCGCTTTTCCGTTAGGTTTCGACATTTGTAGTGATCCCGAGAGCGACCCTCTGCCACAATTTGAGCAACAGCAACAAGGCAAGCAGTTTGACCATTTCCCATCATGTCCCATTACTTTAGAGCTTAATACTTTGTTTTACTTCTATGTATGCATGCTACTTTGTGTTAAATGTCGTTAGTAATCCTATAGTCGCATAATCTGTAGGAATTCTTTATCCTCTACTACCAATGAGCCTAGGTTATTCGCTGTGGTTTGAGCTCGTTGGATGAGCTCTTATCACTTAGTAGTTGCGCTTCCTCTGCTTAGACATGCTTAGCTATCGGTAGTATTGGGCGATCATCGACTTAGTCGATGATCTTGATCACTCAAAATGATTATTACTCCTATATGTCCAGCACTTGTGCTTTGATTAATTTGTAAAATCAAAAGCTGAAAATAAAAGATTGATTTAGACTTGGGCATATTGGATGGATGGTGCGGTTTTTGGAATGTGGTGGTATGCCCGGGTCCCTAAGGACCGAGTACTTGGGTCACTAAGCCAAGCGCTTTTATGTACTAACCACGCGAGGCATATGGAACCCCTCTTGACTAAGTACTCTAGGAGGTGTTAATTATGAGCGAGCTCGGTTGGTGTGTTTTCAAAAACAAATGTATATGTATAGTGTGGGAGGGAGCATTAGCTTCGGTAGGTCGCCTAATGTCTCCTTCTCCCGTGGGTTGTGCAGCTCAGTAATTAGCATTCATCCTTTGGAAAGGTCTCGTGGGACTTAGCCGTGCCGACAAGACACCTTCAAAGTGTGCGTAAGGAAAGGCGGTCCGGCGTGTGGGTACAAAGTGGTACACCTGCAGTGATAAAACTATTCAATAGCCTCGCCCTAGGTTATGGACATGCTTGGTAAGGTCGTTCAAGACTAGTCTCAAACTTTTAATTAAAACTTGATGGGTTGGTATGAATGGATGTTCATGCCATTGTTGTGGTGACTTGGGTTAGTCACTTCCAGGATTGTTCTTGTTGTTGTTATTATGTTATTATCGCGTTGTTATTTCAACAATTAAAAATGCTTTGTCAAATTGCTTTCAATCTACTATATTATTGCAAATGAAAACTTGCTTTGTGCTTAAATGAGTCCAAAGCCTCATCCACTTAAATAAAGCTTGCATATAGCTAAATTATAGTTCTGTTATCTTACACGTCAGTCTTGCGAGTACAATAAACAAGTTATTGTACTCATTTGCTTTGCTTAACAACTTTGTTGCAGAGGAGGTAGAGCCCAAAGGGCTTTACTTTTCTTGTTGTCTTGCATGGTTGGGGGAGAGCGACTAGCTTGGCGGTCCGGTCGGTTGCCTTGTGGGCTAAAGGCACACCTGGTTGGCTCTTATTTTGGCCATCTTTATGGCACTTTTTGCTTCATTGTTATCTTTTTGTAATTATTGTTATTTGGCCTAAGGGCCTCTCTTTTGTAATATCTATTCCATATTAATGTTAACTTCGGTTTGTTGCTTATGTACTATGTGTTGTATGGAATTGATGCATTCTTTTGTTGTGAGGTATGTGTACCATTCTCGGAAGTATACATCTCTCGAGACCGAAGTTTATTTGGTTGATAATACTAGGGTCAATTGGATGACTAAGTATTATGAGCCTAATAAATCCGGTGCTCACACTCAAGCAAGGCAAGATGTCGAGAAGTGAGTATCTCACTAAGTTCACTCAATTGTCGCGTTATGCTCGCATGAAGATGTGGCTACTGGATGATGCGTGAAGCGTTTTTTAAGCGAGGCCTCCATCCCACCTTAAAAGTTCAAGTTGTGGGCAACGATTATCCCGATTTCCAAATATGGTGAACAAGGCAATGCTCAATGAGGAATCCCAAGAGAACTCTCCGAGTCCTACAAGAGAAAGGTGCCACCCTCCTGCTCAAGAAAGACCTCCCAAAGACCACAAAGCTTTTGTGCAAGACCAACCCAAGCGCCAAGGACCTCCTGGACCTTCCAGACCTCTGCCAAGACCTCCCGCCAATGTCCTGCTCGGCACCGCATCACTAGCAAAGACTAAGACAACCCCAACGACCTCCACAAAGAATGGGATCACTGCTTCAAGTGTCACCAAGTGGGGCATTTTGCTAATCAATGCCCACTAAAGACAGAGCCAACCACCAAGACCTCTACTTCAGACCTCCTCGCCAAGACCCTCAGTCGCAGGACCTCCTCAAGCAGAACCTCCCAAACTTTTGAAGGGGCCGTGTGAACCATGTGGCGTGGAAGAAGCATGAGACCTCCTCGGGCGTGGTACTAGGTATGTTCCTAGTAAATTCAAGGCAACCAGCAGCTTTATTTGACTCGAGCTTCCCATTCGCTTATTTCTCGAGTTTTGCCGCAGCACCGGCTTGAGTTGTTGCTCTTAAGTCTACCTTGTTGGTTCAATCCCCCGGCTCAGAACTAAGCACGAACCAGGGTTGTCCACAAGTGAAAATGGTCATAGAAGGAGTAGAATTTCTAGCCAACCTTATCCTTTTGGACACCAGGTCCCTAGATGTGATTTTGGGCATGGACTGGCTAGCTAACCACCATGCCATGTTGGATTGTAGTGGCAAAAGTATCTCTTTGACCAGCCCTAGTGGTGCCATCAGGAAGTTTTCGCCACCTCGAGAAACTCCAAGGAGCCCTATCTTGTAGTGCTCAAGTTCAAGTTTTGGAGGATGTCCTCGTTGTTAAAGAATTTGTGGATGTGTTCCTGATGAGCTCCCTGTGAATGCCCCTGATGCAGAGACCTTGAGTTTGTCATAAACCTTGTCCTGTGGACCTCCCCATCTCCAAAAGGCCCTCAGATTGCATGTTGATGATCATGTGGAGTTGAAAAGCAAATGGAAGACTTGCAGAGCAAGGGTTTTATTAGACCTAGCTCCTCACCTTGGGGAGCCCCAAAGTGATTTTGTGCCTAAAAAGGATGGCACTCAAAGGATGTGTGTGGACTACAGAGCTCTCAATGATGTCACCATCAAGAACAAGTATCCTTTGCCAAGAATTGATGATTTATTTGATCAATTGAAGGGGTCATTGTGTTTTCCAAGATAGATTTGAGAACAGGATATCACCAACTTAAGATTCGCAAGGAAGACATCCCTAAGATAGCTTTTTCAACTAGGTATGGGTTGTTTGAATTCACTGTTATGTCTTTTGGGCTGACCAATGCTCCCGCCTATTTCATGAATTTGATGAACTGAGTGTTCATGGAGTACCTAGACAAGTTTGTCATTGTCTTTATTGACGACATTCTAGTGTACTCCAAGAGTGAAGAGGAGCATATAAGCCATCTCTTTTCGGTTTTGGAAAAGCTGAGAGCTCATCAGCTCTTTGCCAAATTTAGTAAGTGTGAGTTTTGGCTAAAAGAAGTGGTCTTTTTGGGGCATGTTTTGTCAAAAGAAGGAGTGTCTCACAACCCTAGTAAGGTTCAAGATGTGCTCAATTGGGAACCCCTAGGACCGTGCCTCAAGTTCAAGTTTTCTTGGCATGGCGGTTATTCTGAAAGGTTTATTGAAGGCTTCTCCCGGATTGCAAAACCTCTCACTTAGCTATTAAAGAAAGAAAAGAAGTTCCTTTGGACCTCGACAGAACAGAGCTTCCAAGAGCTCAAGAGAAAGTTGACCTCTGCCCCAGCTTTTGGTTCTTCCAGATGTTAGGAAAGATTTCAAGTTTATTGTGATGCGTCAAAGCAAGGACTTGGTGTGTTCTAATGCAGATGAAAAAGTGGTAGCTTACGCTTCAAGACGCTTGAAGCCTCATGAAGCAAACTACCCTACTCATGACCTAGAGTTGGTCTGTGGTTCATGCCTTAAAATTTGGCGCCATTACCTCATTGGTAATAGGTGTGAAATTTACACCCACCACAAAAGCCTAAAGTACATCTTTACACAAGCGGATTTGAATTTGAGGCGGAGAAGGTGGCTTGAGCTTATTAAGGACTACAATGTGAATTCACTACCACCTGTGCAAGGCCAATGTGGTGGCGAGATGCTTTGAGCGAGAAAAGTTTATGTCAATACTTTGATGGTTAAGGAGAGCCAACTTGCCTTGTATGAAGAATTCTTGAAGCTTAGACTTGAGTTAGGGAAGAAGGGTTTTTGGCAACTCTTGAAGTGCAACCTACCTTGCAAAAACAGATCAAGGCAGCCCAAGATGGAGATGCTAGCATCCAAGAGATTAAGACCAACATAAGAGAAGGAAGGTCAGCAAGGTTTTCTATGGATGACCTAGGTGCGGTTTGGTTTGATAAGAGGCTCTGTGTGCCCAATAACACGGAGCTCAAGGGTATAATACTTAAAGAAGCCCATGAAGCTTTGTATTCTATACATCCAGGAGTTACAAAAATGTACCAAGATGTCAAGGAATTGTACTGGTGGCCGAAAATGAAGAAGGAGATAGCAGATTTTGTGGCCAAATGTGACACTTGCCAAAGGTTAAAGCAAAGGCACCAAAGACACGGAGGACTTTTAGTGCCCTTACCCATACCCGAGTGGAAGTGGGAAGAGATCGGCATGGATTTTATTATTGGTTTACCTCGCACCCAAGCTGGTTTTGATTCTATTTGGGTCATAGTGGATAGATTAACAAAATGGCTCACTTTATTCTGTGAAGACTACTTATTCGAGACAAGCTAGCGAAATCTACATGGCAAAAGTGGTGTGCCTTCATGGTGTTCCAAAGAAGATAGTCTCGCAGAGGATCTCAATTCACCTCCAAGTTTTGGCAAAGCTACATGATGCCTTGGGCACCGACCTCAACTTTAGTACAACATACCACCCTCAAACAGATGGCCAAAGCCGAGAGAGTTAACCAAGTCCTTGAGGATATGCCGAGAGCTTGCGCCTAGAAAGACAATCTAGTTGGGACAAGATGTTACCATATCTTGAATTTTCCTATAATAACAGCTACCAAGCGAGACTCCAAATGTCCCTTTGAAGCTATTTATGGGAGAAAGTGTAGGACTCCTTGTCTCGACAGACCGGGTGAAGGCCAAGTTCTTGGCCTGACTTCTTGAAAAGAAGCCGAGGATCAAGTGAGATCAATTAGGGAGAAGTTAAAGACGGCCCAAACTAGGCAAAAGAGCTACGCAGATGTTAGGCGCCGAGACCTAACTTTTGTCCTGTGGAGACCAGTCTACCTCAAAGTTTCACCTCTCAAAGGTATGCAATGTTCAGAGTTAGTGGGAAGCTTGCTCCAAGATTTATTGGACCCTTTCCAGTCCTTGCAAGGAAGGTGAAGTAGCCTACCAGCTGGACCTCCTCCTCGGCTTCTTTGGAGTTCACAATGTGTTCCACGTGTCACAGCTTGAAGAAATGCTTGCGAATGCCAGAGGACCAAATGCCTTTAGAAGTCAGGACCTCCAAGAAGACCTCACTTACAGAGAGCACCCCATCAAGATTTTGGACGTGTCGAGAGAGTTACCAGGCAAGACCACCAAGGCATGCAAGGTGCAATGGAGCAACCACTCAAGCCGAGGCAACATGGGAACGAGAAGAGGACCTCGGAAGGAGTTCCCCACCTATTCCTAGTTCACTGAATCTCGGGTCGAGATTCCCTTAAGGGTGAAGGTTTGTAACGCCCCGCTTTTAAAGTCCTTGCCAAGTTTTCAAAATAAAAGTAACCATTTGGCTTTATTGAGAATCCAAAGCTTAACCCGAGATTTTTGAATCGAGAGTTCAATTGGAATTAATCAAACCTTAACTAAGCTCTTAGTTGGTGTTCCTTGCCTGTTGTAGCTCTCTGTTGTGTCTTTGCTACTCTTGGGTTGTTTGTCCCCGAGCCTCCCCTGTGCCCTGGGTTTTGTCTTCTCTTTAACTTCCTTTGTTGGCTTGAATCTCTTTGAGACTCAGACCTCCCTTCTCTCTCTCTCATCTTTCCCCTCTGTTCGGACCCCTCTGTGTTTGGGTTTTCTTGTTAAGAACCCGGCTTGGGTTGGTGTTTCTAACCTCTTTGGTCTCTTCAAGCCACGCTTGGCTTTGCTTCTTTGGACCTCCTGTGGACCTCTCCACGCCTCTCGGAACCTCTCGAGTTCTCTTGGGCGCTCAGAGTTCCTCTGGACCTCCCAAGCCCCTTTGGGACCTTTCTAGACCTCCTTGTGGCTATTTGGACCTCCCTTGTGTTCAAATAGACCTCCCTTTGTCCCTCTGAGACCTTTCTGTGTCCTCTGGACCTCCTCTGTGTCCTTTAAGACCTCCCTTGTTGAGATCTAGCCGCTCAGACCTCCTTGTTGAGATCTAGCCGCTCAGACCTCCCCTTGTTGAGATCTAGCCGCTCGCACCTCCCCTTGTTAGGATCTGGCCTTTAGGACCTCCTCTCTGGAGATCTTAGCCGTCCAGGTTCTCCTTTAGTGGGATCCAAAGGTCCAGACCTCCTCAGGCCCAAGACCTCCTTAGCGCTTGGACCCATCTTTGACTCTCATGGTCAGACGCTTGAGGCCTTGCCTTCTTAACCTTAGGACCATCCGATGTGGGTTGGATGGCCCGATCCTAAGGGCACGTTAGCTTGGTCCGAATGTCCCCTTTCCCTCCTTGCCGTCCGATTTTAATTAGATGGCCTAGTCTCGTTGGTCTGTTCGCTTGGTCCGAACGTTCCTTTCCTTCTGGACCGCTTGGATTCCAATCGAACGGTTCCGCTTTGATCTGCTTGCCTTTGTTTCCGTGACCTCCTCCCAAGTTGTTTTGCAAAGACCTCCTCCTCGGCCCTTGCCGGTCTTTTGTAAAGACCACCTCCTAATCTTGAATATCCTTGACCGTCAGACCTCCCGCACCCTTTGATCTCGACCGCTGAGGTCCTCCCTTGAGATCTTGACCGTTAGATCTCCCTTTTGGAGATCTACTCGTCAGACCTCCTCGCCCTTTGATCTGGACCGTTGAGGTCCTCCCTTTGAGATCTTGACCGTTAGATCTCCCTTTGGAGATCTACTCGTCGGACCTCCTGCATGCCTTTGATCTGGACGCTGAGGTCCTCCCTTGAGATCTTGACCGTTAGATCTCCCTTTTGGAGATCTACTCGTCGGGACCTCCTGCGCTTTGATCTCGGACCGCTGAGGTCCTCCCTTTGAGATCTTGACCGTTAGATCTCCTTTTGAAGATCTACTCGTCAGACCTCCTCGCGCCCTTTGATCTGGACCGTTGAGGTCCTCCCTTGAAATCTTGACCCTTTGAGGACCTCCTTGAAATCTTGTGCAGTCCGAGTGTCGTGGCCTCCTCGTTGAGCTTTGAGGACCTCTTCTTGAGTCCTTGGACCTCCTGTCCGGACCTCCCCTTTGAGTGTCTTGGACCTCTTGCCCAGACCTCGCGGTGGTCTTTGGCGAATGACCCTTTTTTGGTGGGGCCACCTCTTTGACCAATGGTGCACCCTTTTTGATCGGCCCCACTTGCCACCCTCTTCACCTTGTAATTATTGTTTTGCCTCGAGAACTCATGCGCATTTAATAGGTGTCGGGTCACATTAAATGCGATCACATCTGAGGTACTTTATTCAATTCTTTTAGGGCAAGCCTTGCCCTAGTTGTCCCGATTGCCTACACGCCATTGAACCTTTTTCTTGGTGCACTCCACCAACTCCGGCTATATATAGCCCGGGAGGCGAGCCTTTGTAATCTTTTTGCTCATTTCTTCCTTCCTGCCTCCTTTGCTCGGTTCTTCCTTGCGCAAGACCCTCCTCAGAGCTCTTTGAGGCGGTGTTAAGCCTCTTGGTTTCCTTTTGGCTGAGTTGGTTTGAGTTCCTTTTGGTTCTTTTGTTGTTCTCTCGCTTAGTGTGGTTTTGCTTATTTGGTTCTCTTGTAACGTGTAGATCACGAGTTCGAGGAGATCTTGGACCCACTCTTCTTTCAGAAGGCTCTCCACCGCTTGACCAAGGCAAGCCACGCACCTCCTTTTGATCATCTTGAACCAAGTTTTGCAAATGTATTTCGGTTTAAATTATCTGCATGGCTATGTTTATAAGAAAATGGTTTGGGCTATAGTTACTTACCTACTTGTTCATATGCCTCCTTTATACCTTCTCTCCATCATGTTGTCATGTTCACCTTGTGAGCCTTAGGGTGGATAATTTAGTTGGTGTTCTTTGTTATTTGCCAACATGGGGGCCGTGGGTCTTATATAGCCTCGCTTAGAAAACGTGGTTTGAGCGTATCATGCTTCATCTCTAATAATCTTGACTAATAAGTTATGAAATGTGTGGTTGGTGCCATTGTTGAGCAACTATGGCGGGATGCCTAAGTCAGGTCGATCGTGGTGTGAGACCACTTGGTTAAAAAATTGTGTGCCAGACTGGGTGGTCTTTTGGCATGGGCTAATACAAATTGTTTTGCTAAGGCAAGAAGGCGGGGAGTGAGTAGTGGTGTCAGGTGCACCTTTGGATTGTGGAAGTCTTGCCTTAGCACAATTAAGGACTTCACTTTGTGTCTCGTTGAACTGGGCCAATTAGTGCAACCACAAGATCATTTTATGGGAATGGTCAGGCTGAATAATTAGCAATGAGATGGCTTGGGGCTGTTTTGGTTGAGCGTGTGATTCATTGGGCGCAAGAGGGCACCCCATAACCTGTGGATTTCTAGACCACTTTGGAGGGATTATAAACCTTAGCGGGCAGCCCTAGTCGGTTCAAAGCTTTGTAAAGGCCTTGCAGCGCTCTCTAGATGCTCACCTTAGGAAGTGAGCAAGGGTGACCGAACCCATCCCGCTAGAGAGATAGTGGATTGTGGGTAAGTTGTACACCTCTGCAGAGTAAAAGATCTATTCAATAGCCACGTCCTTGGTCATGGACATGCTCGATGAAATGGTGCAAGGGGTAGATGTTTCAAAAGCTTGTGCCATCGGACACTTCCGCGAGATGCTTTGGCTTTGCCTCGAAGAGACCTTGGCCGCTCGGAGGGGTCAAGGTTGGCTCGGTAGTAGTGGTCGGGGTTGGTTGGGACCTCTGGAATGGGTGTTCAGGTGGGTTTTGGGTGAGGACACAGCCACCGGTGTGATCGCACCTTCCCAATTTTTGGTTGTGGCCGTGAGTTGGTGCTCACTCCACCTTTTATTAAAACATCAAAAGTATTATGTATTATGGTTTTACCTTCTTGCCTTTCAATCTATTATTGCTATTATTGTCAAACTTGGCTTTATGAAACTAACCATACTGACTCTCCATTGGTAAGTCCTTGCATGAATATTATTGCATCTTTGCTCCCTGTGACTTGCTGAGTACATTCCAAGTACTCATGGCTTAAGCCCTGTGTCAAAGCAGATTATGAGGATGACCAAGTGCAGGGCAGTGCAGACCTCTTCGAGGAGGAGTTCTTCGACGACTAAGATGCCTAGGCCGTCCTCCACCCGACAGCCTGTGGTGCTTGTTGGATGGCTTCTGCGTGTTTTGGTGTTTGAGCCCTAGAGCTCCTTGTCGCCAGTTGTAAGTCCTCGTTGGTTTTGTAAGCCCTCAGTGGCAGACCTCTTGTTAACAAGCTTGACCATAAGGTCCTATTATATAAGTTCTATTTGTCTGCTTCATCTTTGTTTGACCTCGTGGTTGTGGTATTGGCTTGTGTTCTTGTGCGAGCTAGCTCTGATTGTCCTGGGACTAGCTCAGATGCACAGGGGCAGGACCACCAGGAGGTCCCACGGACTTAGCTTTGGGAGGTCCCGCCGACCTCTCTTGGTGATGTGCTGGAGGTGCTACTGAAGCGGTGGCGGCCACGACCTCCAGGAGGTCCTCAAGACCTCTGGGAGGTCGATGGCGATGACCAAGACCTCCAGGGAGGTCCGCAAGACCTCTGGGAGGTCCCGCACCTCCTCGGTAAAGCTCCATGCGTGTGCTACCACATCCTTCCGTGGTGACTTCGCAGTATAAAAAAAAATGGTCCTTGTAACATCCCAAATGTATAATTAGGGTTAATCAAGTATAATTATATGTGTAGAAATTAAAACTTTTCTCACATCTTGAAAAACCCTAAAATCTTATGTAATTCTTGTCCAAGAGTTGTGTAATCCAAAAACACAAAGCTCTTGTTGACCAAAAATCAAATTCCTTTTCCAATTATCTTAAATCTTGTGCCAAACATTTGGAATATATTTTCCTTGGTCCCAAAACTGATATGGGACCCCACCTAAAAATATCATGAGTTATAACACTTGTTGATAATTTTTGGAGGCAAAACAATCCTTTAAACAACCTTCATGAATTTCCTGAGAAAAATGCATTGCATAATAACCTCTGGAAATTTTATGCAAGGTTGATCTCATTATCAGCAAGCTCCAGTTAAAATTTCATCAAATTTGGAGTTCATTTGCTATCTCAAATAATTCTGCTAAGTTTCAGCTGTTAAAAATTAAATTTAAAAGCCTACACTGTTCCTTGGGCTAGCCATATCCAAAGCTGGTCCAGCCCAACCATGTCTGCTCCTCAGCAGACCTCATCTCCACCTTGATCAGGTCGCAGCCCCTTGGATTTACATCCAACCGCCACGACCTCCTCCGCGGTCAACACCGCAAGGACCTCCCCACCTCATGAGGTCATGAATCATTGGATCAAAGATCCATGGTCATGACCTCCCACATGTGTTAAACCTCAAAGACCTCCTCAAGTTTAAACCATCGCAATGAGGTCATCCCATTTGTTGAGGTCGTGGCAGCTTGGATCAAATCCAACGACCACGACCTCCTCCTCAACATACTCAACAGTCCTCCCATTTCACGTGAGGTCATAGCCCTTGGATCCAAGATCCATGGCCCCGACCTCCTCCTCTCAACCTAAACTAAACAAACCTCCCACCTAACCAAGGTCGTAGCCATTGGATCAAATCCAATGACTCACGACCTCCCGTGTTATCAAGCACTCACAACCTCCCCCATCTTTTGTTGTGCACCGTTAGATTAAAATCTACTGGTCACGACCTCCTTTGTCTCATCATGCGCACAGACCTCCCAACAAGACGTGAGATCATAGCCCTTAGATCTAAATCTAAAGGCCATGACCTCCCTTGTGCGTTCGCAAGCTCAGACCTCCACCTCTTTTGATCGGAACCCTTAGATCTAAATCTAACGGTCCTGACCTCCCTTGCCTGTTGCGCATCATATCAGACCTCCCCATCAGGTCAGTGCCCTTGGATTTAAATCCAAAGGCCATGACCTCCCCTCATGTCTTTTGATCGCGTGCGTTAAGTCCTCACCGGAGATCCGCATCGTTGGATGGAGATCCAACGCTTTGGACCTCTGTCCCTTTTCCTCACGTGCGTTTTGCGATTAAGAAATCGGAGGGCC
Organism: Phyllostachys edulis; assembly: GCA_036346405.1. Classification (NCBI taxonomy): domain Eukaryota; kingdom Viridiplantae; phylum Streptophyta; class Magnoliopsida; order Poales; family Poaceae; genus Phyllostachys; species Phyllostachys edulis. The sequence continues at coordinate 58,029,044 of CM070547.1, read as the reverse complement.
ACGACCTCCCATCCTTGATCGTGTGGCTGGGACCTCCTCCCACCACTTAAAACATAACGGTTCAAAAATTGATCCGATGGTTAGGACCTCCCGAGTCTTATCCAACGGTCACCAAGACCTCCTGTTCTTCTCCTTCCTCTGCGCGCATGCGTGCTCTGAGCAGTGGAGTTAATACGCCAGCCTCTGTGCACCTTTAATGACTCTTTGTCGACCGCATTTAATGCAGTCATTTTCATTTTCAGTCGGCCAGACCACCCCTTGTCAACCTTTATGTCTTGTCCACCCCATGGACCAACCGTGGGCTAAGCTCACCATGGAGCTTAGCCCGACTCATAACCTTCACCTCGGGCTATAAGTGTCCACTCGAGCTCCCCGTTGGCTTCCTTTACACACTTGGAGCCTGTCATACCAGTGTTTGGCTGAGCTCCTAACTCACTCACCTCCTCTCTAGTGGCTGCCATTGTTGAGGACCTTGGAGCTTCTCGATAGCCCAAGAGTTCCAGTGGCTCCCTCTTTCAAACCTTGCTCACTCTTGCTCCTAAAAACCTCTTGGAAGTTAACCCTAACTTGAATTGTTTGGGCATTTTTCAGAGGTGGACAAAGCTGAGCTTGGAGCTGATGCCGTGAGCTGCGAAGCTTCATTGTCTTCCCCAACTCCGGTCATCACCTCCACGACCTCCCCAGCACCTTAGGACCTCCAGGTACCTCCTGTTAGTCCTTTAGTTCTTGGCACCGCTGAATGCATGTTGCGGAGCTTAAGTTTTGGCACACGCTTGAATGTCGCGCGGAGCTCCTTTTGCATTTTGTCGTTTGGCGTCAGATTCTGCTCCGTTGTCCTCTCGGCTCATGGCGTTCAAAACCGTCGCCGCCGTTGAGAGGAGGTCCTTTGAGTGCGCATGGTTATTGCGGACCGCGGTATCGTGGATCTCGCCGGCCGAGGTCTACATCGCGGCGATGACCACATCTTCTTTCGGGTTTTGTCGGACACAACGGCGCGTCGTTGTCGTTTTTAGGACAGAAATCCTCCATGATTAATGCGCTAATCATTTGCTCCCATCATTGTAATCAATGGGGCGTCTTAACTGCCTTAAATCCACCCTTTAATGCGTGCATTTAAGACCTCCCGCGCGCAGCGGACCTCCTTGATGTCCAGCGCATTTATTCATGTCCAAGTGTCGTGCGGCGAAGTTAAAGCGCTGAGTGCAGGGCGTCGAGACCTCCTCAGGGAGATCTGGGCGTCCAAGACCTCCCCTCTTGCAATCGTGGCCGTCCTGACCTCCTGGAGGTCTGTGGCGTTAGACCTCCCTTAGGACCTCTCAGTAGCCATCTCACCTGTTCATGACCTCCCGGGTAGATCTTGACCGTCAAGGTCCTCCCTCGAGACGATCTGACCATCAAGGACCTCCTTGGAACATCTGGACCGTCCAGGACCTCCCCGTGAGGTCTGGACGATGTAGATTTTCCTCCGGAGATCTTGATAGTTTGGACCTTCCTTTGGAAGATCTCAACCGTTGAGGACCTCCCTTTAGATCTGGTCCGTTTGGACCTCCTTTCCATGTTGTGGTCCGTTGGATTTCCATCTCTGACCCGACCTCCCCCTCACCTCGCGCATGTGAGTTGCTAAGAGGTCCAGACCTCTGGACTTCACGTCTTGGCGTGTGTGATAGCCTCTGGGAGGTCTGAGCCGTTAGATTTAAGATCTGTGGCTCACGTCCTCCCATACCCTTGTGAGTTTTAGAAATTCCAAATGAAGTCTTAGTTAAACCTGAAATAAGGTATAGACTTTAGAATTTCATATCTTCTTCGTTTTGAATCCTAATGAGGTCATTCAAATTGTGTTAGCTCTGTTTGAACTTGACTTTAATCCAAAAATGATTGTAAGTTGAGTTCAGCTCAGAGCATAGTTTGCCATTAGATTTTAAAACCAACTTTAAAATGTGCACTTAAATCAATGCTTAACTTGTAAAATACATAACTAATGCTCTATAGATTATTTTTGGAGTGAGACCAACTTTGTTGGTTTCCTCTATTAATGAACTCACTGTGAAAATTAGTTTTGAGCTTGTTGCTGTTATAAAAATGAGGACTTGTGCATTATAATTTTGTTCAAGTTCTTGTTTTTGAAAAATTATAGAGAGTGCATAATAGCTCCAAATGAGGTGAACTCAATTGTGTTATTCATCTCATGAGGTGCTGGTTTTACAGTAAAAATTTCAGCTTCACTTCTATTCTAGAAAATTTTGCGATGAACAGTAGCATATTTCTAATTAATAGGCTGAGCAGAATTGATTTCATCATATCTTTTGCATTGAGAATCCAAATCAATTGGTTCTTGTTGCTAAATTCATGATAAATCATTGTCTTGCTGCTGTAAAATTTTCATGGCTTTTGGAGTTCGTTTGTTGTGCTGTCTTTGTTGTTTTTAAATCGTTCTTATCGGTTCTTGATTGCTTTTCCGTTAGGTTTCGACATTTGTGGTGATCCCGATAGTGACCCTCCACAACAAAGTGACCACCAGCAACAAGGCAAGCAGTTTGACCATTTCCATCATTGTCCCATTACTTTAAAGCTTAATATATCGTTTTACTTCTATGTATGCATGCTACTTTGTGTTAAATGTAAGCTAGCAAGCCTATAGTTGCATAATCTGTAGGAATTGTTTATCCTCTACTACCATGAGCCTAGGTTATTTGCTGTGGTGGGAGCTCGTTGGATGAGCTCTTATCACTTAGTAGTTTCGATGTAAATTGCTTAGACATGCTTAGTTTTCGGTAGAAATGGGCGATCATCGACTTAGTCGATGGTCTTGATCACTCAAAACTGATTATTACTCTATATGTCCAGCACTTGTGCTTTGATTAATTGTAAAATCAAAACTGAAAATAAAAGATTGATTTAGACTTGGGCATATTGGATGGATGGCGTGGTTTTTGGATGTGGTGGTATGCCCGGGTCCCTAAGGACCGAGTACATGGGTCACTAAGCCAAGCGATTTAGCGTACTAACCACACGAGGGCATATGGAACCCTCTTGACTAAGTACTTTGGGCGGTGTTAATTGGGGTCGCTCGGTTGGTGTGTTTTAAAGATAAAATGTGTGTGTGATGTGGGAGGGAGCATTAGCTTCCGGGAAGGTTGTGTGATGTCTCTTTCTCCCGTGGGTTGTGCGACTCGAAATTAGCATTGTCCATTGGAAAGTCTCGTAGGACTTAGCTGTGCGGCATACCTATGGTAGTGTGCCTAAAGGAAAGCGATGCGGCGTGTGGGTACAGTGGTACACCCTGCAGGGATAAAACTATTCGAATAGCCTCGTCCTAGGTTATGGACATGCTTGGTAAGGTCGTTCAAGACTAGACTACAACCTTTAATTAAAACTTGACATGGTTGGTATGAACAGGGAGTTCATGCTATTGTTGTGGTGACTTGGGTTAGTCACTTCCAGGTTGTTCTTGTTGTTGTTATTATGTTATTATCTCGTTGTTACTTCAACATTTAAAAATGCTTTGCCAAATTGCCTTCAATCTATTATGTTATTGCAAATAAATGTTGCTTTATGCTAAAATGAGTCCAAAGCCTCATCCACTTAAATAAAGCTTGCATGTAGCTATTTATAGTTCTCGTTATCTCACACGTAATTCTTGAGTACTTTATGTACTCATCGCCCGTGGTTGTGGCATTTTTGTGGCTTTTGTTGCAGAGGAAGAAGGAGAGCTCCAAGAGCCTCTCTTTTGTGCTACGTGTTGCGCTTTCTGGTCATGGACCTGTAACATCCCAAATGTGTAATTAGGGTTATTCAAGTATAATTATATGTGTAGAAATTAAAACTTTTTCTCACAACTTGAAAACCCCTAAAATCTCATGTAATTCTTGTCCAAGAGTTGTGTAATCCAAAAACACAAAGCTCTTGTTGACCAAAAGTCAAATTCCTTTTCCCATTATCTTAAATCTTGTGCCCAACAATTGGAAAGTATTTTCTTTGGTCCTAAAACTGAGGTGGGACCCCTCTGAAAAATATCACGAGTTGTAAAACTTGTTGATAATTTTTGGAGGCAAAATGAATCATTGAACAACCTTAATGAATTTCCTGAGAAAAATGCATTGCATAATAACCTCTGGAAATTTTATGTAAGGTTAATCTTCTTGTCAACAAGCTCCTGTAAAAATTTCATGAATTTTGGAGTTGCAATGCTATCCCAAATAATTCTGCTAAGTTTTAGCAGTTAAAAACTAAATTTGAAAGCCTACACTGTTCCTTGGGCTAGCCACTTTGCAAAGCTGGTCCAAATTTAACCCCATCGACCTCCTTCCCCACCTTGATGAGGTCGTGGCCGTTGGATCAATCCAAGGCCACGACCTCCCCTCAACCAACGCACCCAGGACCTCCCCTCGGCGTCCTCACGGACGCGTGGACCTCCTCCCGTCAACATGGGCGCCAGACCTCCTCATGGTCCAACACAAAAGCTTTCCCACCTCATTTAGTGCGTAACCGTTGGATCAAAGATCCACGGTCATGACCTCCCATGTGTTAAATCCCAAAGACCTCCTCACCTTGTCCGGTCATAGCCCTTGGATTAAGATCCAGCAGGCCTGACCTCCCCTTGTTATCAAACCTCAAAAACCACCTTCCACAGGCGAGGTCATAGGCGTTGGATTTACATCCAGCCGCTCTGACCTCCTCCTCTTAATCTAACTATCAGACCTCCTTTGCACTCACTTGAGGTCGCAGTAGTTGGATTACATCCAAAGGCCACGACCTCCTCTGAAAAACATCCAGACCATGACCTCCTTGTGTGTTGTGCGAGACTCAGGACCTCCCTGTTTGATCACCAGTTGGATCAAAATCCAAGGTCTTGACCTCCCTCGCTTCACGCAAAGCCTCGAACCTCCCTTTGGTTTGTATGCCCAGGATTTTAATCCAAAGGCCATGACCTCCCCTCATGTTTTAAGTTCATGTGCGGTTAAGACCTCACAGAGAGGTCCGCCGTTGGATGGAGATCAACGCTTTGGACCTCTGTCCTATTTCCCCACGTGCGCTTACACATTAAGGAAATCGGAGGGCCACGACCTCCCATCCTTGATCGTGTGGTGGGACCTCCTCCCGACCACTTACAACCTCTTGGTTCAAAAATGGGATCCGATGGTTAGGACCTCTCCCGGTCTTATCCAGCGGTCATAAGGACCTCCTGTTCTTCTCCTACCTTGGTCACGCATCGTGCTCGGCGGTGGAGTTCTCGCTGCGCGCCACTGTGTCCTTTTCATCGACTCTCTGTGACCGCATTTAATCTTGGTCGGCCTTCCGCTCTCTCAGTCAAGCCTGCAGGCTGTCACCCGTCAACTTTACATCTTGTCCAATGTCCTGGACAGTGCCATGGGCCAAGCTCACCATGAGCTTAGCCAGTGGTCCATGACCTCCTGTGCCCAAGCATAAAGCCCCATTGGGTTCCTCCCGTAGCTTCTTTGGCACTCTTTCAAGTTCTAGCTTGCACTGGTGCCTTCTAAGCTTTGCTCTTCCACTGACCTCCATTCTTGGCCGCCATTGCTGGAGCTTGGAGCTCCTCGGTGGACAAGGGTCCTTGGAGTTTTCCTCCTTTTTCTCTGAGCTCCATTTGTACCATCCCCTCTGGGACCAAGACCCTAACTTCGCTTTGGTTTGGGCATTTCTGAGAGGTGGACAAAGAGGAGCTTGGAGGCGAGCTTTGGCCGTGGAGCAACCCCATCTTCTCCAACTCGGGCCATCACCATCCTCAACCTCCCGGCATCTTAAGGACCTCCAGTACTCCCCTGTTAGTCCTTTAGTTCTTTGGCACCGCTGAATGAATGTCGCGGAGCTTTTGTTTGGGCATACGGCTTGAATGTCATGCAGAGCTTCATTTTTGCTTTTCGGTTTTAGCCGTCTTGGTCAATTTGCCCTCTCCGCTCGCCGCGTTCAAAGCCGTCGCCGTTGAGAGGAGGTCCACTTTGAGTGCTTAGCGTTATTGTGCACTCGGTGGTACCGATGAACCTCACCGGCGGGCTCTACATCATGGCGAGACCACTTCTTCACCTTCGGGATCTTTGTCGGACGTCCGGCGTGTCATTGTCGTTTTAGGACAAAGATTCACCATTTTAATCGCTAATCATTTGCTCCCATCATTGTAATCAATGGGCGTCTTAAGCGCCTTAAATCCACCCTTTAATGCGTGCATTTAAGACCTCCGTAGCGGACCTCCTCGTGGTCCTGCATTAGATCTGCCAATCCCAGCGGCGTGCGTATTTTGGTGCAGGGCGTCCAGACCTCCCAGGAGATCTGGGCGTCCAAGACCTCCCTTGCGCAATCGTGGCCGTCGGACCTCCCTGCAGTGCAGCGGCGTTGAGACCTCCGCTGGGACCTCCTCGAGGACATCCCAACCGTTGAGGACCTCCCCTTTAGATCTGGTCCGTTCCGGACCTCCTTTCCATGTTGTGGTCCGTTGGATTTCCCATCTACGGCCCCGACCTCCCCTCACCTCGCGCATGTGCGTTGCTAGGAGGTCCAGGACCTCTGGACCTCCTGAGCGCGTGTGCGTTGTTCACCTGGGAGGTCTGAGCCGTTAGATCTATGATCTGTGGCTCACATCCTCCCATGCCCTTGTGAGTGTTAGAAATTCCAGTGAAGTCTTAGTGATAGACTGAAATAAGGTATAGACTTTAGAATTTCATATCTTTCTCATTTTAAATCCATTTGAGGTCATTCAAAGTATGTTGGCTCTGTCTTGGACTTGACTTTAATCCAAAAATGATTGTAAGTTGAGTTCAACTCCGAGCCTGAGTTTGCCATTAGATTTTAAAACCAACTTTAAAATATACACTTAAATCAATGCTTAACTTGTAAAACCCATAACTAATGCTCTGTAGGTTATTTGTGAGTAAACCCAATTTTGTTAGCTTCCTCTAGTAATGAACTCACTGTGAGAATTAGTTCTGAGCATGTTGCTGTTATAGAAATGAGGACTTGTGCATTATAATTTTGTTCAAGTTCTTGTTTTTGAAAAATTATAGAAAGTGCAAAATAGCTCCAAATGAGGTGAACTCAATTGTGTTATTCATCTCATGAGGTGCTGGTTTTACAGTAAAAATTTCAGCTTCACCACTTTTCTAGAAAATGTTGCCTCATAATTAAATTAGTGAATAGTGCAGTTTGGTAATTTTTAGGGCTGAGCAGAATTGTTTTGCTCATATCTTTTGCATTGAGAATCCAAATCCATTGGTTCTTGTTGCAAAATTTCCTAAAATCATCCTTGCTGCTGTAGAAAATTCAGGGTATTTGGAGTTCGCTTGCTGTGCTGTCTTTGTTGCCTTTAAATCGTTCTTATCGGTTCTTTATCGCTTTTCCGTTATGTTTAGACATTTGTGGTGATCGAGGCGACCCTCTGCCACAATTTGAGCAACAGCAACAAGGCAAGCAGTTTGATCATTTCCATCATTGTCCCATTACTTTAAAGCTTAATATATTGTTTTACTTCTATGTATGCATGCTACTTTGTGTTAAATGTCGTTAGTAATCCTATAGTCGCATAATCTGTAGGAATTCTTTATCCTCTACTACCAATGAGCCTAGGTTATTCGCTGTGGTTTGAGCTCGTTGGATGAGCTCTTATCACTTAGTAGTTGCGTTTCCTCTTTGCTTAGACATGCTTAGCTATCGGTAGTATTGGGCGATCATCGACTTAGTCGATGATCTTGATCACTCAAAATGATTATTACTCCTATATGTCCAGCACTTGTGCTTTGATTAATTGTAAAATCAAAAACTGAAAATAAAAGATTGATTTAGACTTGGGCATATTGGATGGATGGTGTGGTTTTTGGATGTGGTGGTATGCTGAGTCAACAAGGACCGAATTCTTGCGCCATTGATCCAAGCAATTTTGCGTGCTAACCACACGAGGGCATATGGAACCCCTCTTGACTAAGTACTTTAGGCGGTGTTAATTGGGGTCGCTCGGTTGGTGTGTTTTAAAGATAAAATGTGTGTGTGATGTGGGAGGGAGCATTAGCTTAGGGAAGGTTGTGTGATGTCTCTTTCTCCCGTGGGTTGTGCGACTCGAAATTAGCATTGTCCATTGGAAATGTCTCATAGGACTTAGCCGTGCTAGCACACCTAAGGTAGTGTGCTTAAAGGAAAGGCGATCTCGGCGTGTGGGTACATTGGTACACCCTACTGAGGATAAAACTATTGAATAGCCTCGTCCTAGGTTATGGACACGCTTGGTTATTTCCCGTAAGAATTAGACTACAACCTTTAATTGAAACTTGACATGGTTGGTATGAACGGGGAGTTCATGCTATTGTTGTGGTGACTATTGGGTTAGTCACTTCCAGGTTGATCTTGTTGTTGTTACTATGTTATTACCTCGTTGTTACTTCAGCATTTAAAATGCTTTGCCAAATTGCCTTCAATCTATTATGTTATTGCAAATGAAACTTGCTTTATGCTAAAATGAGTCCAAAGCCTCATCCACTTAAATAAAGCTTGCATGTAGCTATTTATAGTTCTGTTATCTCACACGTAAGTCTTGCGGAGTACTTTATGTACTCATCGCGCGTGGTTGTGGCAATTTTTTTGTGGCTTTTGTTGCAGAGGAAGAAGGAGAGCTCCAAGAGCCTCTCTTTTTGCTTCGTGTTGCGATTTCTTGACGACTAGCTTGGCGGTCGGTCGAGATGCCTAGGGTTAAGGCACCTTGATTGGCTTTGTGTTATAGCCATCTTTATGGCACTTTTGCTTCATTGTTTTATTTGTAGATTTGTTGCTATTTGGCCTAAGGGCCCTCTTTTGTAATAGCTATTCCATATTAATATTAACCGGTTTGTTGCTTATGTTCTATGTGTTGTATGGAATTGATACATTCTTTTGTTGTGAGGTATGTATCTTGCATTACAGGGAGTATACATCTCTCGAAGCAGGTTTATTTGGTTGATAATACTAGGGTCAATTGGATGACTAAGTATTATGAGCTTAATAAATCGGTGCTCTAAAAGTTGGTATCGAGCCGTTATGACCGTAATAACATAAGCTTAGTCGATCCTAGGATATTTTGAAAACCTATTTTCAAAGCATCAAATGAGTTTTGAAAGCTTAGGTAAATTCTTGGATTTTATTCCTTATCTATCTTAGCTTTCTCTTCTCATCTCACTCTAATTTAAGTTTTAAAAGTTGTTTTCCTCTCTTCCTTCTACAAAATAGTTGTTGTCGATTAACCTTTGGGTTTTGGGAGAACCAATGAGATTGGCAAATTGAAGTGTGAGCTGCCCACTACAAGGTTTTGAAGTTACGAGTCGGTGATTAGACAAGGAGCTTGGATCTGAAATCTGGACAGCAAGCATCAAATTTCGGACAGCAGTCTCAAGGTTTCTAATTAGGATAAATAATGAGAGGTTAATCAACTAAAACTTGTGGGAATAAAAGGGTAAGATGTGATACTAGTTAGCTAAGTATCTAACACTTATTTAAGCTGATTTAACCTTGCTCTTTAGTAGCATTAGCTCTCTCCTACAATCTGATTTTTGATCTTCTCGACCAATTACTCGTTCATTCAATACGGGTTAGTTGAGTTGAGAAGTTGAGCCTTGCTTTTGGTGTTTCTTGGCTGTTTTTAGAGTCTTTTAGAAGCTTTTTTTAAAGTTTAAATAACCGCTGATTTTGGCCTTCGTTTGGGGTGATATTCCATTCCCCTAGTCGATCGCTTTTGCTTTCTTTAAGGCTTTGTTTTCATGTCTAGTTGCTAACCAAAAATTCCTTGTAACAGGATGGCGGGCCTTTTCGTAGCGGCCAAGGCGATCGGTGGTCGGACGAGGCTTCCTCCTCCTCCGACCATGGCGAGGTTCTTCTTGGTCGGCGCAACAGCGCGGATGGCCGGAGAGTTCTCTTTGGGCGTCATCGCGCGCAACACCACTGCACTTACCGGAGCTTGGGATGCAGGGCAAGGAGCATACATCGGCCGCGTGGAGGACTCGCGGAGTTTCTTCGTACTCGGCCCCTACCTTTTCGGTCGAGGACCCGTTGGATCTGAGCGATTGGCCGTCGGTGGGCGTAAGCTCCGCATCGCGCGATGCCGAGAGAGCACGAGAAGGCGCTGTTTGCATCGCACCGGCTTCGAGGTGCGGCTTTGTCATGGTGGGAGAGCTTTCTCGCCATGCAGCCCGCAGAACCACACCGTTTCTTGGGAGGAGTTCGTCTTTGCCTTCCGCGGGCTCACATCCTGCCCGGCTTGATGGAGATCAAGCGGGGAGTTTCTTCGCGCTCAAGCAAGGCGTGCTTCGATCATGGAGTATGTCTCGAGTTCAACCATCTAGCTCGTTATGCTCCCGAGGGCGTGGCCTTGATATGGCTAAGCGAGCCAAGTTCAGCGTGGCTTGTCCGAGGAGTCTGAAGGACAAGCTATCCATTGTCGACTTTCACGATTTTGGACCTTGGTCGACAAGACCATCGTCGTGAGCATGCGGCTCGAGCTTATGGACTCCATAGCGCAAGTGGGAGGCCCATAAGTCATCGAGGCGATTCCTCCGTCCCTCGCCAGGCGACCTCGGGGTACCACTCTCACTCTTGGCGCCCCGAGGTCACCTCCTTGTTCCTCGTCCTTCGCAGGCCGTGTCTCGATCCGTGCACTGCGAGTCGTGAGCGGCCCCGCAAACCCGGCATTGGGGTCACATGCTTCTCATGCAACGGAAGGGGCATTATGCGAACCAATGCCCTAAGAAGGCGAGGCGACCCTCGTCCTAATGGAGGGCGGGCGGAGGTGGTGCATCTCGGGACGAGAAGATCGTCCGGCTACCCAAAGGCGTGGGTAGTGATCGCGTCAACGCCGTCACTGCAGAGGAGGCTCAGAGGCACCCGGCGTCGTGCTAGGTACACTTTACTGTTAACTCTCACCCTCTCTTGTCTTGTTTGATTCAGAGCATCTCATTCCTTTGTTTACGAGTCTTTTCTTTCTTGTCGGAGAGCTTCTTTTCTCTCCATTGTCGGTCCGCTTCTCATTCGCTCTCTGGTTCGGAGTTGAGAGCTGAATCGAGTGTAAGGATGTCCTATCGAAATCGAAGCGTAGGGTTCTTAGCGAACCTTATCCTTCTCCATTCAGCGAGTCTTGATGTGATTCTTGGCATGGATTGGTTGTCCCAAAGACATGGGGCAAATCGATTCTTGCCGAAGCTCATCTCTATCTAGTCCCTCCGTGGCGGGTTAAGCTTTTCATGAAGTCGCTAGATCCGCATCTCTTCGCGCTTGAAGCGAAGCCGCTCTAGATATTAGCGAAGTCCCAACAGTTTGTGACTTTGTTGATGTCTTTCCGAATCTTAGGGATGCCACCCGTTCGAGACCTCGAGTTTGTCATTGAGTTGGCTCTGGTACGCCCCTATCTCAAAGAGGCCTTATCGGATGCCACCGAGCGAGTTGGTGGAATTGAAGAAGCGATTAAGTGAGCTGCAAGAGAAGGGTTTCATTCGCCTAGCTCATCTCCGTGGGGTTGTCCGGCTATCTTCGTAAAGAAGAAGGATTCGGTACTTTACGCATGTCGTCGATTATCGCCCACTTAATGAAGTGATGATGAAGAACAAGTATCCATTGCCCGCATTGGCGATCTCTTCGATCAATTAACTTGGAGCTCGAGTTTTCTCCAAGATTGATTTGAGAGTGGGATATCATCGGGTTCGATATCGACTGAGGATATTCCAAAACGGCGTTCTCTACTCGCTTCGGCTTGTATGAGTACCTTGTCATGTCATTTGGCTTAACCAATGCTCTGCCTTGTTCATGAACCTCATGAATTCGGTATTCATGGAGTATTTGGATAAGTTTGTCGTGGTCTTCATCGATGATATCCTTATCTACTCCCGAGCGATGAGGAACACGCCGAGCATCTGAAGCTTGTGTTAGGCAAGCTACGTGAGCACCATTTGTCTGCGAAGTTGACAAGTCGCGTGCAGTTGAAGAAGTGGCCTTCTTAGGCCATATTCTTTCGGCGGGGGCGTAGCGTTGATCCTAACAAGGTCGGCGATGTTCTTTCATAAGTCGACTGTTTGGTCACCGATGTGCGGAGTTTTCTCGGCTTAGCGGGATATTATCGTCGCTTTATCGAGAACTTCTCTAAGATCATGGCCGATGGCGGAGTTGCTCAAGAAGGACAAGAAGTTCGTGGTCCGCGCGAGTGTGAGAAAGTTTCCAAATACTCAAAAGCGGTTGACCACCGCTCTGTTCTTGTTCTTCCCGATATCCATCGAAGCTTCGATATCTTTTGCGATGCTTCTCGTCGAGGCCTCGGTTGTGTCCTTATGCAAGAAGGCAAGGTAGTGGCCTATGCATCAAGGCAATTGAGACCTCATGAACTTAACTACCCTACTCATGATTTGGAGTTGGCTTACGTGATTCATGCACTTAAGATTTGGCGACATTACCTAATCGGTGTCGTTGTGAAGTGTATTCGGATCACAAGAGCCTTAAGTATTTGTTCACCCAACGACTGAACCTCGGGCAAAGGAGATGGTTGGAGTTGATCAAGGACTATGATATGGGTATTCACTACCATCGGGCAAGGCTAATGTCGTTCTTGATCGCTTAGTCGCAAGCGCATTGCAATGCCTTGTTGTCGAGGAGCTTGACCGCTCTTCGGAAGAGTTTCACGCATCGCAACTTGGGTTTAGTTGAGCATGGTTCTCTCATTGCCTTGGTTGTGCAACCAACCTTGGTGGATCGGATCAAGTCCGCTCGGCAATCGGATATTGGGTGAGCCACATTAAGGCAAATGTCAAGAACGGAGCGACCAAGTGCTTCTCGAGGATGAGCATGGCGTCGTGAGGTTGAACAACGCCTTGTGGTTCCAAAGGACGAGGAATTGCGAATTTAATCCTCCATGAAGCCCATGATTCGCCTTTATCCATTCATCCGGGGCCACCAAGATGTATCAAGATCTCCGCCAGAGATTTTGGTGGACCCGAATGAAGAGGAGATCGCGAAGTTCGTTCTTTGAGTCGCGGCGTGTGTCGTCGATGTCAAGGCGAAAGATCGGCGTCGGCGGGGCTGCTTGACCTCTGCCTATTCTCGGAGTGGAAGTGGGATTCGATCGGAATGGATTTCATCACCGGTCTACCCGTCCCGAAGAAATGATGCCATTTGGGTGCGTCATCGATCGATTGACTAAAGTGGCTCATTTTCTTCGATCAAGACCAAGATTCGTCTGATCGCCTAGGCGAGCTCTATGTCTCTAGGATTGTGAGCTTACATGGCGTACCTAAAACGATCGTTTACGATCGTGGCTCCATCTTTACTTCCGTTTACGCATAGCACGCAAAAGGCTATGGGAACCCGTCTTACCTTTAGCACGGCATTTCACCCCAAGCGATGGTCGGGCCGAGAGGTCAGCCAAGTTTTGGAAGACATGCTTCGTGCTTGTGTCCTTTCATATGGGAAGCATTGGGAGAAATGCTTGCCATTAGCAGAGATTTTCTTATAACAACGACTTCGGGCCGGTCTCGGCATGGCACCATTTGAGGCCTTATGCGGAGAAAGTGTAGAACCCGTTGAACTGGTCGAGACCGGTGAGAGACCTCTCTTTGGCGGACTCAATCAATGAGGCGGCGCCAAGTCGGCTTATTCGTGGCGTTTGCGCCTGCAGCTCAATCGAGCAAAAGAGCTATGCGGATCGCCGTCGGCGTGAGTTGCGTTTTGAGCCTAATGACTTTGTTTATCTCAAAGTCTCTCCTTTGAAGGGCAATCAACGTTTAGCGTCAAGGGCAAGTTGGCTCCTCGATATGTCGGTCCCTACGCATTATCGAGAAGAAGGGCTATTGCCTATAAGTTGGAGTTGCCGGCTGCACTTGAGGGGTACATGATGTTTTCCATGTGTCGGCTTAAGAAGTGCCTCCGTGTTCCAACCGAGGAAGCTCGTTGGAAACTCTCGATGTCAACCCGATTTGACCTATCGCGAGCACCTGTTCACAGTGCTCGATGAGTCCGAGCGAAGGACAAGGAATAAGACCATCAAGTTCCTTAAAGTTCGTGGTCAAACCATTACGAGGATGAGGCTACTTGGGAAAGAAGATCATCTGCGTGCGGACTATCCATCTTTCTTTCTGAGTGAGCCAAATCTCGGGCAGATTTCTGTAAGGGGAGAGATTTTGTAACATCCCAAATGTGTAATTAGGGTTATTCAAGTATAATTATATGTGTAGAAATTAAAACTTTTTCTCACAACTTGAAAACCCTAAAATCTCATGTAATTCTTGTCCAAGAGTTGTGTAATCCAAAAACACAAAGCTCTTGTTGACCAAAAGTCAAATTCCTTTTCCCATTATCTTAAATCTTGTGCCCAACAATTGGAAAGTATTTTCTTTGGTCCTAAAACTGAGGTGGGACCCCTCTGAAAAATATCACGAGTTGTAAAACTTGTTGATAATTTTGGAGGCAAAATGAATCATTGAACAACCTTAATGAATTTCCTGAGAAAAATGCATTGCATAATAACCTCTGGAAATTTTATGTAAGGTTAATCTTCTTGTCAACAAGCTCTGTAAAAATTTCATGAATTTTGGAGTTGCAATGCTATCCCAAATAATTCTGCTAAGTTTCAATGTTAAAAACTAAATTTGAAAGCCTACACTTTGTTCCTTGGGCTAGCCACTTTGCAAAGTGGTCCATTAACCCCATCGACCTCCTTCCCCACCTTGATGAGGTCGTGGCCGTTGGATCCAATCCAAAGGCCACGACCTCCCCTCAACTCAACGCACCCAGACCTCCCTTCGGCGTCCTCAGGACCGCGTGGACCTCCTCGAGTCAACATGGGCGCCAGACCTCCTCTGCGGTCAACACCTTAAAGGCTTTCCCACCTCATCTGGTCATAACCGTTGGATCAAAGATCCACGGTCATGACCTCCCATGTGTTAAATCCCAAAGACCTCCTCATCTTGTCCAGTCATAGCCCTTGGATTAAGATCCAACCGGCCTGACCTCCCTTGTTATCAAACCTCAAAACCACCTTCCACAGGCGAGGTCATAGGCATTGGATTACATCCAACCGCTCTGACCTCCTCCTCTTAATCTAACTATCGACCTCCTTTGCACTCACTTGAGGTCGCATGGTAGTTGGATTTACATCCAAAGGCCACGACCTCCTCTGAAAAACATCCACCATGACCTCCCTTGTGTGTTGTGCGAGACTCGGGACCTCCCTTGTTTTGATCACCACCGTTGGATCAAAATCCAAAGGTCTTGACCTCCCTCGCTTCACGCAAAGCCTCGAACCTCCCTTTGGTTGTGTGCCCTGGGATTTTAATCCAAAGGCCATGACCTCCCCTCATGTTTTAAGTTCATGTGCGGTTAAGACCTCACGGGAGGTCCAAGCCTGCTTGGATGGAGATCAACGCTTTGGACCTCTGTCCTATTTCCCCACGTGCGCTTACACATTAAGGAAATCGGAGGCCCACGACCTCCCATCCTTGATCGTGTGGTGGGACCTCCTCCCACCACTTACAACCTCTTGGTTCAAAAATGGGATCCGATGGTTAGGACCTCTCCCGTGTCTTATCCAGCGGTCATAAGGACCTCCTGTTCTTCTCCTACCTTGGTCACGCATGCGTGCTCGGCCAGTGGAGTTCTGCGCTGCCGCCCTTGTGTCCTTTTCATGACTCTCTGGCGACCGCATTTAATGCGGTCGTCACCTTCCGCCTCTCTGGGTCAAGACTGTCACCCGTCAACTTTACATCTTGTCCAATGTCCTAGACCGTGCCATGGGCTAAGCTCACCATGAGCTTAGCCGGTGGTCCATGACCTCCTGTGCCCAAGCATAAAGCCCCATTGGGTTCCTCCGTAGCTTCTTTGGCACTCTTTCAAGTTCTAGCTTGCCTTTGCCTTCTAAGCTTTGCTCTTCCACCGACCTCCATTCTTGGCGCCATTCTTTGGAGCTTGGAGCTCCTCGGTGGACAAGGGTCCTGAGTTTTCCTCCTTTTCTCTGAGCTCCATTTGTACCATCCCCTCTGGGACCAAGACCTAACTTCGCTTTGGTTTGGGCATTTCTGAGGTGGACAAAGAGGAGCTTGGAGCGGAGCTTTGGCCGTGGAGCAACCCCATCTTCTCCAACTCGGGCCATCACCATCCTCAACCTCCCGGCATCTTAAGGACCTCCAGGTACTCCCCTGTTAGTCCTTTAGTTCTTTGGCACCGCATGAATGAATGTCGCGGAGCTTTTGTTTGGGCATACGCTGAATGTCGCGAGAGCTTCATTTTTGCTTTTCGGTTTTGGCGTCTTGGTCAATTTGCCCTCTCGGCTCATGGCGTTCAAAGCCGCCGTCGCCGTTGAGAGGAGGTCCACCGGTGCGCAGCGTTATTGTGCACTCGGTGGTACCGATGAACCTCACCGGCGGGCTCTACATCGCCGGCGAGACCACTTCTTCCTTCCGGATCTTTGTCGGACGTCCGGCGTGTCATTGTCGTTTAGGACAAAGATTCACCATTTTAATGCGCTAATCATTTGCTCCCATCATTGTAATCAATGGGCGTCTTAAGCGCCTTAAATCCACCCTTTAATGCGTGCATTTAAGACCTCCAGCAGCGGACCTCCTCGTGGTCCCGCCGCGACATCTGTCCAAGCGCGTGCTGCTGGAGTGCAGGACGTCCGCACCTCCCAGGAGATCTGGGCGTCCAAGACCTCCCTTGCGCATCGTGGCCGTCCGGACCTCCCCGGAGGTGCAGCGGCGTTGAGGACCTCCGCTGGGACCTCCTCGAGGACATCCCAACCGTTGAGGACCTCCCTTTAGATCTGGTCCGTTCAGGACCTCCTTTCCATGTTGTGGTTCGTTGGATTTCCCATCTCGGCCCCGACCTCCCTCACCTCGCGCATGTGCGTTGCTAGGAGGTCCAGACCTCTGGACCTCCCGTGCGTGTGCGTTGTTCACTGGGAGGTCTCGAGCCGTTAGATCTATGATCTGTGGCTCACGTCCTCCCATGCCCTTGTGAGTGTTAGAAATTCCAGTGAAGTCTTAGTGATAGGCTGAAATAAGGTATAGACTTTAGAATTTCATATCTTTCTCATTTTAAATCCATTTGAGGTCATTCAAAGTATGTTGGCTCTGTCTTGGACTTGACTTTAATCCAAAAATGATTGTAAGTTGAGTTCAACTCGAGCACAGCTTTGCCATTAGATTTTAAAACCAACTTTAAAATATACACTTAAATCAATGCTTAACTTGTAAAACCCATAACTAATGCTCTGTAGGTTATTTGTGAGTAAACCCAATTTTGTTAGCTTCCTCTAGTAATGAACTCACTGTGAGAATTAGTTCTAAGCATGTTGCTATTATAGAAATGAGGACTTGTGCATTATAATTTTGTTCAAGTTCTTGTTTTTGAAAAATTATAGAAAGTGCAAAATAGCTCCAAATGAGGTGAACTCAATTGTGTTATTCATCTCATGAGGTGCTGGTTTTACAGTAAAAATTTCAGCTTCACCACTTTTCTAGAAAATGTTGCCTCATAATTAAATTAGTGAATAGTGCAGTTTGGTAATTTTTAGGGCTGAGCAGAATTGTTTTGCTCATATCTTTTGCATTGAGAATCCAAATCCATTGGTTCTTGTTGCAAAATTTCCTAAAAATCATCCCCTTGCTGCTGTAGAAAATTCAGGGTATTTGGAGTTCGCTTTGTTGTGCTGTCTTTGTTGCCTTTAAATCGTTCTTATCGGTTCTTTATCGCTTTTCCGTTATGTTTCGACATTTGTGGTGATCCCGAGAGCGACCCTCTGCCACAATTTGAGCAACAGCAAAAAGGCAAGCAGTTTGATCATTTCCATCATTGTCCCATTACTTTAAAGCTTAATATATTGTTTTACTTCTATGTATGCATGCTACTTTGTGTTAAATGTCGTTAGTAATCCTATAGTCGCATAATCTGTAGGAATTCTTTATCCTCTACTACCAATGAGCCTAGGTTATTAGCTGTGGTTTGAGCTCGTTGGATGAGCTCTTATCACTTAGTAGTTGCGCTTCCTCTTGCTTAGACATGCTTAGCTATCGGTAGTATTGGGCGATCATCGACTTAGTCGATGATCTTGATCACTCAAAATGATTATTACTCCTATATGTCCAGCACTTGTGCTTTGATTAATTTGTAAAATCAAAAACTGAAAATAAAAGATTGATTTAGACTTGGGCATATTGGATGGATGGTGTGGTTTTTGGATGTGGTGGTATGCTGAGTCAACAAGGACCTAATTCTTGCGCCATTGATCCAAGCAATTTTATGTGCTAACCACACGAGGGCATATGGAACCCCTCTTGACTAAGTACTTTAGGCGGTGTTAATTGGGGTCGCTCGGTTGGTGTGTTTTAAAGATAAAATGTGTGTGTGATGTGGGAGGGAGCATTAGCTTCCTGAAGGTTGTGTGATGTCTCTTTCTCCCGTGGGTTGTGCGACTCGAAATTAGCATTGTCCATTGGAAATGTCTCGTAGGACTTAGCTGCCAAAGACACCTAAGGTAGTGTGCTTAAAGGAAAGGCGATCGGACGTGTGGGTACATTGGTACACCCTGCAGGATAAAACTATTCAATAGCCTCGTCCCAGGTTATGGACACGCTTGGTTATTTCCGTAAGAATTAGACTACAACCTTTAATTGAAACTTGACATGGTTGGTATGAACGGGAGTTCATGCTATTGTTGTGGTGACTATTGGGTTAGTCACTTCGAGTTGATCTTGTTGTTGTTACTATGTTATTACCTCGTTGTTACTTCAAAGATTTAAAATGCTTTGCCAAATTGCCTTCAATCTATTATGTTATTGCAAATGAAACTTGCTTTATGCTAAAATGAGTCCAAAGCCTCATCCACTTAAATAAAGCTTGCATGTAGCTATTTATAGTTCTGTTATCTCACACGTAAGTCTTGCGGAGTACTTTATGTACTCATCGCCTGGGTTGTGGCAATTTTTTTGTGGCTTTTGTTGCAGAGGAAGAAGGAGAGCTCCAAGAGCCTCTCTTTTTGCTTCGTGTTGCGCTTTCTTGACGACTAGCTTGGCGGTCGGTCGCCGATGCCTAGGGTTAAGGCACACCGATTGGCTTTGTGTTATAGCCATCTTTATGGCACTTTTGCTTCATTGTTTTATTTGTAGATTTGTTGCTATTTGGCCTAAGGGCCCTCTTTTTGTAATAGCTATTCCATATTAATATTAACTTCGGTTTGTTGCTTATGTTCTATGTGTTGTATGGAATTGATACATTCTTTTGTTGTGAGGTATGTATCTTGCATTCTCGGGGAGTATACATCTCTCGAGACTGGTTTATTTGGTTGATAATACTAGGGTCAATTGGATGACTAAGTATTATGAGCTTAATAAATCCGGTGCTCACATGGACATGCTCGATTGAAATGGTGCAAGGGGTAGATGTTTCAAAAGCTTGTGCCATCGGACACTTCATGAGATGCTTTGGCTTTGCCTCAAGAGACCTTGGCCGGCTCGGAGGGGTCAAGGTTGGCTCGGTAGTGGTCCAGAGGTTGGTTCTGACCTCTGGAATGGGTGTTCAGAGTGGGTTTTGGGTGAGGACACAGCCACCGGTGTGATCAGACCTCCCCAATTTTTGGTTGTGGCCGTGAGTTGGTGCTCACACCACCTTTTATTAAAACATCAAAAGTATTATGTATTATGGTTTTACCTTGCTGCCTTTCAATCTATTATTGCTATTATTGTCAAACTTGGCTTTGCGCAAACTAACCATACAGCTCTCCATTGGTAAGTCCTTGCATGAATATTATTGCATCTTTGCTCTCTGTGATTTGGTTGAGTACATTCCAAGTACTCATGGCTTAAGCCCTGTGTCAAAGCAGATTATGAGGATGACCAAGTGCAAGCGGTCTGAGACCTCTTCGAGGAGGAGTTCTTCGACGACTAAGATGCCTAGGACGCCCTCCACCCGACGACTGTGGTGCTTGTTGGATGGCTTCTGCGTGTTTTGGTGTTTGAGCCCTAGAGCTCCTTGTCGCCAGCTTGTAAGTCCTCGTTGGTTTTGTAAGCCCTCGAAGGCGCACCTCTTGTTAACAAGCTTGACCATAAGGTCCTATTATATAAAGTTTAATTTGTGCCGCTTCATCTTTGTTTGACCTCGTGGTTGTGGTATTGGCTTGTGTTCTTGTGCGAGCTAGCTCGATTGTCCCGGGACTAGCTCGGATGCACAAGGGGACCACCGGGAGGTCCTCACGATTTAGCTCGGGAGGTCTGCGCCGACCTCTCTTGGTGATGTGCTCGAGGTGCTACTGAAAGGTGGTGGCGGCCGACCTCCGGGAGGTCCTTAAGACCTCCTGGGAGGTCAGTGGCGGACCAAGACCTCCTCGGTAAAGCTCCATGCGGTGCTACCACATCCTTCCGTGGTGACTTCGCAGCGCAAAAAAAAATGGTCCTCCCGGACCTCTTGCGGTACATCACGGGGTGGGTCGTCACAGATGGCAATAAAGTCATGTGGAGGTTGCAGTAAATCTCTTTATAACAAAGTAGTAAAGTCATGTCACTACTACAAAACAGGCTTATATTGGACGTCTCATCACAGAACCGTCTGTGTTGTAATTATCGCAGACGGTTGTTAATAATAACCGTCTATGATATGTAGTGATGGCTATAACCGTTTGTGATACGTAATTATCACAAACGGTCTTTAATAAGAACCGTCTGTGATAATTCACATACAATTCTTAACAAGAACGTCTGTGGTAATTTTGTATCACAGACGGTTTCTGGTTTGAACCGTCTGTGATATGTTCCTTCGCCTCCCGCGTGATGTGTCTCTTCGTCTCACAATCGCACCAATGTTGCTACGGCTCCCAATGTCTTTGTCTCCTGCTCCAGCTTTAGTACTTGTTTTATAAATAGACATCCCCTCCTGAAAGGGATTTTTCACGAACCTCCTTGATCCCCTTTCTCTACAAACTCCAAATTGATTCCTCTATCATGCCAGCCGTATTGGCCTACATTGTGCTTGTCTACTCGCACATTTCTGGTCACAACCTGGCCCAAGCTGCGGACAAGCCTTCCGTTTGCAATGTCATCCATTGTAGGCCCTTCGATCTACTGGAGACTATAGCCGCCATCATCTGTCGACTGGAGCCCCTCCTCCGACGGACCAATGCGAGGTTCTCCGGCATTCGGTGAGTAAACCACATCGTGGAGATCATCCTCTCGAACTACTTGGTATGCACCGAGGATGCAGCCCGGAGAGTCGATGATGACATCCGGATTGCAGGAGAGCAGGTCGACCTCGCCTAGACGGAGGAGACCAGGGTTGATGGTCTCTGGGCTATATGGGGTTTGGTTATGGAGTCCGAACGGCTACAAGCGCGAATCGAGCGTGCAAGAAAGCAGGTGGAGGAGTTTGAGCAGACAGCTACTGATCCTGCCACCACTGAAGCCAACGAGAAGGCTTATGATGATTTGAATGCTAAGATAGGACTGCTGATCCTTTTTTTATCATCCATGATGTAAAAAGGATATGGTCTTTTTTATCGTATGTTTATTACTGGGTGACTCGTTTTAGTAATTAATTGCGCATATAGAGGTAGTGCACGGAGAACCCGTGCACTGCCTCTATATGCGCAATGTATTTATCACAAACGGTTCTACTTTAGAACCATCTGTGATGTACCCCTATTCATCATAGACGGATGTTTATTGGAACCGTCTATGATGTGTATTTATCACAAACGGTTCTATTTTAGAACCGTCTATGATGTAGACTAGTACCTATTTATATTCGGACCTAGGGTTTATCCTCACCCATTCACATCCTCCTCACCCATGCGGCTACCTCTTCAACCGGACCGTCGCCTACGCCACATCTGCTGCGGCCCATGCGGCTCCGTCAACCTCGCCGCCCGCGACCGGGAAGACCAGGGGCACCAACCTCCTTTAGCTCATGCTTGTAAGCCTCCGCCGCCCCTAAACCCTAACCCTAGCTTTTAGCCTTCCCTGTTCGTTTTGCTTCGATCTGAGGTTTGATTATGTGTTGCCGTTTTGGGTGGCAGATCGGGCAGAGCCACCCGACGAGGCTCACAATGAACCTGCTGAAGCTGTTCGAGCCGTAGCCGCCGCTCGATTACAAGCCGGTCACTAATCCCGAGTACGGCCCTCCCGCCCTTCTCCCTGATCCCGTCACTAATGCCACCCTTCTTCCCGCCGCCACCGGTTGCGATGCCACGGTTCACTACACAAGACACTCTTACGATAAGACTGTCTTGTGCAGTGTCACCGTCATGACACAACGGCGGTAACGCCGTCACCGCCTCTGCCACAGACAGCTTCTACCAAAAATCGTCTGTGTTATGACTTATCACAAACGGCTCACAAACCGTCTGTGATAACCGCCTGTTATCGCAGACACATAAAATCAGAAGGATCAGAAACTGTCTGTAATGACAGTTAAGAACCGTCTATGATGATCCTTTCTGTAGTAGTGTGTGGAGGCTGAATTAAATCTTTTTTTGTAACAGAGCAGTAAACTACAAGTGGAGTCCAATAAATCTTTTTGTAACAGAGCAGTAAAGTCATGTGGAGGCGATAGTAAATCTCTTTTAGCGATAGTGAATCCTTTTTACTAAATGCACGAAGAGGTTTTTATTTGCGAGACTTATATCATTCTACTACCATCTTCGTCACCAAGTTAACGGTGAAAACTGTTCGTGAATCGGAACTCCCAATAAAAATTATTGTGAAAACAAAAAAAGAAACATTCAAGTACAAAAGAAGGAACTAACTGTTTGCTAGTTATTTGTCTTTTTGTCTGTACTAGTTGGCTAAGATGGTAGTAAAGTCATGTGGAGGCCGTAGTAAATCTCTTTTAGCGATGCAGTAAATCTTTTTTAGTAAACGCACAGAGAGGTTTTTATTTACAAGACTTGTATCATTCTATTACCCTCGTCGTCACCGAGCTATCGGTGAAAAGCGTTCATGAATCAGAGCTTCCAATCAAAAATTATTGCAAAAACAAGAAAAAAAGCATTCGTATACAAAACATGGAACCGATTG
The DNA here is from genome assembly GCA_036346405.1 of Phyllostachys edulis. NCBI lineage: Eukaryota > Viridiplantae > Streptophyta > Magnoliopsida > Poales > Poaceae > Phyllostachys > Phyllostachys edulis. The sequence continues at coordinate 58,006,044 of CM070547.1, read as the reverse complement.
TTTGCTAGCTGGTTGTCTACTTGTCTATACTTGGTAGCTAAGATGGCAATAAAGTCATGTAGAGGTTGCAGTAAATCTCTTTGTAACAGAGCAGTAAAGTCACGTGGAGGTTGAAGTAAATATTTTTTGTAATAGAGCAGTAACCTACAAGTGGAGTCTAGCAAAAATCTTTTTGTAACAGATCAGTAAAGTCAAATAGAGGTGATAGTAAATCTCTTTTAGCGATGCAGTAAATCCTTTTTGGTAAATGCACAGAGATGTTTTTATTTGCGAGACTTATATATTCTATTACACTTGTTGTCACCAAGCTACCTATGAAAACTGTTCGTGAATCGGAGTTTCCAATCAAAAGTTATTGCAAAAACAAAAAAAAATATTCATGTACAAAATAAGGGACCGATTGTTTGCTAGTTAGTTGTCTACTTGTGTGTACTAGTTGGCTAAGATGGCAGTAAAGTCACCTGGAGACCGTAGTAAATCTCTTTTAGCGATGCAGTAAATCTTTTTAGTAAACGCACAGAGAGGTTTTTATTTGCGAGACTTATATCATTTTGTTACCCTCGTCGTCACCAAGCTACCGGTGAAAACCGTTCGTAAATCAGAGTTTCTAATCAAAAGTTATTACTACAACAAGAGATAGACATATTCACGTACAAAACAAGGATATGTGTGGATTTACTACAAAGTTGGACGACATCGAGACTTTTACCGCCGATTATAACACGTGCGTTTGTGTTTTACCATCGATCCTACGCGGAAAGCGTGCGAGCTGGCGCGCCTCGCTTAGCGCGGGGAGCGTGGGTGGGTGGGTGTGTGTGTGTGTGTGAATGGACATATACATGTACCAGAGTACATACACACATATGAATTTGACGTAGCAGAGAGATCGAGGAAAATTTTGCACCCCGTACATTAGGCCGGCGGATTTTTTTTGTGGATACAGCACTTTTTAGTCGTGTATTTGCGGATCTGATCATGATAAAATCGTATTTGCAGATATAGCGCCGCTGGCGCACGGTGGCCGTGCACCAGCGACGGAGAGCACGCCACGTTGCGTTGGCACACGACCACCGTGCGCCAACGCTGGCCTACCTGCCGCGTGTCCACTAGCCTACCCGCCGACCCCGCCAACCGAGTTACGTCGGACCGCCACCAACCGCTGGTGCACGGTGGCCATGCGCCAGCCCTTGTCCCCTGTGACTTTAATTAGTTGTTAGGTCAGTTAGTGTTAATTAGTTGTTAGGTTAGTTAGGGTTAGAGGCTAAACTTTTGAGGAATTTTAAAATATATATAGCAAATGAGTCCAAAAATTATGAAATTTTTTAGAGCCTCCCGACATCGTGTACTTGCTAGTGTAAATTTTTCATAATTTTATTCATTCATAATTTTTATCGCTATTTCGTATAAGTGTCATGTTCGTACGAATCAATAAATATAGAAAATGAGCTCCAAAAATTATGAATTTTATATTGAAGGGTCCTCACGCAATGGACTTGATTGTGTAATGTTACGCCAATTTATATGTGTTCTGATATTATCTCGAAAATTTAAGATTTAGGTCACGAAAATTTCGATTTTAGGTTTCGGAAATTAGGGTTTCATGATTTCATGTGACTTGGAATGTAAAAAAAAAAGCTATATTGCAACTCCATTGGAGATGTCGATATACAATATGGCGCTGGAGTACACATGTAACAACCAAAATATGCGTACAAATATAGCAAAACAAAATCACATAACACGCGATACTATATGGCTCACTCGTCCGAGCCACTACTCTCTGCCTGTTGCGGCTGCGTCCACGTGTGTGGCCTTGTTTTGCGCCAAGCATGACCCGTGGAATACGTCCACCGATCTGGAGAGCGTGTGTTAGTTCGGAGGGGGTACGGAGACCGTTGAGGCGGAGGTGGACCAGTAGGCTGACTCTAGAGCAGAGTTTGGTAGGCGTACATGTCGTCGTGATAAGCCATGCCGACCTGGGGGACACCTCTGAAGAATTCATCCATGACGGAGGCTATAAAATCACTCAGGGGGTACGATGCCTGCAACTCCGGTTGCGTGGATGAGCTCTGGCCTTAGACGTACAGGGTTCTGGGGTACCCGGAGGAGCTCTGGCCTTGAACGTACGGTAATTTTCCCACATCAAAAACTGATCACTTGAATATATAGTTGTCAATAGCCTAAAAAATGAGCAGAGAAGAAAATCGATGTAAAATAGTCGTACGTTCAAGACCAAAGCTCCTCTGGGTACCCAGAAACCCCGTACGTCCAAGGCAAGAGCTCATCCATGCAACCGGTGTTGCAGGCATCGTACCCCCAGAGTAATTTTATAGCCTCCGTCATGAATGAATTCTTCGGAGGTGTCCCCTAGGTCGGCATGGCTCATCACGATGACATGTACGCGCTGACTCGCCCAGAGTCACCATCGTCCACCTCCACCTCAACACCAGACAACCTCTAAACCGACACGTGCTCTCCGGACCGTGGACGTATTCCATGGGTCATGCTCGGCGCAAAACAAGGCCGCGCATGCGGACGCAGCCGCAGTAGGCAGAGCGTATAGTGGCTCGGACAAGTAAGCCATATAGTATCGCATGTTATGCGATTTTGTTTTGCTATATTTGTACGCGTATTTTGGTCGTTACGTGTGTACTCCAATGCCATATTGTATATCGATATCTCCAATGGAGTTGCAATATAGCTTCTTTTTACATTCCAAGTCACATGAAATCATGAAACCCTAATTTCCAAAACCTAAAATCGAAATCTTCGCGACCTAAATCCTAAAGTTTCGAGACAATACCAGAACACATATAAAATTGGCGAAACTTTACACAATCAAGTCCACTGCGTGAGGACCCTTCAATATAAAATTCATAATTTTTGGAGCTCATTTATTGATTCGTACGAACAGGACACTTACATGAAATAGCGATAAAAATTCTGAATGAATAAAATTATAGAAAATTTACACAAGTAAGTACACGATGTCGAGAGGCTCTACAAAAAAAATTATAATTTTTTGGACTCATTTGCTATATTTTAAAATTTCTCGAAATTTCAGCCTCTAACCCTAACTAACCTAACAACTAATAAACACTAACTAACCTAACAACTAATTAAAGTCACGACCATGCGCCAACGGCTAGCACATGGCCACCATGCGCCAGCGGTTGGTGGTGGTCCGTGGCTCGGTTGGTGGGGTCGGCGTGTAGGCTGGTGGACACGCGGCAGGTAGGCCAGCGTTAGCGCATGATGGCCGTGCGCCAACGCGACGTGGCATGCTCTCCGACACTGGCGCACATCGTGCGTCAGCGGCGCTATATCTATAAATACGACCATAGTGGCTGCGCGCGAGCGACGCTATATCTCCGCAAATACGTGACGAAAAAGTGTTGTCTCCGCCAAAAATTCTAGGCCGGTGTAGATGAGTTAGATAACAATAATTTCTCATCTTTAGCTGTCCGCACATGCATGCGCGCAAGGACGTGCACGTGGCGATCGATCGGAATGGGAGGACGCGTGGCTAGCTAGCTATATGGGGGATGGATCGAGCTAGGCGGCGTTGTTGGAGGCATGGAGGTCCTCGAAGCTCTAGTCCCGGCGCACGCCGCCGCTGCGCCGGAGCCGCGGCCCCTCGATCAGCTGCGACACTTCCACGTCCTCCACCATTGACTTGCACTTGCGCACCATCTTGTTCATTATCTTAGTCTTGATCATCTTACTGCCATTGCCGACGCTGTCTCGCTGGCCCAACGTCGGTGCGCCAATAATATTCATCTGTTGTTGTCCCTGCTCCTCCTCCTCCGTAGGATGATCCGGTTGCAGAGAGCCGCCGATCCCGCGTCCGTGATGGCCGCAGTCTTGCGCGCCAGATCGACGGCGCATGAGCCCGGCGGGCGCGGCTCATTGCAGCCGTCTGCAGGCAGTAGTCGTCGTCATGGTCAAGGCGTCAGATGGTCGACGGCACAAGGGGCACGGCCACTGTGTCGCACGTCAGTACGAAGACAGCCTCATCCTTGTGCGCGCAGCTAGCTTTTCTAGATTCCTGCCTTGCAGCCGGCGTACATGAGCTTAATTAATTTAACCTCCGGTCGGCCGGCCGGCCCCTTGCAGCATGTATGCAGCAGGCTCCGCTTTTAATCGAAGCTAGCTAGCACGCTAATTTTGGACGCCCTAAATTTGGGGGATGCCACTAGCGTGCGTGCAACTCTATTATGGTTAATTTCTTCACCTGATTTGGGTGAGATGCTACAAGATAGATGGAATGATTCTAGATGATATGATACAAGATTGGTGTTTGATTGGTGGGGTTGGTTGATACAATATTTTGTTTGGTTGTTTGGATGGGATGATCTTGGATGGTTCAAGATAATGTTTAGTTTGAAGAATAAAGTTGTGTTTGGTGACCTCCCCTCTAGCAATGATGTGGTTACCACTCACAATTTTCTTTTCTTCCTTCCTCCTCTCTCTTTTATTTTTCTTTCTCTTTTTTTCTTCTTTCCTTCCTTTCTCTTTTTTTTTCTTCTTCTTTCCTTCCTTTCTTTCCTCTCTTCTTTTGTCTGGCCACTTCCTTTCTTCCTCTATCTCTTTCTTCTTTCTCATTTCTTTCTTCTCTCCTCCCTATTCTTTCTTCTAGCAAGCTGCAGCGCCACCTCTCCTCTCTTCCCTCTTCCACCGGCCGGCCAGATCCGGTCGAGCCGCCGCCTCTCCATCGTTGGGCCGGCGCTGCAGCGCTGGGCTTTGCTGTCGCCTCGGCCTCGTCCCGCCAGCGCACGTGAGCCACCGCGCCTGGGAGGTGAGCGCACGCGATGGATGAGCATGTACCGCATGGTTAAGACGAATTTGAGGAACGAGTTGGTTCAGTATATTTGTGGAATATTTCCTAAACTTGAACCAACTCGTCTCGGATGGTTTTGTTCCATTCATCCAACCAAACGCATGGACCAGGACATATCCTGAACCATCTCATCCAAGTACCAACTCATACACCCATCCAAACACACCCTTAGTTGACGGCCATACGTATATGCGATAGCCAAGCAGGCAGGCATCTATGCACATGCATGCGCACAAACCAAACCAATCGCCATAATTTTATAAAGAAAGATAAGATAAGATCCAACAACTTAAGAGAGAGTAGCCAACGATGCCTAATAGCTAGATTAGAGATGGTTAGTTGGGCCGTGCCTCTTAGGTGGCCCAAAGCATGGGCTATTGGTCTAATATGAGCACGGCACAACCCACAATGTAGTCCGACCGTGCCGTACTTGGGTCAGCACTTCGGCCTGGCATGGTATGCCCAGGTAGGCCTATAGCCGTTAGGCCTGCATAAGCATGGCACGGCACGGCCCGATTAGGCACGGTAAAAGGTCGAAAAAATTTCTATAAATAGCAACCATATCCCCTCATTTAGCACCCAATTATTCCTCAATCTCTTCTACAAATTCTGTTGTGCAAATCTAGATTCCATGTGTGATAATTTGGCAAAATTCAAAAAATTTGTGCCAATTTTTTAGAAATTCGAAATCCAGCAGCAAGTCGCGAAAAGAGGTACAATATTTTTTTTTGCATATTTTTATTGTTATTATTTGTTATACTAAAATGAAGTTATTAATAGTGTAAGTTTTGATTTGCAGTTTTCTTGATGGAAAATTACAATAGCTTTGCTTTTGGTGACTACGGGATTTCACGAGAGGATCTTGCCTCCTTCGAGAATCTCGATGCCTCAAGCCAACTGCAAGACCAAGCAGGAGGAAGCCAACCGCAAGACCAAGCAGGAGGAATGCCATCACCAGGCTCTATGACAACATCTACATCTGTAACCATCGGCGCAAAGAGATCCAGGTCGACTACATTGGGAGTTTGGGAAGATTTCGATAGGACAACCAAGGAAGACACATAAGGAGTTCTGGTAAGATATGTTGTTTGTAAAATTTATAAACCTGAATTGTCTGCAAAGTCTTTAGGTGTGCACTTGATTAGACATGCTGCAAGATGTAAAGCAAGGCAATGACTACCGATAAGGCAGACGCAGCTTCAGTGCAACCCTAACGGTACGGTACATAGCTGGGACTACAACCCTGAGGTAGCTCGTCAATCTCTTTGGCGTTTAATTGCTTCAAAAGATTTACCCTTAAACTTTGGGGAGTCAAAATCTTTTGAAAATCACATAAGGATTGTGCATAATATTATATTTTGTATCGTTTCTAGACAGACCACAACTAAGGATCTAGTTAAATAATATAATGAACATTGTGATAAATTAAAAGAACTATTTAGTACATGCACGTTTTCGGTGGCTTTGACCTCGGACATATGGAGTGGTCGAGTTAGGGAGGATTACCTTAGTGTAGTTGCTCATTATGTTAATGACAACTAAGAAATGGAAAAAAGAATTATAGGGTTCAAACTTATTGATGTAGTACACACAAGTGAAAATATTGTTGACTGTATTATAAAAGTCGTGGAAAACTTTGGTCTTACAAACAAAATATTCTCAATAACTTTAGACAATGTTGTCGCTCACTCTAGGGCAATGGATATTCACACTCCATTGTTGAGTACATATGTTGAATCCTATTTGCTACCTCAGCGATGCGCTTGTCATATTATTAACCTTATAATAAAATGTGGTTTAAAGAGGTTGGATGCATATGTTAAAACTTTTCGCGATGCAATATCTTTCTTAAATCATTCTAACCAACGAATAGCAGCATATAAGAATTTCTTCAGGGCAATGGACATACGTCCAAGAAAATTGGGTTTGGATATGCCGGTAAGATGAAACTCTACTTACTTGATGCTTAAGAGCCTTTTACCGTATAAGAGCATTTTTATTGTATTCAAGCACACATTCATAGCACTAATGGTAGTGTAATATTGAATGAGCGGCATTGGTTTGTTGCTGAGAAGATACTTCAGTTTTTGGAACTTTTGTATGACTCCACTATTGCTTTATCTGCCGCGTATTATCCAACATATCTTATTATTATGCAAAGTATTCTAGAGATTGCTAGTCATTTGAAGGCATATGAAAATAAAATAGTCTTATGAGAGACTATCGTTACTATGAAATCAAAATACTTTAAATATTGGAGAGAAATCCCACTCATATATGCATTTGCATTTATTTTAGATCCTAGAGTTAAATTCACGAATTGCTAATGTTTTTGACCTTATTAGTGATGCTACAAGCCAAGACTATTCTAACTATTTTGGTTATTTCGTGCTAAATTTTTTGAGCTTTTTCAAAGGTACGAACATAAGTTTCAAAGAGTTCGCTTACAACGACCTCCAATAGCATCCACCATAGTTAACAAGACAAATGTGTGGGGCACGATCTGAGGTGCAGGTTACTCCATCAGGTCCAGGGATTCAGATTCTACACCGCCACCTCAAGCAAGTCCAATCTCCCACCAAAGGAGTGAGAAACTATCCGCCTATCCGAACAACGATATGGTGGTTTTCAACGCATATGTCTTTGAAATTTTGCAATGGTGACATAACCATAAGATAACATATCATATGCTATCCATATTAGCATGTGATGTCTTAACTGTTCTTGTCTCCACGGTTTCTTTCGAGTCTGTTTTCAGTCTTTCTGGAAGAATATTGGATGAGAGAAGAACACGTCTCACAAGTGAGATGGTAGAGATACTTCTAATTGTGAAGGCCTGGGAACAAGCTGATGCACAAACACAACACTCTGTATATAATCCAAAGTTGGCGAATGTGTTCGAAAATCTTTACCTTGAAAATGACACTTAGAAAATAGATTTATACAAAGCTATAGGGTGACACTTTTTCTTTTTTTTAACGAGGCAACCATGTAAACATTAATAAAACTCTTTATTATATTTTGAATATATTTGTCTCGTTTTCCCATAATATAACTCATTTTTTACAATTTTAATCCTTATTTCTGAATTCTATACATTTTTTTAGTTTCTGGAATTTAAAAAAAAATCAGGCCGAGATGCGCTACACGGACACAAGCCAACCCGACCTGTCAGACTAAACGTGCCCGCATCGGCCAGAGCGGCCACTGGTGGACACCTTGGCTCATGGGCCAGTACGGCACGACAAGAATAGTGCCCAGGCCTAACCATGCCGGACCTAATCGTGCCTAGACCGTGTAGGATGGCCCATTTGACGACCACTAAGCTAGATGCTAGCTCTCTGCTCCTCGTCTCCATCTGCTCACCTAAACCGTGCGCAGCCAATTGCTACGGAGAACAAGCTAGACTTGAAATGAGGCAAGAACACACAAAAACATGCATGCATGTTTGTTTTTTGGGGAAAATAATTAAGAAATGGAACAAAAGATCAACATTAAAGCCTATTCGTTCGATTTTGCAGCAAGCGGTAGAATTCCATATATACATGCCTTCTTTTAGAGAGAGAGAAGACGGGACTTTATAATGTCTAGGAACGTACGCCTACAGATCTGGCCACACATAGGGGTGAAAACGGATCAGATAGTTTCCAACCGATCCGGACGAAAACGGAATCGGATTATCTCAAATCGAATTTTTCTCGGATAATTTTCGGATCGGAAACGAATTCGGATTTTTTTTGTCGGAAACGAATAATACGAATACGGTAGGCATGCTATCCAGCGGATACGGATACGAATATGGATTATCCAGATAAGACGAAGTCCGGATTTCGGCCCAAAAGAGAAAATGAGATTTTAATTGATTTCTGAATTTCAGAAAATGCAACAAATCAAATAACCTTTTAGAAAATAGCAAATAGAGTTAAAAAATTCTAGAAAAAATCATAGAAATTCCTTGAATTATTTTGAACTTAATAAAATTAATTCCAACTTAAAGTTGATTTTTATTTTTGCACATAAATTATTTTAAAAACCTTTTAAAATCTAGAAAATTCAAGAAATTAATTAAAATATCCTTTTTCACTTTAAATCCAATAAAATACCAGAAAACTAAATAAATTTTATTTTTGACATTAAAAATAGGAAATTAAATAGTTGACTTTATTTTATTATTTTTCTTTTAACCAAGAAAGCTCTTTTAAATCTCAGAAAATCCAATAAAATAATAACTTTATTAATTTTATTTTTTGTAACATACTTTGGGATGTTACAGTCATTTGCGTGTAGATTAACCATCCAGCCTAATCAATGTTAGTGTAAACTAAGTTTTATGTATGTGATGAACTAAGTGTGAATGTGTAATGACTTGTGACTTTATGAGTTAAATATGGTAAACTAATTGTTATATTTGTGATAAACTAGTTAATGCAGCTTGCTAGTGCCAATATTATGTGTGGTTACTGAAAATATGAACAATTCATTAATGTTTGCATCAAATAAACTAGTTATATGTTTTTGTTAATTTCTGGCATACAATTTAAAGGGTTTTCATGTTTCGAAAAATATACGCGACCGTATTCGTTTCGATTCGTATTCGCTCTGTATTTGTATTCGATATTATTCGTATCCGCATTCGTATCCGGAGTATTCAAATTCATATCTGGATCTGGGGAAAAATATGAAAACAAATATGACAGAGCCATTATTCGTCCGTATCCGATCCGTTTTCACCCCTAGCCACACACACGGTCTCTCCCCAAATCATCAATCTAACTCTTAATAAAACGTACTTAAGGTGGAGAGCGGACTTGGATAGATCAGATCTCTTCGTGGAAAGGCTTGCTCAACAAGTAACAACAAGCTTGATCGTATAAAACATCTAAAGTCAGAAGCTAGTTTGTGGCGAGATGAAGCTAGTTTGTAGCAAGATGGCTAGACAGTGTGGATGTGCACCCAGCTAGCTAGCCCTTTATCATTCTTGGTGTTTATTTAACGAGGATTCTTGACTATGCCAATATTTTTGGAAAAAGTAAGCTCACAAACCGTTCATCCACCCACTGCAACCTTCGAATACGGTTTCTAAGAAAACAAAAATAATTTTCTTTGTCCCATATTTTCATTAAATGATTGCGATGATTGTGTCCAATCAAATCTTATTGATGCACATTTTGAGGCAAGAAAGCCTTAAGTAAATTTTATTTCATTTTATTAAGCCTTGGAGGCTAGCTGATGAGGATTTTTGACAAGATCAATTTTTTCGGTCATAGTTAGAGTTTTTGTCAAATTAGTCCTACATATCATATGCTCATTTTATAATGGTTACGAACCTACAACCAGTATTTTTTAAAAAAAAGACTAATACCCTTTAATACGGCCAAACTCGTCGCAAACCAGTTTAAGCCTTGAGACAACCAACTATGGACATCATCCGACGAGCTAACGATTTTTGGCCACCGCTGACTAGCAAACTAGTCGGGAGACATGACAGTTTCCCATGTGACTAATGTGAGAGCGATTATTGGCGCATCTAGCAACTTGTAATAGTTGACTAGGAGACATGATGGTTCAAGACTCAACAAATGAAGGTGCGTGAAGATTAGAGACGCTTTTAGCAGCATTAACTACCCCTTCAATAACTATAAAGGGGATAACCCCACGTATTTTGTAAGAAGAACGTGTGATCATTTTGATTCAAGTTCGTTATCAAACAACTTCATATGATCATTTGAATTATCAATCCAGTAACACTCCCATTGTATTCTCATACATACACTTATTGTGTCCACAACAATAAAGAGTCTTTGTTTAGATAGTGTTCTCATATTATTTTTCTAGATAAGCTCGATAGCAAACCTCGTGTTTCAATCATCGACAGTGTTTGTCTCGGATTACCTATTAGATTTTTTTATTTAATCATTTTTAAATAATATTTTAAAGTTAACCCCTCACTAACTTTATTCTCAATTCTGACCTCTTTGGTCACGCCTTGACGCGTGGCGTGCCAAAACCATTCCGTCACGCTACTGTCCTCGACGTGGCCAAACCTATCATGCAAGCCCTCGTCCGCACGTCGTGCCAGCATGGAAGGCATGCATGGCTGTTATCGCACCCGCACTTATAACATCCCAGATTTTGGAATGTTTTTGAACCTTTTAAAAACAAAAGTAACCATTTGATTTTTCTTGGTTTACTAAAAGGTTAATTTGAATTTTCAAAATTTAAAACTATTTAATGTGATTAATTTAAACTTTGATTAAATTAAAAGTTATTTTATTTGCGTTCCTTGAGTTCCAGAGAATATTATTGAATTTTCTAGGAACTTTTGGAATTTATTTGCTATTTCTTTGAGCTCGATTATCTTTAATCTATTTTCTGAAATTTGGAAATCATTCTTTTTTGGATTTTCCTTTTGGGTTGAGTTTCTTTCTTTCAGCCCTTTTCCTTTTCTCTTTTTCCTTCTCCTTTTTCTTTCCTTTTTCCCGGCCCAGCCGAGCCGGCCCATCCTTCTTTTCCCCCGTGCGCCAAGCCCACGCTAGCCCCTTCGTCCTTTCTCCTCCCCCTCACTGCCGATGGGACCTCCCTGTCAGCTCTGTCTATTTCCTCCCCGCTCCAGTTTCTTGCTCGTGTTTGAGCCGGACACGGTGGTGCTGCTGTTCTCCTCTCAAACACTCCCATCCTAGCCCTATATAAGAGCGGCCAATCGCGTCAAAATCTTTGCCCCGAGTTCCTCTCTCGAAGCCCCAAGAAGTCGCTGCTGGAATTGTCTTCATTTTGCTAGTTTTCCGCCGACAAGCCATGTGCCACTGCAATCCTTCCTCGTCGCATTGCGTCGCCGTTGAAGCTCCTCCATCCTCATCGTCTTTGCCTTTGAGTTCGCACCGTCGTGTTCTACGTGTTGCTCACGTCATCATCTCTGGAAGCTCGCCGCTTCGTTGTCACCTTCGTCTTCCCCAAAATTGGCTGCGCCGCCACCACTCGATCTCGCCGTCGGTAAGTCATCTCGTCATCTCAAGTGCGTCATCCCGTGTTCCTAGTCAATCTCGTCCGATCCCCTCCCTGATTGTCCTCTCTCCATTACTGTAACGTCCCGTTTGTCCAGAGTTTTGAAAAGCTTTTAAAATAAAAATAACCATTTGGTTTTGTTGAATTGCACAAGCTTAACTTGAAGATTTCAGAATTTTGGAGATTTAACTTGAACTTATCAAACTCAAATCAATCCTTTTGATTGATTTGGAGTTATTGATGTTCTTTGGCTTTTAGCCCCTTTTCTCTGTCTGCCCTGTGTGTCCCTCGGGCTAGCTTCTCCTTCCCTAGACCTTCCTCTTGCTAGACATTTCCCTATGTCCAGATTCCCCTTTATGATGGACATCTCCTGATGTCCAGACCTCCCTTCAGTTGGACCTCTTTGTAGGTTCAAACCCCCTTTGCTTTCTGGACCTTTCCTTGTATCTTTTGTTTGGACTTCCTTTAATTCAGACCTCCTCTTTGTTGGTTTGAATTTCTTTGTGTTTAAACCTCCCTGTGTCCCTTTGGACCTCCCCTCGTGAGATCTTAACCATCCAGGATCTCCCCTTGGTAGCTCTTGGCTGTCTAGGACCTCTCCTTTGTAGGTCTTAGCCGTCTAGGGCTTCCCATCGTAAGATCTTGCAGACAAGACCTACCCTTTGGCTCTGATCTCCTCGCCCTCCTTTGGACCTCCTCCCTGGATCTCCTTCATTGGATCCTTTTCCTTTGAATCTCCTCCGTCAGGACCTCCTTTCCATTTGGATCTTCTTTTTAGACCAGACCTTCCTTTGTCCTTTGCGCGGTCCGCTCTAGCGCCACGTCCTTCCCTCTCGAGGATCATTCGATTAGGATCGCATGGCCCTGCTTTGCTGTGCGCCTTTTCCTTTGTCCTCAGGACCTCCTCCTGGTTGTTTTGCAAGGACCACCTCCTTGATCTTTGCTAGTCTTTTTGCAAAGACCACCGTCCTGGTCTAGATCATCTCTTATGGTCAGGACCTCCCCTTTTAGGCCACGACCTCCCCTTTTGGATGTGACCTCCTCTGTTAACCCTTTTGTAAAGACCTCCTCCGGGTCACTTTGCACGCATTCTCCTCTCGGTCTTTTGCAAAGACTACTTTCTTGATCTTTGTTGGCCTTTCTGCAAAGACCACCCCATGGATTGGACCTCGAGTCCAAACCTCCTTGCCCGTAGGACTTCCTTGTCCTCCGGACCTCCCCTTGGTCTTTTGTAAGGACCACCCTCGTAGTCCAGGGCCATCCTCTAGGTCACGACCTTCCCTTTGGTCAGGACCTCCTTGAGGCCTCCTTCCTTGTGGTTTAGACCTCCTTCGAGGTTTAGACCTCCCTTGTGTTTGGACCTCCTCGTAGGTTCAGACCTCCCCTGTGTTTGGACCTCCTTGAGGCCTTCTCTTTTGTGGTTTAGACCTCTTGAGAGGTTTAGATCTCCCTTGAGGTTTAGATCTCCTTTGAGGTCTAGCTCTTTCTGTGTTTAGACCTCTCTGCGGTCTAGACCCTCCTCCTTGTGTTTAGACCTTTGTGGTCTAGACCTCCTCTTGTGGGTTTAGACCAGCTCGGGTGTGTGTTTCAAACATCCTTGAACTCTGAAATTCTAAATTTGGGTTGATTTCCCTTTCTCTTGAACCTCCTCGTGTTCATCTGGACCTCCTTATGCTCATCTTAACAGCTTGGGATCTCCTTGTGATTATCCCGACTGCTGAGACCTCCCTTGCATTTATCTAAACCGTTAGGACCTCCCCTCTTTTATTGTTTAGCCGTGACCTTCCCTTGAGGCCGTGACCTCCCCTCTTTTGTCATTTAGCCGCGACCTCCCCGTGTGGATCTGATCGTCGGGACATCCCCTTGTAGATCTTGACCATCAGGACCCCTCCTTTGAGTCTTCTTTTCTTCAGACCTCTCCGTGGTCTTTTTGCAAAGACCACCTTTGCGGGTTAATACCTCTTCTTTGAGGTCGAGACCTGAGGTCGTTTGTGAAGACCACCTTTGCGGGTTAAGGCCTCCCCGTTTGAGGTCAAGACCCGAGGTTGTTTGTGAACACCTTTGCGGGTTAAGGCCTCCCCCTTTGAGGTCAAAACTTGTGGTCTTTTTGCGAAGACCACCCTTGCGGCTGAGACCACCTCTTTGATTGATCTGTCCACCCGAGTTTGACTGGCCCCACTTGTCGGTCTTACTCACTTTCTCGATTCCTCCGCCACAAAAATCTGGGCGCATTAAATGCAGTCACTTACGTGGTCACTTGTGTGGCACCTTAATCTCCCTCGTTGTTCCCTTCCTTCCCAGCAAAGCATGTTTTGACTGTCCTTCACCAAATCGGTCGTGACACTTGCCCTGACTCCCACCTACCTTTGACCCATATGTCTCTAAACCTCTCTGCGGCTCTCTCTTTTTTTCTTTTTCATCTCTGGCTATAAAAATAGCCTAAGTGAGCCTCCTTTCAGTAATCCTACCCTCTTTGCCTAATTTTCTCTGAGTTTGGAGTTTCAGCAGGGAGCCCTTTGGAGCTGTGCCATCCCCTCCTCGTCGCAAAGGGCCTGCCGAAGCCTCTGTGACGTCCATCCCATCACCACCAGCTGGTTGACATCTAGCCTCTGGATCAGCTCCTTCTTCTTATCTTTAACTCGTTCTCGGCCTTGGTAAGTTTCTTGGTGTCTATCCTTTTCTCACGTGGTCGTATCCTTGGTACGACTACATTACGCGGTCATGTTTCTTTTGCAACCTCGTGAAGTAAACGTGTCTTCCTCAGGACCTTCTCCCCCTTTGGATCTCCCGAAGGCCTCCCTTTGCAAAGACGACCTTCGTGGTCTTTTTGCAAAGATGACCTTCTTGGCCTTTTTGCAAAGACCACCTCTTGGTCTTTGTTGGTCTTTTTGCAAAGACCACCCTCTCAGGCTTGGATCTCTTTTTCGTCGAGAATTCCTGTTTTTTGGTTTTTGGATGAGTTTGTTTAAGTTCTTTTAAAGTCTTTTTAAGTTCTTTTCCGAGAGTTGTTTTGTTTATTCGATTCTTTGCGAACATGTAGATCCCAATTTCGTGGAGGAGTACTTGGAACCAGCAGCCACTGCCGAAGCCCTGCCACTCTTCAACGAAGGCAAGTCGCAGACCTTTGATCATGTTGAACCCAACATTTCAAAAATATGTTGTTTTACATTATCATGCATGGCTACTTTTATAAGAAATGTTTTGGGCAGTAGCTATATCCCACTTGATATTATGCCTCCTTGGATGATTGTACTCAACATGTTAACATGATTCCCTTGGACACCTTAGAATGGGTAATTTTAGTTGGTATCGCTTGATATTGCCAACATGGGACCGTATGTTTATGCTTAGCCTTGCTTTAGAACCGTGGGTCTTGAGAATCATACTTCATCATTAATAATCCTGACTATTTGAGCTATGGAACTGTGGTTGGTGCCACTATTGAGCAACTGTGGTGCTGATTTCGCAGCTGTGATGATTGTGGTGCGATGCCGTTCTTGTTAAAATTTGTTGTGCCAAGACCAGGGTGGTCTTTGGCCGGGTTGAACCTAAAATGTTTTCACACTCGGGCAAGTGATCGAGTAGTAAAGGGGGTGCCATGCCCACACTGGGATGAGGATGTCTTGCCTGAGTGGATTAAGGACTTAACTTTGTGTTCCATTGAACCGGGTATTACCGTGCAACCACCACAAGACCATTTTACGGGGGTGGTCTGGGCCAACTAATTTGTCACATTCTAGCACCATGCCGCGGGATGCTTTAGGGCGTGCAGACGATGGTAGCCGCACGTCCATGTCTGTCGGGGCCTGTTCAGACGATGGTAGCAGCACGTCCATGTCTGAGCAGGTTATCCCCCACAACGGTGAGCTCCGGGTCGATGGTAGCAGTACGTCCATGACTCAGAATAAAGTTCATCGGGTGGTTTTAGTGATAGGAGGTGGTATTGTAAAGGCCTTGTCGCGCTCTCTAGACTGCTCACCTTCAGAAGTGAGCAAGGGTTCCGACGGGAAGCCGCCCCGCTAGAGAGGTCATGGATTGTGGATAAAGTTGTACACCTCTGCAGAGTGAAAAATCTATTTGAATAGCCAAGTCCTTGGTCATAGACACTGCCTGGTGAAAATTGCGCAAGGGGTAGATTTTATAAAATGTGTCCCTGGGCGCTTCTGCGAGAGGTCGTGGCTTGCTCTCGAAGAGACCTTGGCCGGCTCCCGATCGAGAGGTCATGGCTAGCTCGAGATGTGGTCCAGGGACTGGTTGTGGAACTCTGGAGTTGGTGCTCCAGAGTGGTCGTGGGAGAGGTCCTGGTCATGGATGCGACCAGGCCTTCCCCGTGTGGTTACGGGAACTCTGGAGTTGGTGCTCCAGAGGGGTCTTGGGAGTGAGTTGGTGCTCACCTCCCCCTCTTAAAACAAATGTATTTATGTATTATGCTTTTAACTTGAGCTTTGCAATCTACTTATGATATTTATCGGGACCCAAAATTACGGTTCGGGACCCTCTGTGTTTAATGCACTAGCCCAGGATCATGCTAGTGCACACAGTGTCAACAAAGATGGCAATCGATCCATACAAGCGGATAATAACATAAACGATTAATTTTGATTAACAAATAATGGTTTTGACCTTAAGGTCGAGTTTACAACTATTGAGCCACGCAGGGCTAACATAGGAAATAAACGGCAGCGGAAACATAAACGGTAGTGGCACCCCATCGGTTCGCCACAGGCAACCGACTGGGATCAAGACCTCACGATCAGGCACCTTCGATGTACTCATCCTCGAATGCTGGTGAAGACTCCTCCTCTGCTTGATTCGTCAAAACAAGCGTGAGTACACACCGTACTCGCAAGCCACACCACAGAGATGCAAAATATATATATGCTGGCTTTTTACAAAGGAAGGCATTCTGTGGCTCTTTTGCATAAATGTCACTTTTGCAATTGAATACAATTAATAGATTAAAGTCAGGTAAAACAAATAGACAATAATAATTTTAACAAGTTATTTCACAAAGACACACACACAGCCTAACAGGTTATTCACATAGCTAGATGATTTAATCACATAGCTCCCTTCCCACACAATTTTATGAAAATCTACCCCTAGTGTCAAATCCCCGAGCATTGTCCATGACCGCGAACGCGGCTATTCGAATAGATTAAGTTACACTCTGCAGAGTTTGTACACTTTACCCATAAGATACAATTAGTGTAGCTAACACTAATCATAACAAAGCATTTCAGATACCTTATCCTACTATGCTAGGCCCGTCTCAAAACAGCATGTGGTCGTGCAGAAGCTCAGGTTCAATAGAGCACATGGTGAGGTCCTTAATTGACCAAGGCAAGACTTCCACTAACTAAACCACATAGACACACAGATTTTAATATTCACACAGTCCACACACCCACCCCTTTCACACAAGATTCACCCCTTGCCTCACCCAAAATCTTTTACCACCCCTTGATTTAAGTGCAACATATGCCACAAAGACACATAGTACACACAGTTTGTTCACACAGCTTCATATTCACTTAGTTAATTTATAACAAAGAAGATACATGACAAGTGAGTCGTGGCATGACTAAGCAATCTAATACGCAACTAACCAACCCACGTTGGTGCTACAATATTTACCAACTAATTATCAACTAGGGTGACAAGGAATCAAGGCTTAACAATTACACAAGGGAGGCATATCAATTTGGAATTAACTCATCGCACCCAAAAGCTTTTAAATAAATACTTGAATTAAGATGCAGAATTTGAATTAAAATACTTTTATAAAACTGGGAAGCAAAATGGTCAAGGGCATAGCTTGCCTTGAAAAGGATCTAGGAATTGATCTTGGTCTTGAAAGGTCCTTCTTCTTCAACTCTTCCAAAGAAATAAGTCAAGTCTACTCAAAAAACGACACAAACAAACAAAACTAAATAAAAACCAGAAGCAAATAACTCCAATAAAATAATTAAAAATCTCCAATAGATAGATCTGGATTTTAGACGAATTTAGAAATTTGAATGGATGGATTTGGAGTTAGGATTCAATTATCATGAATTTTACAAATTTTAACCTAAATTTGGAAATTAAATAAATTCTAAATTCTAAAACTAAACTGAACTCCAAATTACATAATTATATGTTATTTAATTAGACAATAATTTTCTAAGATTTTAGCAATTTAAATCATCCAATTTGGATTTGGGATTCAAAAGGTATGAATTTTACAAGTTTTAACCTATCTCTTGAATTTTAAATGAATTTCTAAATTTAAACAAAAGTCAAATTTAAATAATTTTGATTTGATTAGCTAGATCTTAATTCTATATGAATTTAGAAATTTGAAACACCCAATTTGGAGTTTGGATGCAAAAGTTATGAATTTTACAAATTTAAACCTAAATCTGTTATTTAACAATTTCTTGAATTATTTTTCTAAAGGAAATTCTAATTATTGCGCAAGGTGACGTCAGCGAAGGATTTTCCGGAAAATAAATGAATTAAAGAATTAACTGACACGTGGGACCCACATGTCAGTGACCCGGCTCACGGTGGACCAAGTCCACCGAGCCACTGGATTTGAAACGGTGCTGGCGTGGCGCACCCGCGCGCGCGTGGCGCTGACGCGGCGCACACGTGGCTGACACGCACGCACGGAGGGTGAGGTGGCAGGTGATGTGGCGTCCACGTCGGCGAGGACGACAACGACGGCGGCGGCACTGGACCCGATGGTCACCGGCGCTACAGTGCTCGCCGGCGAGGGTGGGTGGTACGGGCGTGTAGCTGACGCTATTGCGAACACGATGAGGTACCTCCGGGTGGTTGAGGTGGACGGTGGTGGCCGGCGGCGAGGTCGAGCGGCGGCTTCGGGTTTTGTCGGGCGGGCGCTCCGGTGAGGCTCTGACGAAATGGGTGGCTCCGGGAGGTAGGTCTGGTGACAGCGAACACGGCGGGGTGCTCCACGACGACGTGGCGGCGACGACGGTGGCGCAATCGAAGAAATCCCACCGGCGGTGAGAAAGCCCTAGAGCTCGAATTGGCGGCGATGCGGAGGTTCTCGGGTGGAATTGAGCGAGGGGTTAAGGAAAGGGGCCGCAGCGATCCTCGGGGTGGCTTTATAGAGGTCGGGAGGCACCGGGAGGCGTGGCGACGTGGAGGTCGTGGGCGACGGCCAGGGCTTGTGGGCGAATCGGCCATGGGACGAGGGGTCGTGGGGTGGCGGGGGTGGTCGTGGCATCGTGGCGCACGTCAAGGAGGACGCGGGCGGTTGGAGGCGTCATTGTGAAGCTTCGGCGTTGACCGCCATGGCGGTTGCTCGCGATTTAACGCTGGAGACGGGCGACGACCTCAGAAGGGCCCGCTGGCGGCGAGACGGGAGGCGCCCACCGGCGAGGGGCGAGGCGGCGCAGGCGCACATGCGTAGATCGCCGTTCAACTCAGATCGGACGGCTCTGAATGATTGTTGAGATGAACAAAGGCTGGGCCGAGAGATTTAGCCCAACGACTGCTTGGAGATTTAAAATAGGTTTTTCCTTTTTAGAAAATAGCGTAAATTCAAATAAGCAATGGAAAATAGCAAATGAACTTGGAAAAATTCCAGAAAATTCCGTAAAATATATCCAAGCTCATAGAATCCAAATAAAATAGTTTTGACTATTGTTCATGTTGGAATTATTCATATTAAATTGTTTTGTTACTAAAGTCCAAGTTAAAGCTTTTGAACTAAATTCAAATAAATCCAAATGGTGAATTTTCTCTCTACCAACTATTTAAATGATTTTTAAAGCTCTAAAAATTGGGATGTTACAATATTCACTGTCAAATATTGCTTTCTGCAACTAACCCTACAGCCCTCTTTTGGCAAGCCTTGCATGAATAATATTTGCATCTATTTCCCCACGGCTTGCTGAGTACATTCAAAAGTACTCATGGCTTGTGCCCTCTGTTTTAATCAGCAGATCAGGAAGTTCCAGGGAGCTCAAAGCTCCAAGAAGAAGAGATCTTTGGAGGCTATACGTGCTAGAGGACGTCCTCCACTCGATAGCCTGTGGGCTGATCGGTTGGATCTGCTCGTTTTGGTTTTTATTTCTACTGCAAAGTGCTCTTTTGTTGTAAGCCCTTGTGGCACTCTTGTAAGAAGCTTGGCCAAATGGTCTTTGATAATATATGTTATTTTGGCTATTGTTTCTTTTAACTTGCTGCATGGATTTGATCACACCAATGCAAGTCTGTGCGAGCTAGCAGGACTGATCATGGGACTAGCTCAGTATGCAGAGGCCAGACCTGCAGGAGGTCTTTGAGATCTCCTGGGAGGTCCTGGCAGACCTACTCTTGGGACATACCAGGCGGTACTACCAGATCTCCGGGCAGTCCTACCGGACCTCCCTAAGAGGTCCTGTCGTGACCTTTCCTAGTATATTCCAAGAGAGTCCTTACAATTACCGAAGTGTTCTGCCACCGTCACCCTTCTTCTCCACCTCCGGCCAACATCGTGTTGCCGCTTCTGTCGTTCTTCGGCCACCCCGTCCATCCTGGTGTGATCCCGTCGCCGCCACCAAGCCTATGCTCGCATCCATTTCCTTAAAGGGTCGCCGAGCCTCTATTCCCATCACTGCCCGAAGCTTCTTCTCCATCACCGTCGCCACCGCTGCCAACGATTCGCCGCCGAGCTTGTCGCGCCACCCCCACCCAAAGGATCGCCTCGCTCTCGGGGTTCCATTTTTGACCTCGTCGACACCTACCTCGCCACCGTTCGTCGTCGCCGCCGTGCGCAATCCGTTGCCGTCAAGCTCCTCTGTTCTTCTCGTTGACTCTCTCTCTCTCTCTCTCTCTGACTTGTGGGCTAGCCTCGTCAATCTCTTTGTCTCTCTCTTTGTCTCTTCCTCTCTCTTACATATTGGTCCCACAAGTCAGTCAGTATGTTTCTCTCTATTTCACTTACAAGTGGGCCCACTTGTCAGCTCAATTTCTTTTTAGTTTCTTTTCTAGTTGAAGGAATATTCCCTGAATATTATTTTCTCTCTCTCTCTCTCTCTCTTTCCTTTCTGACAAATCTTCGGAGAGTCCATTCTCCTTCATCCAAACTCCAATTAAGTCCATTCAAATTCCTGAATTCATCTAAAATCAAGATCTTTCTTTTATAGTTGGTTTTACTGTTTTTGTATTTTATTCGAATTTCTTTTGAATTTATTTGTGCTTCGTTTATTGTTTTCTCTCTCGCTAGATGATCTGTTTCACGGAGCAGGAGCAGAAGCAAACTTTGAATATCCAAGTGTGGTAATTGTGCAAAGCCAAAGCCAAGGCAAGTTGTAGTCCTTTGTTCATGTTGAACCCATAATTTTAAAATTATATTGCTTTATATCAAATTGCATGCTATGTTTATATCAACAGCTTTTGGGAATAGTTTTTATATCAACTACTTTTGGGAATAGTTAATCACTTATTTGTCATTATGTCTCCATTGAACATTTGAACACCCTTAATCACTTGTCACCATAGAATGATCATTATATTAGTTGGACATAATTGTATCACCAACATGGGTATCCTAGAGAGGCTTAGTCATGCTTTGTTGCGATGGGCTCGTGATCGCATGTACAATGATGTTAAATTTGACTTAATGAGATATGGAATTGTACCTGTGGCCACTGTTGTTAAAATTTGTGTACTATAACAGGGTATGTCATTGGCCTTGGTTGAACAAGAATGATTTTCGTTTGGGCGAGTGATCATGAAGTGGGGGTGTGGTTAGCACGTTGTGGGTTCATGCTAGACTCGCTTGAGTAACTTGTCAATGACTTAATATTGTGCATCATTGAACTGGACCTTATCGTACTACCATATATCTAGTATGGGATGGACCTGGCTAACTAATTAGTAATGTCTCAATTTTGGTTCTGTCTTGGAAGCATGAGTTGTGGGATAGACATATACTTACAATGGCGTAAGAGGGGGCCTTGTTTGGTTAGTGAGACATTCAATGTTGAAACCTTAGCGGGTAGAATTGGGTTAAGAAGGAGCTTTATAAAGGCTTTGGGATAATCACTTAGTCGCGCTCCTTCAGAAGTGTGTGTACGGATATTATAGGTTGATTTATCTCTTGTGGGTATAGGCCCGTTCCTAGGGCAGGGCCAGCGGGGTGATCGCCCAGGGCCCATGTAACGTCCCAAATTTTAGCTTTTCAAAAATCTTTTAAGTAGTTTAGGCCCCTGGAAAATTTCACCAATTTTATTTGAATTAATAAAGCTTAATTAGGAATTTCCAAAATTTTAAAATATTTAATTTGACTAATCTAAACATTATTTAAATAAAAACCTGTGTTATTTGGCTTCCTTGTGTTCCAAGGAATTTTCTAGTATTTTCTGAGATTTTTCTGGATTTGTTTGCTATTTTATTTGATCTCCTTGATTTTTGGGATTTTCTTTAATTCCTTTCTCTCTACTGCCGCATGCTACAGTACCCATCGGGTACTGTTCATCCGCGATCTCAACGGATCGGCCAAACCGATCAGAACTTCTTTGCATGTACGTGAGGCACTTAAACTTCCAAAATCGAAAATCCACTTCTCACTCTCCTGCCCGTGTGCTACAATAACCATCGGGCCTTCGTATCTAAACTGAGCGAGTCCCAGCCGAACCCCGTGCTACAGTAATCACGATTATTGTTCATCCGGAGCTCCAAATGTAATGCATTCCAATCAGGTTCGTTTCAAACTCAAACTTCTAAATTCCATATCTCCTCCACGGTCGCGTATAAAGGTGAACCGCTTATACCACGCCGTCCATCTTGATCTTCTTCTAATCCTCAATTGATTTCCTCCAAACCAATCTATT
Source organism: Phyllostachys edulis (assembly GCA_036346405.1). Classification (NCBI taxonomy): domain Eukaryota; kingdom Viridiplantae; phylum Streptophyta; class Magnoliopsida; order Poales; family Poaceae; genus Phyllostachys; species Phyllostachys edulis. Next base: position 57,983,370 of record CM070547.1, on the reverse strand, counting down.
TTTGTCGCAATCTGCAGGATACCAAGCTCCACCCAAAAGGTCTTCTCCGGCGAGTTGCGCCTTCATCCGACGTCCGCCGCCAACCGCCGGGCGGCATTGGCTTCGTGTCATCGCCCTCACGTTATGGTTCCATCCACTTCGCCAAGATCGCCGAGCACCGCGGCCATTAAAGCCCAACGTGTTCATCGCGTTGCTCGCTTCCTCGATGAGTTTTTCCTAAACCGATCGCACCATCGCTCGCCTGCTGCTTCTTTCCGTTTTGCCCTTCACCGCCGCGTCGTCTCCGCCACCGGTCACCCGTCGCGCACTATTTATGCATGGTATCAGTAGCGCTTCTTGTAATCCTGTTGCATCATTTCCTCTCAGGTTGCGTCTTGCGGCGGCCACCGAGCCACCGGCCCTTTTTCCATTTTCCTTCACGCGTAAGCCCGCTCCTTCGGCCGATCGGTGCACTCGTTAGCACAGCCCAGCCTTCTCGTTTTTCCCTGCTCGCGTGAAGCCATGAATCAGCCCAAACGTCGGCCCGTGCTTTTCCTTGGCGTAGAAGACTCAAATTTACCGTCCACGGTCATTTTCTTTCGCGTAGAGCGGCCAGCCCGGCCTAAAGATCGCTTTTTTCCTTTCTTGCTCCCACTGCCGTGTGGGGCCCCGCCCTTGCCAGCTCATCATCTTCATCCATCGTGCCCGAGTACATCTCCTATTCCCGTGCCGAAGCAAACACAGCAGCCGCACCGGTCCTCTCTCAATCTCCTCGATCCGGAGCACTATTTAAAGAGCCAGTCGCGTCATATTCTAGGCCTTGATCTCCTCTCTCGAAACCCTAACTCGGTTATCCCAGTTATGCCTTCGTTGCGCCGCAATCTGTCCAAGTCCAAGCGCCGTCGACATCGCTTCATCGCCAGAGTTCTCCACCGTCTGACCTCCTTAGCCCGTGCCGTCACCTCTGCTAGAGTCGCAAGCTCGTGGTCCACGCTGTGCCCGCACCATCTTTTCCCGAGGGCCACTCCTTCGCCGTTGTCGTCTTCGTCCGAAAACCGATCACGGCATCCGTTGTCGATCTACAATTCCGGTGAGATTCTTTGCCTCCTAAGCGCGGCATGTCATGTCCCGAACTCTCCTCATCTAATCCCCACCTTTAATTTGATTTCTTTGCCACCGAGCCGCCGCCACCGTGGTTCTTCCCCGTCTCCGGTCATCCTCGAATTGCCGTTGCTCCAATCAACTTCCGGTCATTCTGAGCCTACCTTTGTGATCCTCTCGCCGTCGCCATCCCGATGCTCATCTTGATTTGCTGCGGGCGCTGCCGAATCACCAAATCCGTTGCACCCGTGGAGTTCACCGCCGCCAAAGACGCCGCCGCCGTCGTCTCATCGCCGGACCTGCCGAGACATCACCTCCAGAAGAACCCCCTTCTCCTTGGCGTCCCGTTTTGCCATCTTCCCGGACCCCCCCTCACCGTTGGTCGCCCTTGCCGACCATCTAACCCGAGCGCCGGCCATGCCTGCCGCCCTCTTTGTTGATTGGCTCTGTACTGAGTTAGCCAAGTCAGCATGCCACCACATCCCCTTTGCTCCATGTGGCATCCCAATCAGCTCCAGTCATAATGCCATGTGGGACCCTTTTGTCAATCCCTCTCTTTCTCTCTCTAGCACTTTGACCCCCACATGTGATTTCATCTCTCTCACTCACAGTGGACCCCACTTGTAAGTATCCAATTCTTTTTATTTTATTAGATCTAAAGGAATATTCTTTGAATATTCTTTGCTCTCCTAATATCATCATTTCATGTGATTCTTCCGAGAGTCATATCTTTTGAATCCGAACTTCGATTGAGTTCATTTGAATTCCTAAATTCATCTCAATTCAATATCTATTTATCTGAGATTGTTATTTAATTTTTGGAGTTTGTTTGCTCTCTGTTATTTATTTGTTTTATTTGCTTGTTTGCAAGTAGACGTTGATACTACGAGAAGTGCTGATCAAGAAGGAGCTAAGGATCAAGACAGTAGAAGATTAAAGTTAAATAAGATCATCATTGCTATAGCAAGGCAAGTTGTACCTTTGATCTTATTGAATCCCAGTTTTCAAAAGTTACTTTGATTCAAATTATTGCATTTACTTTAAGTATTTATTTAAATGCTTTTGGGTTTAGTTAATAATCCAAATTGTTATAACATCCTTGTCTAATTAATATGCCATAATATTTTGTCACCCTAGATTGGTTATTAATAGTTGGTATTATTGTAGCACCAACGTGGGTTGGTTAGATGCGATTAGATTGCTTAGCCATACCACGAATCACCTTTTCATGTAAAGTTTCAATTATCAACTTGACTAAGTGACTATGGAACTATGTGATAAAACTGTGTGTACTGTGTGCTATTATGGCATGTGTTGCACTTAACCAACTGGGTGGGAAAGGATTTAGACTGAGGCAAGTGGTGGAAACTGTGTGACATGGTGGCTGTGTGAATTGGGGATATGAATCTGTGTGTCAAAATAATCTGTGTGTTGTAGTTAGAAATTGGAAGTCTTGCCTTGGTCAATTAAGGACTTAACTTTGTGCGCCATTGAACTGAGCCCTACTGTACGACCACATGCCTGTTATGGGACGGGCCTAGCTTAGTAAGAGATGAATTCTTGACATTGATTGCTCAGGCAGTAGGTTAGGCTATGTGAAAAGGGTGGAGGTGTGTGCTACTATGTAGTCACATCGCGGGACGGTTCGCCGCTTCCCTGTCCAACGGTGTGTGTCGTACCATCCACTGTGTATTGTTTGGTATGGCGGTTTGTAAGCACACTGGGAGTGTCAATGCTTGAGATGAAGTTTCTGAAAGGTTTTGTTGTGATCAGCTTTGATCCAGTTGATTGCATCTTGTGGGTAAAGTGTACAAACTCGCAGAGTGTTAAAACAATCTATTCAATAGCAGCGTCATGATCATGGACATGCTCGGGGATTTCACACGAGGGGTAGATTTTCATTAAACTGTGTGGGAAGGGGGCTATGTGATCTAAATCATATGGCTATGTGAATAATCTGTTTAGGCTGTGTGTCTTTGTGAGATCAAACTGCTAAAAATTAAATATTGTTTATTTGTTTTATCAGTATGCTTTCAATCTATTATTGTATTCAATTGCAAATGTTGCATTTACGAAAATAGCCACAAAGATGCCATTCCTTTGGAATAAGCCTACATGTATAATTGCATCTCGTGGTATGACTTGCGAGTACGGTTGTGTACTCATGCTTGCTTTGACGAATCAAGCAGAAGTGAAGGAATCGCCAGTCAACAAGGTCTACTTCAAGGATCGTGGAGAACTAGGTCGCGCACCCCAGCCGATTGCCTGTGGGCATATGGATGGGCTTCACCGAGTTATCCTGCTTGCTCGCCGCAGCCTTCATTGAGCTTTTTGCCTTCTGAGGCATTAATTGTAAGTTTTGACCTTAAGGTCTTTACTCTGATGTTTATTGTATTTACCTATTTATTAGCTATCTTTGTTTATGGAATTGATATTTCACTGACGTTGTCACTGTGTGCACTAGCGTGATCCTGGACTAGTACAGTATACACAGAGGGTCCAGAATTGTATTTTTGGATCCCGACAGAGGTGGTATCAGAGCCATATTGACTGTAGGTCGTGACCTTAGTTAGAATGGCCGTTTTTAAGGAAACTTCAAAACCTATTTTACAAATGAAAAATCTTAATGATGTGCCATTCTCATCTTGTCTAGCTTCTAACGCTTCCAATCTATTCCATTCTCATCTATATTCCTACTCACCGTTTTGAGTATTAAATTGGACTCGCTTCCCTCATAACTTCTATAGTTGTCGTTACATGTGCCAAATATCTCGGTGGATGCCCAAGAGCTGTTTTGAGCAACTCTTTGAATACCATGCAACCAGCAACAATGTATCAATATCTCCTCAAGTGTTCAAGACAAGTTCGTCACAAGAATTGAAGACCAAGAAGAAGTCTTACGTCGCCCCCGACTTTCGCCAAGATTCGCATCCAAGGATCACAAGTCGTCAACGTTTGATGAAGACTGTGACCAGTTCAAGTTTTCTTCAGACCAGCCATATAGGATAAATCAGTGTTGGTTCCTCCTGTGTGTTGAGCCAAGTCACCTAGTTAGGTTAGAGCTTAATCGACTAGACGATTGGATTTTCATTTTCTTGGTCTGTGTTGCTTGCTTATGAGTTTTGTGCTTCTTAATAGCTCTCCGGCTATTTGTGTGTTCCTTGTTTTCCCTTGGGTTAAACCTACTCCCCTAAGTAGATTGACTTCCCTTACCTTATGCTTTTCCCTCTCATCTATTAGCCCTATCAGCCAGCAGATAGAGAACCCCAGTAAAGCCAACCTTGTCAATAATCTTGAGAGGCGATCATGCTACCAGATCTTATCAACCCCAAAGGATTGGCAATATCGAGTGGCAAATCCAGTCATGGAACAATTCCTGGTAGCTCAGACTCATTTCATGAACGCGACGATACAGAGCATGAACAACATGATGACCTAGCAGAATCAGACCACCACTACCTTAGTCAATTTGATGAATTAGAATAATCAAGCAAGCCGTCACCACCGGTCGATGCAGAGCAGGGCGACAAACAAAGAACTATCTCCAAAGACCAAGAGTGATGCATCTAGTCCCGAGCCGCCTCGCCACCCGTAATCACTCATGCGGCGACGATGCAACCGTCGAACAATAGTAACCTCTGCAATGATGAACGACTCGTTGCCATCCCAACAGCACGCCCTCAGTTCAAGTTTGTGAAGTTCATGATGACCAAGCCGCCTGTCTTTGAAGGATCAACCGCACTCAAGGATATAGAATCCTGGATTCGCACCATAGAAGAAAAGCTAACTGTTGTGCAATGCAACGATGGTGAGAAAGTTCTCTATGTTGCTCATCATTTAGAAAGAGTTGCATTAGATTAGTGGGAAAAATTTCGCGCCACCCATCAGGGCAAGCCGACCATCGCCTGGTCAGAGTTCACCACTGCTTTTCGTCAACAGCATGCAACATCAAGCAAGATTGATCAAGAGAAACCTGATATTCAGATATCCTACACCAAACCTAGCCGTTGTCATTTGAAGTGCTACCAATCAGATAAGTTAGACGTTTGTGCATGTATTCGGTGTTGACTTCTGCAAAACAACATCAGCGAGCAAATTTCCGAGCCACAGTCACAGCATTAGCAAAAGAATGCAACCCATTGTCAGTACAAGAATTGTCAGCTGAAGAATCACAAAAGCAGAATATTGACCTTGGCAACCCACCTCAAAAGAGAAGCAAGCTAGTATCATCAGTAGTGTGTTTCGAGTGTGGTAAGCAAGACCATTATGCCAAGCAATGCCCCGCAAAGCGACAAACTTCAACCTTCAAGAAGGATAATCGTTCTACCATAGTCTTGTCAGATAAGTCACAAGGTGCGACCCGTGTATGCTACAGTATCGTGGAAAAGGTCACTACATCAGTCAGTGTCCTTAGAAGAACCAATCACTCACTCCGGACGCTAGAATGCCAGAAGGAATTACATCAGAGATGAACTATGACCAAAGTTGTTAAAAAGAGTTTGTAGAAATGATAGAGTAGATCAAAGGATTCCCTCAGATATGGGCAGTGTCAAATCAAGTTCTTCCGTTTTATCAAGCACCAATGTGAGCTATCATGATGATTATTAGCACAAGTTGTGCGAGAATTTCAGTCTACCCAAGAGCTAATCTTCAGGACGTTAGAGTCAGCTTGTTTGAGTTTTGAGTCAGAATTTCAGTTTTTCCCTGGAATCATCTGTGAGCAAGTCAGTGTCAGTTGAAGATCAGCGAGACAGTCGTTTCAAGACAGCCAAGACCCCTCATCATTATAAAAGAGCAAGTTTGCCCAGATCGCCAGAAGTGAACTGGATCAGTGAGAATTTCAGAAGAGCTATCGCAAGAATCTATTGTTTAGTCAGCTAAAGTTACTTAGGAAAGTCAGAAGTTGAGTCTTGAGTCAGTGCAAGAGGATATTTGTTGAACCCCAAAGTTCAAACTCATGCTAGAAAGTCAGCCTTGACCAGACAGTTTTGTCAAAGAAATATGTCGCTTCATTGCCATTAACACCACTGAGTTTGAAGATCGTTTAGCAGAGTGGTATACTAAAGAGGTTGTATATGACAAAGATGGTATTCGTCAGAAATTGGTATAGTGTCAAATCGACAGAGATGATCAGTTGCACGATGTGTCAGAAAAGTTAACGTTAGACCGAGGATCTCAGTTTACCCTATGTCAGCGACAGAGTGTCTATGAAGCCTGGATGCTCATTTCAGTTCAGTAATGTGTATCACCTTGAATCCGTGGACAGATTAAAAGATTAATGAGTTGTGCCTTAACTCATGGTACCAGGTCGAGCAAGTAAGTGTTCTATGCAGAGTTCCCCTACAATGCCAGTTGTCAGCCAGTTTGCAGTTGTCACTATCAGAAGTTCGCAGAGTTTGATCGTAAGTCATTACTCAACTAAGGGCAGATCAGATAACAAAGCATGTGGATTTTTGCATTAATCATGAAGCAGAAAGCCAAGAGTCTTTGATCCTAAGGGGTTGTAAGTAGCTCAATTCAAGCAGAAAAGCTACGCGGATTATACAAATTATCACCCTCGCAGCCATGTTTATCGTCTGGATACCTGTGGACGATCTGTGTTAAGGATTGTGCGACAGAGGTCACAAAGATGTGTCAGTCTATTCAGATTCTGAAGCTCAGAAGAAGAATTTGTTGATCTGAGTTACCAGTTAGCAGCAGGATCTTCCCAACTCCAGAGTGTCTTCGAGCACCGATCAAGCAGCCTGTCAAAAGCAATCAAGTTTTAAGATGCCTTTCCTGCCAAGAGCTAATTTGTCAAGTTTTTGTTGAAGCGAGAAGTTCAGCAAGAAGCAAGACGTTGTCCCGCAAGTGTTCAAGAGAACAGTCCTGTCAAAGTCAGAGCATTTTGAAAGCAAGTAGAGAACCCGAAGGCTGAGTTCTTTAACCTATTCTATAGCCAGCCTGAATCTCGGGGACGAAATTCCTTTAAGGGGGGGAGGTTTGTAACATCCCAAATTTTGGCTTTTCAAAAATCTTTTAAGTAGTTTAGGTCACTAGAAAATTTCACCAATTTTATTTGAATTAATAAAGCTTAATTGGGAATTTCCAAAATTTTAAAATATTTAATTTGACTAATCTAAACATTAATTAAATTAAAAACTTGTGTTATTTGGCTTCCTTGTGTTCCAAGGAATTTTAGTATTTTCTGAGATTTTTCTGGATTTATTTGCTATTTTATTTGATCTCCTTGATTTTTGGGATTTTCTTTAATTCCGAAAATAACCCTGTTTCTCTCTCTTGCCACATGTTACAATACCCATCGGGTACTGTTCATCCACGATCTCAACGGATCGGCCAAACCGATCAGAACTTCTTTGCATGTACGTGAGGCACTTAAACTTCCAAAATCGAAAATCCGATTTTCACACTCCTACCCGTGTGCTACAATAACCATCAGACTTCAGATCTAAACCGAAGCGAGTCCTGTAATTGTGATTACTGCTCATCGAGCTCGGTAGAACGAAGCATTCCATCGTGTTCGTTTCAAACTCAAACTTCTAAATTCCATATCTCCCTCTACGGTGCGTATAAAGGTGAACCGTTTACGCTCACGCGTCTATCTTGATCTTCTCTTCTAATCCCCTGAATTGGTTTCCTCCAAACCAATCTATTTTCATCGCAATCTGCAGGATACCGAGCTCCACCCAAAAGGTCTTCTCCGGCGAGTTGCGCCTTCATCCGACGTCCGCCGGCCGAACCGTCTGCGGCGTTGGCTTCGTGTCGTCGTCCTCTACATCATGGTTCCATCCACTTCGCCCGAAGATGGCCGGAGCACCGTCGGCCATTAAAGCCCAAACATGTTCATCGCGTTGCTCGCTTCCTCGGTGAGTTTTGCCAAAATCCGATCGCACCATCACGTTCGGCTCGTCGTTTCCTTTCCATTTTGCCCTTCGCCATCAAGCGTCGTCTCCGACACCGACCACCCGTGTGCCTTTGCTTATGCATGGTCTCAGTGGCGTTTCTTGTAATCCCGCCGCATCGTTTCCTCTGTCTTGCGTCTTGGTGAAGCGGCCGAGCCGCCGGCCCTTTTTCCATTTTCCTTTGCGCGTAAGCCCGCTCCTTCGGCCGATCGGTGCACTCGTTAGCACAGCCCAGCCTTCTCGTTTTTCCCTGCGCGCGTGAAGCCATGAATCAGCCCAGACGTCGGCCCGTGCTTTTCCTTGGGTGCGCGTGAGACTCAACCGGCCTGGTCCACGGTCATTTTCTTTGCGTGTAGAGCAGCCCAGCTAGTGCTAAAGCGCTGCTCTTTTCCTTTCTTGCTCCCACTGCCGTGTGGGGCCCCGCCCTTGCCAGCTCATCATCTTCATCAATCGTGCCCGAGTACATCTCCTATTCTCGTGCCGAAGCAAACACAACAGCCGCACCGGTCCTCTCTCAATCTCCTCGATCCGGAGCACTATTTAAAGAGCCAGCCGCATCATATTCTGGGCCTTGATCTCCTCTCTCGAAACCCTAACTCAGTTATCCCAGTTATGCCTTCGTTGCGCCGCAATCTGTCCAAGTCCAAGTGCCGTCGACATCGCTTCATCGCCGGAGTTCTCCACCGTCCGACCTCCTCAGCCCGTGCCGTCACCTCCGCTAGAGTTGCAAGCTCGTGGTCTACGCTGTGCTCGCACCATCTTTTCCCGAGGGCCACTCCTTCGCCGTTGTCGTCTTCGTCCAAAAACCGATCACGGCATCCGTTGTCGATCTACAATTCCGGTGAGACAGTAGAAGATTAAAGTTAAATAAGATCATCATTGCTATAGCAAGGCAAGTTGTACCTTTGATCTTATTGAATCCCAGTTTTCAAAAGTTACTTTGATTCAAATTATTGCATTTACTTTAAGTATTTATTTAAATGCTTTTGGGTTTAGTTAATAATCCAAATTGTTATAACATCCCTGTCTAATTGATATGCCATAATCTTTTGTCACCCTAGCTTGGTTATTTAATAGTTGGTTAGATGCGATTAGATTGCTTAGCCATGCCACGAATCACCTTTTCATGTAAAGTTGCAATTATCAACTTAACTAAATGATTATGGAACTATGTGATAAAACTGTGTGTACTGTGTGCTATTATGGCATGTGTTGCACTTAACCAACGGGGTGGGAAAGGATTTAGACTGAGGCAAGTGGTGGAAACTGTGTGACATGGTGGCTGTGTGAATTGGGGATATGAATCTGTGTGTCAAAATAATTTGTGTGTTGTAGTTAGAAATTGAAAGTCTTGCCTTGGTCAATTAAGGACTTAACTTTGTGCGTCATTGAACTGAGCCCTACTGTACGACCACATGCCTGTTATGGGACGGGCCTAGCTTAGTAAGAGATGAATTGTTGACATTGATTGCTCAGGCAATAGGTTAGGCTATGTGAAAAAGGTGGAGGTGTGTGCTACTATGTAGTCACATCGCGGGACGGTTCGCCGCTTCCCTGTCCAATGGTGTGTGTCGTACCATCCACTATGTATAGTTTGGTATGGCGGTTTGTAAGCACACTGGGAGTGTCAATGCTTGAGATGAAGTTTCTGAAAGGTTTTGTTGTGATCAGCTTTGATCCAGTTGATTGCATCTTGTGGGTAAAGTGTACAAACTCTGCAGAGTGTTAAAACAATCTATTCGAATAGCCGCGTCCGCGGTCATGGACATGCTCGGGGATTTCACACGAGAGGTAGATTTTCATAAAACTGTGTGGGAAGGGGGCTGTGTGATCTAAATCATATGGCTATGTGAATAATCTGTTTAGGCTGTGTGTCTTTGTGAAATCAAACTGTTAAAAATTAAATATTGTTTATTTGTTTTACTGTATGCTTTCAATCTATTATTGTATTCAATTGCAAATGTTGCATTTCTGCAAAATAGCCACAGCATGCCATTCCTTTGGAATAAGCCTACATGTATAATTGCATCTCTGTGGTATGACTTGCGAGTACGATTGTGTACTCATGCTTGCTTTGACATATCAAGCAGAAGTGAAGGAATCGCCAGTCAACAAGGTCTACTTCAAGGATCGTGGAGAACTAGGTCGCGACTTCAAATTGATTGCTGTGGGCATATGGATGGGCTTCACCGAGTTATCCGCTTAGTTCATTGCAGCCTTCATTGAGCTTTTTGCCTTCTGAGGCATTAATTGTAAACTTTGACCTTAAGGTCTTTACTCTGATGTTTATTGTATTTGCCTATTTATTAGTTATCTTTGTTTATGGAATTGATATTTCACTGACGTTGTCACTGTGTGCACTAGCGTAATCCTGGACTAGTGCAGTATACACAGAGGGTCCAGAATTGTATTTTTGGGTTCCGACAGCCCATGACCAAAGGGGGCCCAATCTCAGGAGTGTTTAGGTATTTCTATTGTACGTGTATATTTAATTATCTTAAACTCTAGATAAACAGCTACTATAGTCCCATTAGCCTATAGCCGTTGTTGCAACAACAAAGAACGAGTAGCTCTGTTTGTTGAATCTCTTCTACCCAAAACACTGCCACCGTAGGTTGGTAGCTTCCGTTCGGCGGCGGCAAAGGAGGAAGACACTACAATTTCATTAAACTTGTGGTACTGGCTTGTATTCTACTCCATTTTTAGGTCATCTCCTTCACTTTTTTTTTCCTTAACTCATTCACTCTTAAACATCAATCAAACCACAAATACGTTCAAAATGGGGGCCAATCTTTGCTTAATGGGGGCCAATCTTTGCTTATAATTTCAGCTTTTAGTTGTGATTCATTTGATTTTTGAAGATCTCCATTAGGTTTGAGAGAGTTAATGAGTTAGGGAATGTGATAGCACACAATTTCACAGAGTTAAGTGCATGTTTGGAATGCAAGAATTTCACAGGAATTTTGTAAGAATATATCAAGAAATGGTTCAATTCACATAGGATCTGGAAAAAAAATCATATGCTCCAAAGGAGGCTTAAATATGTTGGGTAATACATCAAGTTATTATCAAACATTTCGTTTCTAGGTTGTTTATGATTTTTCTATAATCATTTTGTACCCATAGTGTGTTTGTTTGTTTTGTTAATTCGATCTTTTTTAGAGCTTTATCTTTACTTGGACATGTTGTAATTAATTTTCATTGTTCAAAATTAGTCTAGATTTTTTTTTCATGTAATTCATCAAAATTTTAGCTTTGACATTTGAAAATAAAAACTATATGTAAATTTGAATAAATGGCCCTTCTTTTTAGTTTGCCCCAGGGCCCACCAGATACCAGGATCGACCTTGTATGGGTAAAACTGTATAACCTCTGCAGAGTTAAAATTGTTTAAACAGTCGTGTCCGCGGTCATGGATGTGCTTAGGGATTTTACACGAGTGGTAGAGTTTCTTTATAAAATGTGTCAAAGTATGAATAGGAAGTTCACTTGATGAATATAATGTCCGTTTGGTGAATGGGGAATTCACTTGGTGGCTTGTGTCGGTTGGTGAATGGGGAATTCGCTTGGTGGTTTGCTTGGGAAGTTCACTGGTTGATTTCTTTACTTATTGTCTTTTAAATTATGCATTGCAATCGATTTGCTGTATTTACCATTAATACTGTTTTTTGCAAAAGAACTATACAGCTAATCCTTTGTTCAAGCCTAGTGTGAATATTAATTGCATATTGTTTTTCTACGACTTGTTGAGTACTATATGTACTCACGACTTAAAACTTTGCTACTCAATTGAAAAGTATCAAGTTGCTCAAGAGTTCTTTGAGAAGGAGTACTATGAAGACTTTGCGAATTAGGATGTGTCCTCTACTCGATTACATGTGGTCATGTTGACTGGGCTTTCCAAGTTTTTCCATTTCGCTGCAGGAGTTTATTTGTTTCTTTAGCCCTGCGAAGTTAAGTAAATATTTGACCATAAGGTCCGGTTATTATTACTATTTGTTATTTGAGATCTTTTTAGTTAAATCGATAAATAGATGGTATTTCATCAATGTTTCCTGTGTGAACTAGCTACTGATCTATGACTAGTTCAGAATACATGGAGGGTTTCGGATGTGTAAATCCGAGCCTCAACAGCACTCATGATGTGACAAGTCTGTCTTGTCACGCCATGAGATTTGGCGTGACAGTGGTGGCTATTTTTTTGAAGGAGTTCCCAGATAAAAAAAATCTTACGATTGTTGCAAAAGATATGTGGACCATTTGGCAGGAAAGATGAAAATTTAATGCACAAGTTCACTGTTTTATGTGGCCATGTACGTCTTTCTTAGAATTTGATTTTGCACAGACATTTGGTCTAGAAATTTTAAACCTGATTTGAAATAGCAAGAATTGAATAGTGCTAACTGAATGCACAATCCTAGGTAGTAGATCTTTTTTCAAATCTGCGATGTTCTTAGTTTGAATGAAGATATGGATGAATAAACCGGCACATCTCATCCTATTGCAATGATAGGTAGTGCTCGTCGTTACTTAGGGGTCGAAGATAGAGATGGCAATAGTACCTGATTACCCGTGTGCCCGCAACCTACAGTGACAGATAGCCACACTGGGGCACACAAGCTTGCAGCTGCAGACGGCGAGAATGGGTGCCGGTGATGGATGGAATGCAGAGTGGTGAATCTGAAGTTGGTGAGAGGGGGGAGGAACCGAAGGGGAGGAGGAAGATGGGGTCGAACAAGACCAAGAAGCAGCAAACTTTGCTACTCTAGGTACTACTATTGTTGTGATGATTAGTGACTACTGAATTAGATAGATGGTCATGGTGTCTCTACTCTGAACTGTCCAGTGACTAGTGATTACTGAACTCTGCATCGTTTACTACTGCTCCACTGTTTAGTGACTACTGAGACTTGCTGTCCAGGCGTCTCCCTTGCGTCTTGAACTCGCCTGTTATATTGGGTTCCGATTTCTTCAAATACCTTGATCTGCTTGTTTCACGCAAGAGGAAGTTGTCGAGCATCTTGATGGAGGACTGACTGACTGGCCGGAAGTGAAGTCCTGCAGTTGGCCAGGTAATTCTACGACTTCATTGCGTCATTTGAACCATGCAAATTATAGTTCTTGAATTTGTCAATTACTGCACCTCGTCTTGTTTATATAACACTAGCAAGTAGCAACATGGCATTGATAGCAATGTCAGTGTCATCCATCTAACTTTCTAGATTGTTCTGTTTGGCACTACTTATTACTGAAGCATGAGATGGTACTGTGTGTTTATGTGTGAGGAACTATGTTCGCTGGTACACGGGCGTGCCCGCGGGCAACGAGCATAGGTGAGGTTCTTTATCCGTCACCCTTCGTGGGAATTCCCGTGGGGAAATTGGGATCGCAGGTATAGGTATGGACGAGCACTATCCATGCCTGCCGCACCTGATTGCAATCCCTAGTCTCGCCCATCCATGCCTGCCGCACCTGATTGCCATCCCTAGTCAAAGACCCTTTAGTTTCTATTTTTTTTTCTCTCCATAACACGCTTTTTGGACCTTTATTTTTATGTTGTGCCTTGTCTTGCTACGCCAAGAATTGAATGCAAAAAGAGAACGAGATTTGAAGTCGGCTTCACAACGTAGTTGCGAATTGAAATAGACTTTATAATGCAGTTGCAAATTACATGGCGCGTAGGGTTTGGTTACGTGCATAAGGAACGACATCATGTGAGACGGACTGGACGCTTGAATAATGTTAGGATAACACAACGTTGTGCCAGATTAATAATTATGATGGATATTGAATATAACTTACCTTTTCGATCTGCAGTGCGCCCGCACGACGAGGAGCTCTAGTACGACCAACAGTCTCACTTACAGGAGCCTTCCCCTTGTCTGCCACACGCTTGGCCCCGTCATATTGATCTTCCTGTTCAGGTGTCCTCCACCATCACCCTGGTTTCTTAGGCACGTCCGATGCCTTTTCAGTTGGGTCGAGTACGTAAGGTGTCCAGCGTTTAAAGGTCTCTGCTCGTATCGCATAGTTCAACATGTACTTCTGCTAGATGAACGACCTATCGTACATGTTTGGTCCGTCGATTCATGGGAAGAAGTTGCATTGCATCTCCGGCTGCCATTATGCGCGGGTGTAGTCAGGGATTTGTGGAATAGAACATAAGATGTGAAAATTCTTTGTGTGCAAGATACGCTTATGAGGTGGTAGCCACACATGTAGTACGCCCGAGCGGCCGTCGTCGGGTGTGTGGACTGGATGATCTTAGCCGATAGTTCACACACACATTGTGGGTGTGGGAACTCTGGTGGTATCAGTGCATCCTTCATATAATTATCCGGGTAGGGTTTAGCCCTCTCGGCAAGCCACTTGCGCTTTCGCAGCATCTTCGTGTAGAAGTCCGCCGACGAGTCCGACATCTCCTTCCTCTCAGTTGTGTGAACTAAGCTTTGGTGAAGTGTTGGGTGTGGTTGTGTAGTGTTCTCTCCCAGATCTCTTCCACCTCCTTTTATAAGCAGATAGGGTGTAATACTCATGGTGGAGAGAGAACACACAAGAAACTGATGCGTGAAGTGTGTTCAATTCTAAAAAGGTAGCATCGCATTGTGTTGTTACTTCGGTCATAAAAGGATGTGTGGGACAGTGTGGTTATTTATGTCTAACTAGTTTGATTCCAAGTGTGTTGTCTTTTCGGTCCGAAAAGCTGGCGAGGCAGAGTGTTGTCATGTCCCTCTAAAAAGTTTGCGTGGTAGAGTCTGGTCTTTTCGGTCTAAAAAGCTGGCGAGGTAGAGTGTTGTCATATCGATCTGAAAAGCTGGCGACAGTGCGTGGGCAATTCCAGAGGCTTTGCTAGCCTGGTCCCCGCTCTGGTGCTAAGTCCTGCCACGCTAGGGCTCCTAGTGTGGCAGTACCAGTCTATCACGCAATGGGAACTGGTGTGGCCTAACTGTGCCGTCATGCCAATGTGTGGGCAATTCCAAAGGTGTTGAAGCCAGGTCCCCGCTATTCGTGCTAAGTCCTGTCACGCCATAGCTCCTGGCATGATAGTACAGTCTGTCACGCCATGGGCACTGGCGTGTCCTAACTGTGCCGCCACACCAGCGTGTGGGCAATTCCAGAGACGTTGCAAGCCTGGTCCCCGCTTCTAGTGCTAAGTCCTGTCACGCTAGGGATCCTGGTGTGATAGTACCAGTCTGTCACACCATGGGAACTGGTGTGGCCTAACCGTGCCGCCATGCCAATGCGTGGGCAATTCTAGAGGCGTTGCAAGCTAGGTTGATAAGGATCCACCTAGTTGATTAGATGAATCCTGATTGTTGGCCCAATCTTTCACGGTACACTCAAAGATCAGTAGCAATCTCACAAACCAATTCGGTGAATTGAATTGTAAGAAAATCAATACACTCACAAACCAATCTAATAGATTGAATTGCAAGTAGTAGCCTTCGGTGAATAGTACTCCGAAGCAAGAGATAGATATCTTGATCTCGCTCTCAATCTTTCTCCCTCAATCTCTCCAACTCTTATCACGACTTAAGAACACACGATATGCGCCAAAACGGCTTTTCTTATTTTTATTATCTAAATCATAACTTATCCACCTATATGGTGCGGCCATGGAGGGTTTATATAGCCTCCCACGCAAGCACACAACTCGGATAAACAATGAAGAAATGCTAAGAAATCCTAGTCCGATTACTATTCATGTGACCAATGTCCGAGTCGGTTCTTGTTCATCTTGACGATGAGACCGAACTAAAAATACTTTCTTTAATTAGAATTTAAACTACTCTAGTTTTGGAATAAAAATATTAATCACCAATTGGTCATGCGAATTGGATCCAAACTGAACCAACCCACATGCCATGTTCCTGGCGTCCTCTCCATGCATGGCCAAGTCTCCCTCTTGGTTTCCTTTGTGTTGTGGGCTTTCCTTCTCTTAGCTTCTTGCGCGAACTTGTTCTATGCACTTGATGCTTCTTTTGACGCCAATGCAACCCTTGCTGCCATACCACCACATGTCTTTCTTGACTGCACGCACGCGCTAGGGTTTTATCTTGAGAGAACGTTCCCTCTCGTTGGCCAGCATCCCCATCCACCCTATCGGCCTTCACAACATTTTGTTTTACCTTTTGTTGCAAAACAACACCAATGACGTCAATTTGAGTTCTAGCATTAGTTTGCAATTTAAGGATGCAAACCAATGCTTTGGTTGTAGTTATGGTCGTATCATAGGTCCTCGCTACTGGTGCCAAGTCCTGTCACACCATGGCTCCTGGCATGACAGTACCAATCTGTCACGCCATGAGAACTGACATGACACTACCGCTGTCAACAGAAAATAGCAACATGTATGCATATATCCATTCAATCATTTCATTCAAACAACAACATGTATGCATATATCCATTCAATCATTTCATTCAACAGGATAGACAACCTAGAAGCATATATACATATATTCGTTCATTCAATCATCCATTCAATCATTTCATTAAACTAGAAAGAGAACCTACAAGCATATAAGCATATATTCATTCAATCAATCATCTATGCAATCATTTTATTCTAATCGTTCATTCATGTATGCATATATCCATTCATTACATCACTTGTGCTTTCGGAGCGGACCCATTTCCGGTGTGAACCTAGAAGCTAGATGTTCGCCATGCATGCCCTCGACGACATTGACTGAACTAATGTCTGCGCGATCACGACGTTTATGGCGCGGAGGCGTAGCCTGAGTCGGCTACGTGGCGGCAGGTGCAGCAACAAGGTCCAAGAGGACCATCTCGTCGGGCAACCTAGCATCCACGTTATCGTCGTCGTCTCGTGCGACCGAAGTGGATGTCATTGCCCGTGATGATGTACCACACGATGAGCCACTCCGAGCGGGGACAGGTTGAACAACATCTCCCGTCGAGATGCAATTCATTTTAGTCCCCATTCGCCGGCATCGGCAGCAAACCATCTACAAGGGAAAAAAGAGAGTAAGAATCCGGCAATGAATAAAATGATGCTGACGAAGAACCTCTACCCTCAACACCATCTTATTTAACATACTAAATTTACTTTGGATGGACCTCACCTCATGCAAATAAATACCAAACATAATAACATTTGAAAAATAATTGAAGCAATTCACGTGTTATTTTAGTTTCTGTTACTATTTCAACACACCAAAGATCTTTAGCATCACCCAACTATGGTGTTCCTCAATTCGGTAGTTTTTAGTCACAGTATACAATTCAACCAAACCTACACTGGCCCAACCAACATGTAATTATACTCCTGAAGCACTTCTGATTTGGAAATAATTTTTGTATGGTTTAGGAAGCACAAAATGCCTCACAAACACCAGATGAAACAAACTATCAGCCATCCCAATCAGACCAGAATGTGTTACAACCGGGTGCTAGTAATAATGGTGAGCTTTCTTCTAGGCAGAGTCAAATAACCATCCAGAACATCTTACAGCCCATGGGAAACAACAAAGTTCCATGTGTGTGGTTGCTGAATCAACTCATGAACCAAAGGTTAGTCTTTTAGTTTATTATTTGTTTGTTTTTTCTTCAACCTGGCCCTGTTAATTTGATTTATTCTTTAAAAACCGTTTATAGGTTATGGAATCGAGCGTAACTGAACTTTAGTTTACGATGAGCAGCAAAAAGCCTAGGATTCATCTCCAAACGCCGGCCCTACCCAAAAGTCTGAACATCAAGAGCAAAAAATTGAATTGAAGGTTTCTAATTTACTGTTTTTCTTCATAAATTTTCATTTATTGTGTAAGCATCTCATATCATGCATGCTCTACTTACAACCAGGACGAGAAAGTTGCATATCAGAAGCAGTCTGTGGAGCATGTACCCAGGCAGCAGATCCTGTTACAAAAAACAATCCCCAAAAATCATGCCAACCATGAAGGTGCATAAATCCTGTTACCACAATGCAAACCTTTCACAATCCTCCAAAATAGCTTAACGAAAACAACCAATCCTAATCAAACTCCCAACAAGCAAGCTATCTAACTAGCTCTTCGATGACATTACATAGTTATTTCCACCCAACAGCCAACAGCCAACAACCAATAAGGGAACAATATTTACATCAATTCTAAAGCTTAGATGATTAACACACTATGATACCTCAATGAAGTTCCTCATGCAGTTGTAGCATGAGCACCTCACTGGCCCCTTGTTGCTTATGCGTGCGAGCTGTCTTCCCTGTGAACGGGTAAATAATGTAAATTAGTTCGCCAACCGAGACATTAGAAATTAGTAGGGGGGCTAGCATTTACTCACGTAGTAGGCATTAATAGGGGCACTCTCCGGCTGCGTGCCCATTCGTGTGAATTTGACGTACTCGTCTACGATATCCTCGTCGGACGAGTAACCCTCCCCTATTTCAACATGGGTCATGGCTGGTTGAAGTTGCAGGCGCGCGACGCCGTGGAGCCATCAGAGGTAGTTGACGAACTGATGCCTTCGATGGATCTGCAGCACGTCCCTAGACCGATTGGACCAGTCGAACCACTTGTAGGATTAAGGAGGTCGGCTAGAGGGGAGTGAATAGACGGTTTTAAAAATCCTTTTGGGTAAAACTAAGTTTTATGCGGAATTGTAGATCAATTCGGTTTTGCTCATTCAAAACCTAAATCAACTAGTTAAGACTAAGTGCACCAACAAGCTAAGACTAAGACAATGATTGCAATTCTAAGGAGACAAGCAAGCAATTTTGTGATGACCCAGCCAGAGCTTCACCCGAGAGGTCCTCCAAGACCTCCCTGGGAGTCCACCAGGATCTCCCAGGAGGTCTAGAGGATCTCTCGGGCAGTCCTCCAAGGCCTCCCAGGAGGTCCAGCCGGACCTCCTGGAGATCCAGGGAACTAGCCCGAGGAGGTCTTGAGACTCAGGACCTCCCCAAGAGCCACGATCAGACCTAAGGGGGGAGGTCGAGAGACCAACCCGAGGAGATCATGGGACTTGGAAAAGTCTTAAATCTCCTGTGAACCAAACTAGTCCCAAGGATCAATAGCTAGTTCTCACAGCAGTTACAAGTGATAACATACATCCACAAAAGACTTTATTAACAGCAAAGGAGTTGATTACAAAGTTGCTTACAAGCCACGACAGCAAAACAGAATACACAGCTGAAGCAAAACCAAGTCCATCCAATACACCATAGGTAATTGGCTGGAGGGCGCGGCCTAATTGTTCCGGTCCTCATCATCCTCAAAGGAGTCCTCTCCTGCTCATTTCATCAAATCAAGCAAGAATGAGCACAACAACCGTGCTCGCAAGTTACACCCGTCGATTAACAGAATGACATGCATAAATTGATATCTCAAAGGAAGGCATCGTATGGTTGATTTGCATAAAACCAAGTTTGTTTCAAATACAAGTACTAAGTTCCAAGGCAGATAACAACAATTAAAATTCATTTCCAAAGTCTCATTTTACAGTTGGATAACTTTCATCAACATGATGGTGAAAGATACCCTCCTATCACATGGCACCCTACCAATCCCATTTGGATAGAAATCCAAAACCATTTTAGCCAACCATTTTGAAAACAAACCAGAGGTCTAACTTTGATCAGCTTTGCTAGCAAGTCCATAACCATGGACACAGCTATTCGAATAGTTTTACACTCTACAGAGGTGTGCAGCTTTACCCACAAGAGATGATCCTCTTAAACTATCCACTCCCACACTTCCGAAGGTGTGCGACTAAGGGATCATCACAAGGCCTTTACAGTGCATCATTCCACCGCAATCTACCCTACTCTAAGGTTTCGCCCCACCCTACAGATAGAAACCCGTAGAGATCAAGGGCGCCCTCTTGAGCCATGTGGGAATTACATAGTCATAAGAGACAGGCCATGAAGGACCACCCACACCCTAGCCGGATCAACCGTGATGGAACTTTGCACATTAGTTAGTCAGGTCCCGCCCATACATGACATGTGGTTGCACGAAAAGAGCATAGCAAAATACACTCGCAGACCGGTCCTTAACTGACCTGGAGACTATTCACAAACCCAAGGGCATTGGTCAACCATAAAGGCCCGATCCCGTGCATCGACATGCACCATCCATACAACCAACCTCGCCCAAACCACTTTTTTAGTATACTTTGCTTTGTCAAAACATTTATAAATCCTCCATAACACACCAATGCCATGGGTACCACCATGACACACTAATGCCATGGGGACCTCCATGACACACCAATGCCATGGTTCAAAACATTTGGACAAGAAATATTTTTGGCCAAATCTTCCCAAATCAAGATTCTTTATCCATGCATGACTAAGCTTTAATTTTTCAAAGGTCATGGTCCATATTATTGCGTAAAACCAGGTTTTGCCTAGGGTGACAACATGTTCGGTTCAAGCTCAACAGTGGTCATACAAAGGAATTAGGCATAACTATGAATTTAAAGACAAGTATTGAAATAACTTAGTAAAGTAAGTATGCATTAACATTTGAAATGGAACATAGATATCTTGAAATAATGGGTGCAACATGGTCAAGGGTGTAACTTGCCTTGCTCAAAGGCCTGGGTGTTTTCTTCTTCCTCAAAGAACTCTTGCTCCTCGGTGTCTTCACAATCTACACGAGGAAACCAAAGCAACTCAATACAAAGCTCAAATAAGATCCAAAGAAACTCCAATAGAACACCAAAATAAACCAACAGAGAGGTGAGGTGATCCGGTGGAGGTCCAAGGAGCCTGCTGGAGGAGGCCCGGAGCCTTAGAGGGGAGGTCCAGAGAGCTTGGAGAGAGATCCAAGAGCTAGTCGGGTGAGCCAGAGAGTGGAAATGAGCAAAAGGGTGAAGAGGAAGGGCTGCCCAAGCTTATATAGCCAGAGCTGCCAAGATATCCAAGGGTATACGTGTTCAAAAGTTGGTGAAGGAATGATAGGAGCAGGTAAAAGATGAGACAAAAGATGGCCTGGTGCTGCCAAAAGGTAGTAGCATTTAACGCGACACAACAGGCATTAAATGCTTTGAAGACTTCCAAGTGCAAAGGACATGGTCAAAGGATAAAGAAAGAGGTCGTGATTGACAAATGGGGCCAGTCAAAGCTCAAGGGGGGTCCTGCGAAGACCTAGAGGAGATCGCACAGAGGTCAGGGGAGGTCCTGACCCATGGGGGAGGTCCGAGCACAAGACCGGAGGTCCTGACGGTCAGATCCACAGAGGGGAGGTCCTGATGGTCAGATCCACAGAGGGGAGGTCTTAACGGTCAAGATCTAATCAAGGGAGGTCATGACAGCTAAGATCTCCAAAGGGGAGGTCTTAACGGTCAAGATCTAATCAAGGGAGGTCCTGACGGCTAAGATCTCCAAATGGGAGGACTTAACGGTCAAGATCTAATCAAGAGAGGTCCTGACGGCTAAGATCTCCAAAGGGGAGGTCTTAACAGTCAAGATCTACTCAAGGGGGGGTCCTGACGGCTAAGATCTCCAAAGGGGAGGTCTTAACGGTCAAGATCTAATCAATGGAGGTCCTGACGGCTAAGATCTCCAAAGGGGGGGTCTTAACGGTCAAGATCCAATCTAGGGAGGTCCTGACGACTAAGATCTCCAAATGGGAGGTCTTAACGGTCAAGATCTGATCAAGGGAGGTCCTGACGGCTAAGATCTCCAAAGGGGAGGTCTTAACGGTCAAGATCTGATCAAGGGAGGTCCTGACGGCTAAGATCTCCAAAGGGGAGGTCTTAACGGTCAAGATATGATCAAGGGAGGTCCTAACGGCTAAGATCTCCAAAGGGGAAGTCTTAACGGTCAAGATCTAATCAAAGGAGGTCCTGACAGCTAAGATCTCCAAAGGGGAGGTCTTAACGGTCAAGATGAAGCCAAAGGGAGGTCTTGGTGGTCAGGATGAACCCGGGGAAGTCCTGACTGCCAAGATGAAGGACCAAGGAGGTCCTCAGGGTCCCGGGGTGGTCCAAAAGAACACAGAAAGGGGGCAAAGGGATACAAGGAGATTCAAATGAACACAAGGGAGGTTCAAATGATTACAGAAGGGATTTCAATAAACACTGGGAGGTCCAAAGGAACATATAGAAAGTTTAGGTGAACACAGGAGGTCAAGATGAACTAAAGGAAGGTTCAAACGGACACAAGGTGGCCCAAATGAACACGAGAGAGGTCCGGGCACAAAGGAGTGTACAAGCAAGGGAGAGTCTGGACATAAAAGAAATGCCCAGGCAAGAGAGAGGTCCAGGAGGGGGAATTCAACCCAAAGTTTAGATTTCAGAGATCAAGGATATTTGAAATACAAACCTGAGCTTAGGACATCTCAGGGGGTAATTGTGACCTAAAGGAGAGGTCAAAACTGAAGAGAAACTAGAGAGGAGGTCTAGATCTAAGGAGGTCTAAACCAAAGAGATTCAAGCCAACAAAGATGTGGTCTGAAATAAAGGAATCCGAACAAAATGCGAGGGGAGGTCCGGCAAGGTCAAACAAGAGGGAGGTCTGGAAAGAAAGGGCTGAGTCAAGGAAAGAGTGGAACAAGCGGGAGCAAGGGAAATCAACAAAAGGGCTCTAACAGCTCCAAAGAACCAAACTTTAGGGTTAGTTGAAGTTCGGTTTAGTCATTTTAAACACCCAAATTCTGAAAATCTCGAGTTAAGCTTTGAATTCTCATCAAAACAAAATGGTTCCTTTTATTTTAAAAATTTTCAAAAAGGCTCAGAAAACCAGGGTGTTACAAATTTAATCCTATAAATATAAATTACAAGAAAGTAAAGTTCAAGAAAGCAAACTACAAGAACACTTGAACTTTTTCCCGTGGTGATCGGAAACTTGCCAGTTTACCCTAGTCCACGTTGAGGTAAGTCCAAATGAATTGGACTGGCTCCACAAATTAATCCTACACCTCGAATCCACTCGGGGTTATTCTTCCTCCACTCCGGAGATGGCGAGCACTAAGCCACTCACAACCAGCCAGTTCTCCTCACAACCTTCATCGAGAAGATCACCGGTGCAACTCTTCCAAGCCGTCTAAGTGTTATCAAACACCAAGAGTAACAAGTCGGATACACTCACTTGAACGAATCAAGTGTGTAGGTTATATGGATACTAAATCCAACACCTAATGCAACACATGCACTAGAATTTTGCTCTCTAAGCTCACCAAGTGCAACACATGCACAAAGGAGAGGAGAGGACTTGCTCTTTGCTCTAGGGGAACGAAAATGACATGTCCATGCCTTCCCACAACCGGCCACAAGGGGTATGTATACACCCACACACAAAAACTAGCCGTTGGAGGAGAATCTGTGCAAAAACAGAAGGTAGGTCGATCACAGCATAGGGCTCTGTCTGACCAACTACTAAAGTAACAGTAAACTCTCTGATAATCATTGCTCTGAGAATCTATCTGTTATGCTAGGTCCGGTTAGTCCGCCCACTCAAGGTCCGGTCAGACCAGGTTCAAAAGTTTTCCAAACCAAAGAAAACACACCACGGGGAAAAGTTGCCTGCGCTGGTTAATCCGGGGTTCCGGTCAGACCAGTGACAATACTGCGGTTAGTCCGGCAAGGAGAATTCAGTAGTAAGTCGCAAAAACAACCCTCTTTGGAAGAAGCTGACCGCCCGACTCAGACCAGGGGTCTGGTCAGTTCGGGTTAAACCTTGCGGTCAGTCCAGCCAGCCACTAGTGAGGAAAGGGAGCTCTCTAGAAAAACCTAATCGGCTGACTGCTTCAAAGGCCTGGGTTCCGGTAAGTCTGGTCTACCCACTGCGGTTAGTCTGGTCAAGGATAACAAAAACTAATTTTGCAATTGCTTCAATTCAATTTTGCAAAACAAATTTGCAAATTGATGCGTGATGCAAACAAGGTATGAAACCATGATTCTCAACAAGGTGCAAAACACATTTGCCGACTTTTAGAATCACGCCATAAGGAAATTGGGAACATGGACTTTAAACTGTTTGCAAAATACATTTGCAAACAAAAGTCACATACTACAAGGATTATGCATGAGTCTCAACTATTTTCAAAACACATTCGCAAATATAGGCAACATTCTAAACAAAGCTAGAGCAAGCACTAAGAGCTATCAACACAAGACACACTCAAGCTACTAGTCAAGACCCCTCTTAATAGTATAGCAACCTATACTAGCAATCTGGTCTCCACTCCAAACACCAAGACAGGTAAAATGACTAAGAAAACATACCATCAACACAAGTCACGCATCGCACAAGTAGCGGTACAAACAAGCCAGTGTAGCGGAACCCCAACTATAAGTCTCTGCCGCTCCAAAATCAGCCAACATGCGTAAGTATATCCAGGAGACGACATTGCTGGTAACGTCAGGGAATAGGAAGGACCCGAGTAGATGCCACACCCATGCCTGTGCGAAGCACTGCACTACCTCATCTGTGTCTTGTGGGCACATGTTGAAGTTTGCACGCAGCCACGACGTAAGCACGGTGGACGACCGATTGTTCCTCGCATCCTGAGCCGGGTCGTCCGGTCGCACACCTAGCCACTCGCTAACCGGTCGCGCCAACCCGCAATATAGATATCTCCAGTCACGGGAAGCCCGTCTATGGGAAGGCCCAGAATCATAGCAACATCTTGCGGCGTGATGGTCATCTCGCCTGATGGGAGGTGGAAGGTGTGGGTCTCCAGGCCCCATCGGTCCACTAGTGTCGTAAGTGTAGCACTGTCCATGCGGGGTAGCCCATTGTTGACAATCCGCGCCAAGGCAAGGAAACCAGCATCGCGGACATATGGCATGTACCACTCATCCCAATCTAGAGGGGTATGGGTCCGAGGGTGAAGTGGCTAGAGCACCTACCAAAGAAATATGCATATACGTGGTCAAAAAGTTGCAAGCATGATAGAACTAACAAAAATGCATAGCATGGTCAAAAGGGCAGAAATCTCACCACACCCTCATCGGCTATAAGGTGTGCATGATGGTCATCATCATACTCCGATAGGAGCGACGCGTACTACGGGTGCTGCGATATCCAGCAATAGAAGATAGAAATCTGTTAGTGCACATGAAGTACAAAACAATGGAGAAAATGCAACAAAGTGAACACAATAAAGACACATCAATACTCTTTCCACAATGACAACGGCAGTTACCTCAGGGGTGCAAGACACGTGAGTGGTGTCACCTTACCCTACGTGGTTGGCAATCCTTATTCACATGCTTTGGCCTGGTGTGGCCGTGCTCATGACATTCCGAGCACCTGTTGGTTATGGTGGCATCATCGAAGTCCCCTAAGCTGTACATGTCCTTACCGGCCTGCTGCGAGCGGCCCATTTCGTTACGAAGTCTTTTCCTCTTCCTCCTACCGCGTCGCTTGTTCACTATTTCTTTATCGGGAATGTATTCTTCCCCAACATAGGGTGGCTAATGGGAGGGATCAAGTTAAGGTCCAAACCTCTTCTCCTAAGTCCTCACCGTGGCTAGCTTTGAGAATTTCTCGGCAATGAAGGTGTTCGAAAGGTGACTTACGATGCGCACGCGACATGTGGTGACGATGTGCGAGCATGGGACATGTAGCAAAGTCGGGACCATGCAAGTACAATTTCCCGAAGTCAGGTTCACTATATCATTTCGGCCCCCATAATGCTCACCCCCTATCAATATGCCCCTCGCTGCCCTGACGGTGTAGATATGCAAAGTCAGATCGTAACCCTCTGACTCCTGATTGCATGACTCGTCCTCCACCAAACCAAGGTGTTTGGCAGTAGTTGCACCCCAACGCTCCCCAGCATTGTATGCATCGCTTGCACGGGTCCACCGGTCAACAAAGTATGAGTTGGTCTTCCTAAATGAGTACTCCACGATGGCCACTACTGGCATTGCATGAATGCCCTTCAGAATGTTGTTGAACACCTCCGAGATGTTCATGGTCATCATGCCATACCTACATCCACCTTTGTCGTATGCTTCTGCCCATTTTGTCTTGTGCTGCAAGACCTCGTCTAACCACTTATTCCCTCGGTCGTTGGCCAGTCCCCTGAACTCCATCAACTTGCCCTTGAAGTCCCTCTTCTCAAATAGCTGTACAATAGCTTGAACTTTTTATGAGATCTTTCCTATTGCATTGCTTAAAAAAAATTGGCCACAAAGTGACCCATGCACCACCTATGCAGCATATCCGAGTGTCCATCTAGTTTTCTTTTCATAGCATTTAGAGTGCCGCGGTACCTATCCGAAATGATGCAAACCTTCTGTCCAGGCCCAACAAGGCGTAGTCGAATTATATCCATGAACCATTGCCAGCTTGCATTGTTCTCATCCTCAGTAACTGTGAATACTAGTGGAATCTGCTGGTCCTCCGCATCAATACCCACGGGAACCATCAAGGCACCATAGTACTTCCTGATTACGAATATGGCGTCAGCTGATAAGACATGGTTGCAATGCTTGAATGCATCTTTGCATTGCCCAAAAGACCAGTATAACCGCACGAGAACATGTTTCATAACTTCTTCATCGGGTTCTGTTTGGTTTCCGTGCCAACGATAAAACTCCATGCTCGGGTTCTTGGCTTGCATAATGGTTAGGATTCAAGGAAGCAACCCGTAAGCCTCCTCCCAATCACCCCACAATAACTGTATCGCTCTCTACTTTGCCCTCCATGCTTTCTTGTACTTCACACGGTACTTAATGAACCCAAATATAGCCTCAATGAGGGTGGCGACGGTCACATCAGGGTCGATAGCCATAACCCCGATTATGCACCTTGCAATGAAATTAGCAGTCGCCTAAAGGTGCTCCCCGAAAACTTGTGCAGTCCCACAAGAGTGAGGTTGCTCCACGTTCGTTACTTTCCATTGCTTGTCTCTTGTTTTCCACCCCAGACCTTCCATCTGCACCCCCTTTCGCACCTCACAGTATAGCTCTTGTGCACATTGGAGTGTTGTACTACAAACGGACGATGGTGCCTCACTGAGTATTCTTGCAGCCAGACCTTCATATCCTCCGTGTTTACAAACAACATGTCCTTGTGTATGAGGTCATTCTCCGGGTCCGCAGTGCCATCCCTGCTCTTCAACCCATTTGCATAGACCGCATTACCAACCATTCTGATATCCTCGAATGCATGCACCGACGGGATCTCACCCATTACACTTTGAAGAATCTAGCCTTCCATAGAGGAGAAAAGTGGAGCGAACGCTTCGTTTTTAGTCAAGCTCCAACCTTCATAGGACTCAACGTAATGGACTATTCCATCTCAGAACACCTCCTCGTCAAGCTCATTGGTCATTACAGCGCCATTGAAATCAATTACGGGGTCACTAACAGAGTGCGACGAAGAAACATACATGTATGACAAATCCACCAACAGGGGGGCATCGCTGTTAAGACCGACACCAATGATCTCTTGGCATGGTTGCTCCTCCATTGAGGGGCCTTGCGATGGTTCTACAGTGGATTCAAGTTTTTCCATGGGATCGTTCACCACATTCGCATTCTTTCGCATATCCTCGCCAACGACTGTCCTCTCCACCACAACCTCCAACGACCATACCTGATATGCGAGCATAACCTCCTTGTACGTGTCCCAATCATCGTCGCTCGAGATTAGCATCAACAAGGTATGCACCTTCGCACCCAACCCAGCATCATACCATCTCTCCATTCCGACAATGACCCCAGGCTCATCCCATCTAAAGGTCGACTTAATCCTCGTCAGAAGAGTTCGAAAGTCCAATGATTCTCGAAATACAAGTACAATCACTTCCATGTCAACAAAGTCAGCAACACTCCCCGTTTGGCTAACCGTCCCACTAGTAAAAACACATACAACTTTATCCATCTACGTCCGACAATGCGAACAAAACATTGCAAAGTCTGTACTGGAGTAAGAATCCAGCTAAGCCAAATTTTCTTTTGTTCCTTTACGGAAAATAATGTGGTATTACTTGGGCTCACTATTTCTGTAAATTTTTGTCTCCGGTCACTTCACAAAATGTATGTTTGCCTCTTCTTTTTTCACATTAAAAGAAAAAATGCTACTATAACCCACTTGATATTCCCTTTTTTGGAATACTCAACATTTGGAGATATGTCTACAAAATAATTTTCCAGAGGACCATGAAAATTTAGCATATAATTCACCGAAGGTAAATGCAAATCAGGGCCAACTGGAGTCATAAATATAAATGTAAGTCTTCTCATTGCTACTGATGATTAGTGAACTACAACTATAAGAAAAGAAAGTAAGGAAGACAAAATAAAAAAAAATAACTTTGAAGTCTACATGTCTGTTACTACACAGGAATGAAAAATTGGAACGATGTTTGTCTCTTGAAAGGACCGACTGTAATAAAATTTCAAAATAACCTGAAGCTAGCTTGTTGGCCACAGGCATTATATGTTGGTGAAACATACTATGTTGTGTAAATGGCATTTTTTATGCTTGGAATTCACAGTAACAGTCGAGAGGGCCGGGTAGTAAAATAAAAGGGGCCTATGTACTGTTGAGAATTTACATAGTTCAAAGAATGATATGACAATTGCAAAGATGTAAGAAACATAGACAATCTCCACGAAGATGAAATGGACAACTTAGTGTAGCTGTGCAATTAACTCGATAATGTAAAATAGGATGCAAAGTTGGAAACGAGAACTGGAAGATACAAAGAAGCAAAACAAAGACAAACTATCTGAGAAAAGAAAGAGAGGGATATGTATGCCCCAACTAACAATTGATTTGAAATGAAAATTTTGCTTTGTATCAGGTCATGCACAAATTGAAAGATGGAACTCCATACCAGAATAGTACAACAGTGACTTATAGCAAATTATTGAGATCTGACTCTGAATTAAATATATTTCATCAAATGTTGCAAGCAACAAAAGCAATAGCTAAAGCAGACACTAGTCATGTTACAAAGAATGGATAACTTCAGAGCTCAGAGTCAAAAGGAGGAAACTTCATGCTGCACACCAGAACAAAGCATACTTGCACAATTTCCATATCGCATTGATCATAGGGCCTGTTTGGAATGGTTGTGGCTTTCCTGAAAAGCGGCTTCTAGCTGTGTTGCGGGCTGGACGGCTAGGTTTTTCTGATTTGGTGTTTGGCTGTCTGACTTTTAGGTAGGCTGGTGTAGCTTCTAAGATGGAAAATATCTGAAATACCCCTGAGGAACAGTAATGGCTTATTTGATGTCGTTTAACGCAATTAACAATGTTTAATGACAACTAACAACAATTGACGATTATTTACGACGACTAATAAACATTTATTACAACAAATAATTATTAAAAACAGTTATTATAATGAATTGTGAAGTGAGAACCATTGTTAGACAATCCATACAACATTTGTCGCACTGCTTGTGAACTGTGAACACAGTAATTGTCGATATCAGAAGTCACTCAAAAGGTGTTGAAAATGGATGGTTAATTCGAGTATGGAGAAACTGGTACCAGAATCAGACCAATTTATACAAATAATCGTTTAATACAGTTTTCGGTATTCATGGCTAAGCCTATGAAGTGTCCCATAATCCAGTAATACTCCAGAAAATGTAACATACCACCTCTCATCCAATACATGTATCACACAGTGAGTATCACACGTCACCAGTTAGAAGCATCTGACAACATTTTGTATTGCCGTATGAGTGCTATCCATGACAGTAAGCATAACCAAGAGCATCTGACTAATACACTAAGCATATGACAGTAGTAACCATCTCCAAAGAACATGAATTAAAAGTACATGTTTAAGGGCAATTCCTCCATAGTCTCATTGTGCTATCAATTTATCCCTCAGTAAAAAAGGATCCAAGATTCATGATCAAATAGCATTATTGTTAACATCTTCCTATAGGACATGTGAAGCACAATTACCACACAACAAACTTGTTATCCCAAATCATTTACCACTTCAACATCATCAGCATTGCAAGAACTTCCACAATAGGATGCACCAGTTCATGGGAAGATTTGTTCAGAACATTAAACTAGGTAATATTTCATGCTACCAAAGCTGTTAATTGGCAAGTACTACATACAAAATGCTACATATATCTTCCATCTATCCTATCGCCATGCTACCAAATCTGTGATACTACATACAAAATGCTACATATATCTTCCATCTATCCTATCGCCATGCTACATATATCTTCCATCTATCCTATCGCCATGCTACCAAAGCCGTTGCAATAGCATCAAGGTGGTCGATCATGTCAACATCATCTATAGTAGTTGTAACATCATGTGCACTATGGTTAGTGAACATATCCCCGTGCATGTAATCTTCGTTCATCTGTGCATAAGCAAAATCATTATCAACCAAAGCACTGTCTCGAATAAAATTATGCAAAGCCATTGTTGCAACGATAATTTTCTTTTGCTTGTCTTCATGATAACTTGGAATCTTCAGTAGAATATGCCACTTCATCTTCCAAATATCGAACATACGCTCAATAACATTTCGAAGGAAAGAGTGGTGGTAATTGAACACCTCTTTTAGTCCAACTGGTGTACCACCATTTCAGAATTTAGGTACATGATACCTTTGGTTCTTGTAGGGAGCTAGATAACCTTTGCGGTTCGGGTATCCAGAATCTAATAGATAGTACTTTCCTATAATTCAAATGGAATATACTATTTACCCACATATGAAGGTACCTTATTGGAAAATGGTAACAAGAAAGTACCTTCTGGAGGGTGTGGAAAGCAGTCCTTGTACGTTAACAAGGTATCAAGTAATACCTTGGCCAACCAGTGCAAACAAAAGTGAACCTTGTGTCGAAATCACAAACAGCCATGATATTCTGACTAGTGTATCCATGCCAGTTGAAATGCACAGGTCATTTCTCGCATGGCACCATCACAGGTATATGTGTTCCATCTATAGCATCAATTCAATTATGAAAGTGAGGGGAAAACCTAGCCTCTCTAAGTCTTGGATATACTGTTGAGAATTCTGGATTTGTGGGCTTTATGTTGTCAATACCAAGATGGTACACACGTTCCAAAACCTCCGCAAACTTCCTACTAACAGTTTCTTTAGAATGGCCAAACCGGTTCTTGAATTGGCGATTCGATCGAGGAGCTCTACAATTCCATATGAACAATGCAAATGCATCCTTTGAGTTTACCTCTCTGGTTGATTTCAAGCCATAGTTATTAACAAGGGTGTCATGAAGCCTAAGAAAAACTGACCTTCGCATTTTGAACATGTCATAACACTTTTGTGCACTACCAAGTGTATCCTCAACCCATTGGATCCCCATCATTGTCGGTATTTTCCTTGGCCTCTTAAATCTTGGAGTCTCCATATGTGAGCACCGGATTTATTAGGCTCATAATACTTAGTCATCCAATAGCTATTACAAAGAGGGCCCTTAGGCCAAATGGCAACAATTCTAAAAAGATAACAATGAAGCAAAAAGTGCCATAAAGATGGCTATAACACAAAGCCAATCGGTGTGCCTTAACCCTAGGCATCCGACCGACCGCCAAGCTAGTCGTCAAGAAGCTGCAACACATAGCACAAAAGTGAGGCTCTAGGATCTCACCTCTCCCTCTGCAACAAAAGCCACAAAATGCCACAACCACGCGATGAGTACATAAAGTACTCCGCAAGACTTACGTGTAAGATAACAGCCTATAACATATGCTACATGCAAGCTTTATGTAAGTGGAGGTTGTATGTCTCATTTAGCATAAAGCAACATTTATTTGCAATAACATAATAGATTGAAGGCAATTTGGCAAAGCATTTTTAATTGTTGAAATAACAACGTGATAATACATAATAACAACAACATGAACAACCTAGAAGTGACTAACCCATTAGTCACCACAACAATAGCATGAACTCCTCGTTCATACCAACCAAGTCAAGTTTTAATTAAATGTTGTAGTCTAGTTCTCACGGGCGTATCCGGCGTGTCCATAACCTAGGGCGAGGCTATTGAATAGTTTTATCCTGCGGGGTGTACCACTGTACCCACACGTCGACCGCCTTTCCTTTAAGCACACTTCCAAGGTATGCTTGACACAGCTAAGTCCTCTGAGACATTTCCAATGGACAATGCTAATTCGAAGTCGCACAACCCACGGGGAGAAGGAGACATTAGGCGACCTACCCGAAGCTAATGCTCCTCCCACCACACACACATTTTATCTTTAAAACCACCAACCGAGCGACCCCAATTAACACCCTCCAAAGTACTTAGTCAAGAGGGTCCCATTTCCCCCTCGTGTGGTTAGTACATAATATGCTCGATCACGGAGGCGCAAGTAACTTCGGTCCTTAGGGACTTAGGCATACTTCCACAATCCAAAACCACACCATTCATCCAATATGCCCAAGTCTAAACAATCTTTTATTTTCAGATTTTTACTTTACAAATTAACAAAGCACAAGTGCTGGACATAAAGGAGTAATATTTAGATTTGTGTGATCAAGACCATCGACTAAGCCGATGATCGCCCATTTCTACCGTTATCTAAGCATTGCTAAGCATTTGAAATCACAACTACTAAGTGATAGGAGTTCATCCACGAACTCCAACCACAGCAAATAACCTAGGCTCATGGTGGTAAAGACATGGTATTCCTACAGATTATGCAACTATAGGATCCACTAACCATAACTAAAACAAAGTAGCAATGCATACATAGAGTTTAAACAACATAATAGACTTGCAAATATAGGATGAATCATGGTCAAACTGCTTGCCTGGCTGTTGAGGGTCACTTTGTTGCGGAGGATCGTTCTCGGGATTACCACAAATGTCGAACCCTAACGAAAAGGCGATAAAGAGTCGATAAGAATAAAGAAAAGCAACAAGACCCAACAGCAAAAGTTCTCCGAATGATTTGAAATTTTATAGCAGCAAGGTATTGATTTAACATGAATATAGAAACAAGAATCAATCGATTTGGACTCTTGATGCAAATGATATGATCAAAACAATTCAATTCGGCCAGAAAAATCCAATTTAAATTAAAAAGGCTACTGTTCATAAAATATTTTCTAGGGTCTTCTGGACATGAAATTTTTACGGTAGATAGGTAATGACATTCTAAGACTAATGGAAGTGGTTTCAACTCTTTTGGAGTTACATTGCAACTTCTACAATTTTTAAAGACAAGAACTTGAACAAAATTATAATGCATAATTATTTCTCCTAGACACAGTAACATGTTCAAAACTATTTTTCCTAGCAAGTTCATTAATGGAGGAATCCAACAAACTTGGATTCACTCCAAAATCAGTTACAGAGAATTAGTTATGTATTTTACAAGTTACAATGATTTTTAGAGAAACAATTAAAGCCTACATGAAAGTCAAAGTTAATTCTGGACATTATTGAAACTAAAACATAATTATAACTATTTTTAGATTGAAGTGTAGGTAATAACAGAATTAACAAAGTTGGGTTTAGCTAAAAAGGATTTATATTGAATTTGTTATGCATTTTCAATTTAACAGAAATTTTATTGCAATTAATAAAGCTGAGAATGATTAAAATCTAATTTCATGCTTTTCTGGAGTCATATTAATCTCCTAAACATTTTTAGATTAAAGTTGAGGTTATAACAGGATTAACACAACCTGGAATCATCTAAAATGAATTAACATGAAAAAGATATGCATTTCTAAAGATTAATACCTTTTTAGTTCATAAATAAATCCATCGGAAATTCTAAATCTTGAAATCTCGTGGGCGATTGTGGGCGTCGATCCTGGATCGGACGGTCCAACGCATTTCGAATGAACAAGCCTGCCAGCGGCAGCGTGGAAACGATGAGCGGGGCCGTTGATCTTGAATCCAACGGTCCTCGTTGAATCCCGCGACGCGTTTGGATTCCGCAGCGAAGACGAGGTGGTCGTGGGCGTTGATCTTGAGATGGACGGCTCACGACCACGCCTGATGAACTAAGAATGCCCGAGCGAACCTCGACCGCAGATCGCGAGATGGGCGGTTCCACGATGGCGAAAGAACAAAACCCGCGCGATCTAGACCGCAGATCTCGAAATGGAAGGCTCAGATTGAGCCACGCCGCGAGATCGAAAATGACGACGAGGCGTCCAAAGCTACCGAGGCGCTCACCGGCGGTTAGCAGCGATATGCACGCCGTCTCGGTAGCGGCTGCGAAAGGCACCTCTGGTGCACATTAGCACCGCGATCACGCCAAGACCACTCACACCTCCGGTGAGGTCCACAACGGCGCAGCGACGGCGAGGCGGGGCGGCGATGCTACGGAAAGCGATGATGGCAACATTCAGCTCATGATGGCTAAACCAGAGGTGCCCGAAGCCAACTTGGAGCCATAGGGACTTACCCGAGGACGCGGTGTTGGGAGTGCTGAGTTTGCTCGACAAGAAGTCGGCCATGGCGGCAATGGCGATCCCGAGGAGATGTCGCATACTGAGCCACGAGCAAAGGCGCAACATCAAAATGGGACATAAGGGACCTCTTGATGTTTGCCGAGCAAGGAATCGAAGGAGGTCCACTCACCGTGCATGGAGAAGACAAGCAGTGAAGCGGTAGAAAATGGGGATCTTCCAATTGAGCTCACACACTTGCGGTGAATCCAAATTGGATGAGGGCTTAGCTCCAGAGAGAGGTGAGGGAGCCGAGAGAGCAAGAAAATCACGAAAAAGAGCCACGGGTTACCGCCTTCACCAAAGCTCAGAAGTGCGGCAATGGCGGCAATCGGTGACAGGCGAGTGGGGCTCGAACAAGGGCTCTGGTGCTTGCTAGAGCTATCTTTGGGTGAGCAAAGGAAGCTAAGGGAGCAGAACAGGTGCTTAAGTAGCAACGGAGGAGAGAGCAACAGGGAGCCTCGGGTGCTCTCACCGGTCTAGAGAACAACGGCGGGAGGCGAGCTTGGAGCGGAGACTTCGGGGCCGCGCGAGTGCATTAAATCGACGCAGAGGCTCCGTTGAACGCCTGCGCGACGCGACGCAGCAAATGCCCTACCCACTCCTGCCATGGCGACTGCAAATGCGAGAGAGAGAGGAGAGCGGAGGAGGAGGACGACGACGCGAGCCGTCCGATCTTAATCCGAGGGCCGAGAATAGATCGCGGGTGAAGGGTTACGATCGTGGGCCACACGATGAGAATCAACGGTCCTCGAGTTGGTGGCGGCGCCGAGCCGGATCACAGCTAGTGGACTCGACCGAGTCGCTGGCTCAAGCCGGACTCGGTCCGAGCGATGGAAACGATCTAACCCAAATGAGTTTGAATTTGGAACTGAGATTTTGTGTATTTAATTGAGGTATCAAAACAACTCCAAAATTTATGAAATTTTACAGGAGCTCTATGACTAACATATTATCACCTCCAAACATCCAAAAGCCAGAAGGATGGATAGCAATCACGACTAGCGGTAAGAACATACCTGGTCCTCCATCATCCACAACACTTCATGAGTTCATTCGTCATCACTTGAACTAGACGAACTTGAAGAGCTCACATGACATAGAAAAATAACATAATTAATAAGTGACAACCATGCACCATACAAAAAGAACACATGTACTAAGTGACAACCATACAAAAAGAACAAAATTACTAAGTGACAACCACATAGCATAAACAAATGACATATTTAATAAGAGACCAACAAGTAGCATACATAACTGACAGAACAAGTCACATAGTATGTTACATAACACATGACATAAGGGATATATTGGTTCAACTCCCAAGAATACAGTTCAAACTATCTAATGCCTCTTCTTCTCCTCCCATGTCCTTGTAATCCATGCTAGCCTTGAGGTGTCTTTAGTGTGTGAAAGACATCTCGATACTCCTTCTTGACGAGGAGTTTTGTGGCATAGAAATGCTCATCACTCCCTTCTCCGGCCCTAGCCTCAATAACTGAATCAATCATCTCAGATATCTCTTGCCTAACAGGATCAACCACTGGACCAAGTGCATTGGTCACATAATTCTTGCTTCCATGAGACCTCTCCACAATATCCACCAAACGCTTGAGCTGCACGTCTTTGAATGTCTTCTTCGACCTCTTCCCACTGGGTGAGCCATGCCCAGCTCTCTTCTTGCCCTTGTCCACATAGGCTGACTTCTTCGGTGCAGTGGTTCCCTCCTCATCATGAGGCTCATCACCCTCACCCCACCCTCATCGTCCTCAATATTGACATGGGTGACACCATCTGCTCCAGGGACACGAGAGGATTCATTCGTACAGCTTGCACCATCAAAAATGATGTCAAGCCTGTCCTCATGCTGCAGGGGTGCTTTCTTGAACTTGGTACATTGTGGCATGGCCTGCGATTAAAGAAGTGCAAGAATCCATGAAACAATATAAACAATTGAATTCTCATACACATGCAACAACATTAAAATATTGCATACCTTAATCTGTTCAGCCCACCACTGATCACTTGCCTCAATGGATCCAGTCTTAAGATCGATTCCTAGCCCCAATGCGTGGAGCTTTCATGCCTTCCAATTAGAATAGTCTCTTTTCAAGATGTCCCAATGGTTCTTTAATTGCTTATGGTTGTACTCTTTATTAGTGCTTTCTTTGAACTTGGTCATAAGGTCGTGATACCCTTTGTTATTCAAACATTGCAGGGGTCTATTTTTTGCAAGCACCTCTTCCACACAGATGTCAATGAACACTTTATTTGTGAATGCATCTCATGTAGCAGTGTTTGCAACTTGTGCTTTATCCATCTATAAGTGGCATGCATATAAGGAAATATGTAACTGCAACATGGAACAGCCAAAGGGATGTAAAATAAAAAAAGCTACATCAGAAACAACCATCTATCAGTAAAACTTTACTAATTATGTTGGTACATTCATGTTGCTATTGCATAGTGAAAGCTATTTCAATAACTTCATATGTTTTGTGCATCCCAAAACATACTCAAGTTTTAAGAAATTCTTGTCGGAATACAATTCATGAATTCAATGAATAATGAGGCACAAGAACAACAATGCTAAGTGCAGCTAGGAAAATTACTAGCTCACCATAAAGAATTCAACAAAGGAACCATAATCCCATAATGTTACAACAAGCCAAGTCAGTAGAGTATCCTACTCAATTAACCTATCATTGGCAATTTGCAAGCGTCGAAAAGGATCAACATATGTTCGTTTTCTTTTCTTGCTGCAAGATGTATCGTGCTAGCTCATACTCCCAGATGTCTATTCCCAGAAGGCACTAGTTGCTTCAAATTTTCTCATACTCACCATGCTAGCTCAGTGTAGAAATTTTCTCATACTACATTTTTATGAGGTAGCAGTACTAGCAAACAAGCATCAAGCTATCAATAACACTCGATCTGGCAAAATCTTGGGCTATCAAGCACACAAATTCCTAGAGGGTGTCGGATTTGGGGACAGTTGGGGGGCCCTAGAGGCGTCGGGGCGGCCTGCAGCGTCAGGAGAAGGAAGAGGAGGCTCGGGGGAGAGGGAGGAGGCCACCGGCGGTTCGAGGGAGAGGAGGGGCGACGCCGCATGGTGAGGAGAAGGTTGGGGCTGGCGTGGGACAGAGGAGGTTCTACCTTCGGATTGAGGAAGCAGGCAAGGGCGGGCTACTTGCTGGAGATGGTCGGAGGTGCGGGCGCGCTGTGGAGGCTGGATCCGCTCGAGCGTAGGCCAGAGGAGGCGCTGTCGGGCGAGGAGCGATCGGGGAGGCGATCGGGCGGGAAGGCGGCGAGGAGGTGTGGCCGTGCAAGGAGGAGGCGATGGGGCCAGGGAGGAGGTGCAAGCGGCGACCGAGCACTGCGTGGAGGTGAGATCCCCTCGAGCAGTGGCCAGGGGAGGCACAGTTGGGAGGGGAACGGGAGGCGCCCTCCCGCAGGGCCGCTAGGGTTAGGAGGGGCGCAGCGCTCGGGGGGGGGGGGAGGGGGACGGGAGGGTAGCCAAGAGTCCGAGTTTAAGTACTAGGTACGGGGCAGGTAATTATTCTGGAAGTTCGGGAGCATTTTTGGAAGGTCGAGCGAGGGAAGCAGCGAGAAGCCCCTCACGACCGGCTTCCGGCTTCTCCGTGTTGAGACGACTTTGAGCTTTTGGAGGAAGCGGGGGGGGGACCGCCCTGTTTGTAAAGCCGAAGCCGAAGCTGAAATAAATGGGGCCATAGGGTGATTCCACACGACAACTTCCAACGATTGTAATTTCGCAAGAAATTAAAACCCTCACAATGAATCTCTAGTTAGTCATTCTAATGATCTCTTGTTTGAATTCTAAACAACAAACAACCATAAGCTACAACATAAATCTATTGAAGAATTGTGAGGACCTGTCTCGGGAGCTCCTGGAGAGATCTCCCAGGACCACCATATGGAGGTCTGGGAGGTCCTCCAAGACCACCCGAGGAGGTCTCCCAGGACCACTAGGAGGTCTCCAGGACCTTCCCAGGAGGACTTGAAGGTCCACCCGGAGGTCCTCCAAGACCACCCGAGGATCCCAACCCCTGTGCACCATGAGCTAGTCCCAGGATCAGATTGGCTAGCTCGCACAGGCTCAACAATTGGTGTAATCAATTCCATACCACACACACAAAAGATGAAGCAGACAAATTAACACATATTATTAGCAAAAGACCTTAAGGTCAAGGTTTTTACAAGGTTGCCCCGCGGGCGTACAACTCGAGAGAGAACCTGTAGTAGAAACATAAATACATGAAGGCCAATCGGCAAGCCCACAAGCTACTGCCTCCTATGCACAAGGTCTTCAAAAGAGGTCCCCATCAAAGAGCACAAGACTTCCTGGATCACCTTCCTCTACTGATTAAAACAGAGGGCACGAGCCATGAGTACTTTGAATGTACTCAGCAAGCCGTGGGGAAAATGTATGCAAATAATATTTATGCACGGCTTGACAATTGAGAACTGTAAGGTTAGTTTGCAGAAAACAATATTTATTGGAAATACACTTAATAAATTGCAAGGCTCAAGTTAAAACAATAATACATAAATACATTTGATTTTCAAAGGAGGTCGTGAGCACCCACTCACTCCCAAGACCACTCTGGAGCACCCACTCCAGAGCTCCACAACCAGCCCCTAGACCACAACTCGAGCCAACCATGACCCCTCTGGAGCCGGCCAAGGTCTCTTCGAGGCAAAGCCACGGCCTCTCGCAGAAGTGCCCAGGGACACAATTTTATAAAAGTCTACCCCTTGTTCGAAATCTCCGGGCATGTCCATAACCGAGGACGCGGCTATTCGAATAGATTTACTCTGCAGAGGTGTACATCTTTACCCACAAGAGGCAGTCGCTTGATATTTCACACGTTACCTTGGACATGTGAATCAAGTAGAGACTACCGCCAGGCTTTTACAAAGGGCCGCTTCGACCCGGTTCTGCTCGCTAAGGATTCGCCTCAATCCGGCCCCCTCTTGCGCCATTCCCAACCACAATAGAATCGAATCAAGCATCCCTAATTATTACACCCGATCCACCCCATAATGGACATGTGGTTTCACGGCAT
Source organism: Phyllostachys edulis (assembly GCA_036346405.1). NCBI lineage: Eukaryota > Viridiplantae > Streptophyta > Magnoliopsida > Poales > Poaceae > Phyllostachys > Phyllostachys edulis. The sequence continues at coordinate 57,943,949 of CM070547.1, read as the reverse complement.
GGCCCAGATCAATGGCTCACAAGGTTAAGTCCTTAGTTGGCTGCTCAGGCGAGTCTGACCACAACCCGATGTGCATGCTGCACCCACTACTCAAATTCCCTGCCAACTAGCCCGAGCATAAAATGGTTTTGTGTTCAAACTAGCCCAAGGACCACCCCAGTCCTGGGCACACAACTTTTAGCAGCAGTGGCATTGCCATGGTTCCATAGCTCATTAACAAAATTATCATTGTTGGGTTCATCCCGGCCAGAGGACCACCCAGTCCTTGGCACAACAAAGTTTTAGTTAAAGTGACAACAAATGTCGTGGCCTCACACAGGGCCACACTTCATTTTAATCAGCTACACTGGCCGTTACTACACAAGCCACAACTAGTGCGTTGGGGGTAAACTAACAGTGATGATTCATGGTGAGAACAACGTCTACTAAGCATGGCTAAGCAAACACGATACCCACGTTGGCAATATCAATAAGAGACCAACTAACAGTACCCATCCTAAGGTGTCCAAGGAAAACATGTCAATATGTCTAGCACAAATTTTCAAGGAGGCATAAACTCAAGTAGGGAAGTAACTATGCCCAAAACCAGTTTTATACAACTAGCAATGCAAGTTATATTAAAACGAAATACTTTTGCAGAAATAGGCTCAAGATGATCAAAGGTCCCACGACTTGCCTTCGGTGACAGTTCTTTGGTCTTACGAGAAGGTTCTTTGGATCCTCGAGCTCCTCAGCGAAACCGAGATCTATACGTTCGCAAAGAAACCAGATCAATAAAACAACCTCAAGACAAAACCGAAAAGAACTGAACTAGAACCAAAAGAGAAGAGATCCACTGGAAGGGAGGTCCAACAAGGGGGAGGTCCAACCAGAGGAGCCAAGAGAGCTCTCTAGAACAGAAAGAGATATGAAGGGGGAAGTTAGAATGGAGAACAAGGAGGCAGTGGTCACTCTGGGGTGCTCTATTTAAAGGAAGATGAGAATAGGAGTACCATCAAAAGGAAGAGACCAGATTCAAGGCATTGAGGCAAAGGCACACTGCCAGATGGTAAGAAAAAGGACTAGAGTAGGTAAGGGAGGTGATAGAATGGTCAAAGGTGGTGGCAGCAGCATTTAATGCGCACAGACTTTTGCAATGACAATGATGTGGCAAGAGGTAGAAAAGGTACTGACAGGACTGACAAGTGGGGTCAGTCAAAACCCCCAAAGAGGAGGTCTTGGAGAGGTCAAGGGAGGAGGTCGAAGGGGAGGTCGTGACCCACGAGGGAGTGACTGGGTCACGGCCACAAGGGTGGTCTTTGCAAAAAGACCAGAGGACGTGACCTCAAGGGGAGGTCTGACTGCAAAGGTGGTCTTTGCAAAAAGATCAGTCATGACCAACAGGGAGGTTGTGACTCAAGAGGGAGGTTGTGACCAACGGGAGGTCACGGCAAAACGACAAATAGAGGAGGTCGCGGCCTCAAGGGGAGGTCCTGACCACAAGGGGTGGTCATGACTGGGAGGGTGGTCTTTGCAAAAAGACCAACAGATCCTAAGGACGAAGAGGTCCCGAAGAACCAAATAAGGCGCGGCGAAACAGGAACGTTCGATTTAAATCGGGCGATCCATAGGGAAGTGGAACGTTCGAACCAGCCGAACCTACACCTCGATCGGGCCATCCAAAAAGGATCGGGCGGTCCTCGAGTGAGTAGAGCGCGAGGCTGGTTCGGACCATGCGAAGGCAAAGGGAGGTCCGAACCCAAAAAGGAGATCCAACGGAGGAGAACCTAAGGGGGAGGTCCTGAATGGTCAAGATCAAACGAGGGGGGGTCCTAACGGTCATATCAAAGCCAAAGGAGGTCCTGACGGTCAGATTGAAACAAGGAGAGGTCCAAAAGAACATAGGGAGGTCCAAAGGGACACAAGGAGGTCCAAATGGACACACGAAAGGTCCAATTGAACACAAAGGGGTTCAAATGAACATGAGGAGGTCCGAAAGAAAGGGGGATTCATCCCGAATTTAGAATTTTGAAGTTCAAGGACGTTTGAAATACAAACCTGAGCTTGGAACGCCTCGGGGGTGGTCGTGACCCAAAGGGGAGGTCAAAACCAAGGGAAGATTCAAACGGAGAAGGAGGTCTAGATTAAAGGAAAGTCCAAGCAAAAGGCACAAGAGGAGGTCTGAACCATAGAGGGATGTCTAAACCTGTGGGGACCCCGAGATCGGATCCGTTTCAAGCTAAGTAATTACGCTGAAAGAGCACAATACTTAACATGAAACGAAAACGATTCCAAGTGCCCGGACATGTGTCTCATGTTAGCTCCTAAGGATCAGTGACTAACATGCACATATCCAAACACAACATTGCATTCACATCCATACACAATATACAAGAATAATAGAATCGTAAATACAACATCATTGGATAGAAACGATCCCCGAGATCTGGGTAGATCAGAAGTGGAACAGGAAGGTTCTACAGAAAATACAACATATGTTGTTTTGATTTCCTTAAAAGATAGTACTAAGACATCCTAACAAGGTTACAAGAGATTTCTATTACATTTTCTTTTCTATTGCTTTGTTCAACCTTGCCTTTCTTGATTCGAAGGCACTTCAGGTAGAAGGAAAAAGATCGGGATATTCGGTTCGCATCCGGTCTTCATGCTCCCATGTAGGTTCATCTTCAGTATGGTTGCTCCACTGAACCTTCAATAACTTGATGTTGCGATTCCTAGTCTTGCGTTCCATTTCTTCAAGAATGCGAATTGGGTGCTCCCGATAAGAAAGATCGGGTTGCAAATCAAGGTCTTCTAAGTTAGTTACTTCGGTAGGGACTCGAAGACACTTCTTCAGTTGAGATACATGGAATACATTGTGCACATCTAAAAGTGACGGTGGTAGCTCTAACTGATATGCCACCGATCCTCGCTTCGCTAGAATTCGGAAAGGACCGATGTAGCGAGGTGCCAACTTGCCTTTGACTTGAAAGCATTACATTCCTTTCATTGAAGAGACTTTAAGGTAAACATGATCGTCCACCTCAAAGCTCAACTCATGATGATGGCGGTCAGCATAAGACTTTTGACGAGATTGAGTTGTCCGTAGTCTCTCCCGAATCATACGGACTTGCTCTTCGACTTCATTGATCAAGTTCGGTCCAAAGAATTGTCTCTCCCCGGATTCGGACCAGTTGAGTGGTGTCCTACACCTTCTCCCATATAGCACTTCAAAAGGTGACATTTTGAGACTTGCTTGAAAGCTATTGTTATAGGAGAATTCCGCGAACGACAAGCATTTATCCCATTTCTTGCCATAGGACAACACGCAAGCTCTCAACATATCCTCCAAAATTTGATTCACCCTCTCAGTTTGGCCTCCGGTTTGCGAGTGGTAAGCAGTGCTAAAGGATAGTTGAGTTCCCATTGCTTCGTGGAGGCAATTCCAGAAATGCGAAGTAAATTGAGTACCTCGATCTGAAACAATTATCCTAGGCACACCATGGAGACATACAATTCTGGAGATGTACAACTCCGCCATTTGGTTTCCCAAATAAGTGGTCTTAACGGGAATGAAGTGAGCAACTTTCGACAATCGGTCGACAATTACCCATATAGAATCATACCCTTGCTGAGTCTTTGGAAGCCCGGTGATGAAATCCATCCCAATTTCATCCCATTTCCATTCGGGAACGGGGAGGGGTTGAAACATACCTACTGGCCGTTGGTGTTCGGCTTTCACTCGTTGACATATGTCACACTCGGCAACAAAGCATGCAATCTCCCGCTTCATCCGAGTCCACCACAATATTTTTGCTTCAAGTCTTGATACATCTTTGAGCTTCCCGGGTGAATGGAGAAAAGAGAGTTATGGGCTTCTTGAAAGATTAATTCTTTAAGCTTCACGTCATTAGGCACAACTAATCGCTTTCCGAACCACAAAACACATTGGTGGTCATCGGAGAAACATTTGGCTTTGCTAGCCTTCATTTCGTCTTTAATTCTTTTTATACCCTTATCAATCTTCTGGGCCATCTTGATCTGGTCCTCTAGGGTAGGTTTCACTTCCAAGGCAGCGAGAAAACCCTCGCTAACCATCTCCAAGTTGAGCCGTTGAAATTCATGGCATAGGGCTTCTGTTTCGGGTCGAACCAAAATACAGTTGCATTGCGATTTTCGGCTCAACGCATCGGCAACAACATTGGCTTTCCCTGGATGATAATGAAGTCCCAAATCATAATCCTTGATCAATTCAAGCCATCTTCTTTGCCACTAAGAGCATAAAGATATGGATGCTCCAATTTTAGCATCATTTCGACTTGAAAACCAAGAGGACTTGTAAGAATGATAACTTTGCAGGCACAATCAATTTGACTAAGGTTCTTGGACAGCCAATTCATCCCAAGAATAACATCAAGGCCCGCTGAATTTTTCACAATGAGATTGGCTGAAAACTTGACCCCTTTGATAATAATCTCGACTTCACGACATTCGTGAATGCTTCTCATTTCTAAACTTAGTGATTGAATCATCATAGGTGCAGGCATCAAGTTGAGTGATATGTTGTGGAGTGCAGCAAAACTTCTGGACATGAAGGAATGAGAGGCTCCAGAGTCGAACAATACGGTTGCAGTGAGTCGAGTTGACTAGAAATGTGCCCAACACGACGTCGGGTGCTTCCTGCGCTTCCTTGGTGGTGACATGATTCACATGAGCATGACCAGTGTTCTGAGAAATGACATTGGACTACTAATCAAGGGACCCTTGAAGATCTGGACCTTGAATGGTAAAATCCTGGCGCTTCTCTGGACAAAAAGCCGCAAAATGACCCGGATTGCCGCAAGTGAAACAAGTAACTTTCTTATCTCGATGGAGTCGGCTTCAACATTTCTTTCTGGGCTGCTCTTGTTGGATTTCTTGCTGAGGTGGGTTGGAGGCTTGCAAAGGAGATACCGGAGGTGTCGAATCTTGAAATCCAGGAGGAGCGGGCTGCCAAGCATACGGTTCTTGAAAATTGCAGCTTGCTGAAATTTGTGCAGCCTTCTTGCGCTTTCGCGATTCTACAACCGCTCGCATCTTATTCTCTACCACAATAGTCTTATCAACCAATTGTTGGAAGTTGCGGAAGTCATGTACAGCAAATGCCAACTGCAATACTTCCGATAGCCCATTCAAGAACTGGTCTTGCTTCCTTGCATCAGTGGAGACATCGTCCGGAGCGTAACGAGCCAAAAGATTGAACTCGTTGAGATACTCCAATACGGACTTATCTTCTTGCTTCAGCGCGAGGAATTCACGTCTCTTGATACTCACTATGCTTGAAGGAACATGTGCCTCTTGGAAAGCTGTTCGAAACTCGTCCCATGATGGAACGTGATTGGTGGGTTGCATGGCGCAAAAATTATCCCACCATGCACAAACTGCCCCTTCAAGTTGGTTGGAGGCGTAGAAGACCTTCTCGTTGTCAGCACATTGAGTGATGATCAGCTCCCGTTCGATGGTACGAAGCCAATCACCGGCCTTGAGAGGATCCTCCGAACAAGAGAACACGGGAGGCTTCGTGCTTAGAAAATCAACAAATCGGGAGCCATAAAGATCGGCTCCTCCTGCTGCCATCTGAGCACCTTGTATGCTGGCGGTATTATGAGCAATTTGTTGTAAGATCAAAGTCTGGTCTTGCTGACTCTGTTCCATCTGGACCAACACTTCAGTCACGGATGGCTGAGGTGGAGTCACTTCTTCTTGCCGACCCACGTGCTGAAATTGCAAGTCGAGGTGCTCCGAATTGCGCTGTTGAGGATTCGGGGGCTAAACATCGGTGATTGGAGAACCCATGGGCTGTGAGTCCTCCATTACTTCCGACGTCAAATGAGTCTTACGACCCGACATCCTGTTGCCATACAACTCGTTAGCAACCAGCAAAAAGGAACGAGGGAAAGGCATAAGGTAAGCAATTAATAGCAGGGGGTGACTTAACCTAGCATGGATGCACAATGAAAAACAAATTTAAGCAACAATAAATGGGGTGCTATGGTCCAAGTGGACGGCACAAGATACAAAAGAAAACGCAGTTAGTTTTTCAACATAGTTGTGATACCCCGCCCGTAGGCGATGCACAACTACTAGGAACAAAAGAGAGCAAATAGTCTTCACAAAATCCAGCGTCTACAAGCTAATGAATATAATTAGGGTGTATAATATCTAAAGATAAAACCTAATTTAATCCTAAAATTGCAGCAAGGCGTCGTCTTCTTGTTTTTCCATCAATTCTCTTTTCCGACGACTATTTAACGTGTCTAGTGTTGGAAAAGAGAGACGAGCAATTAGAGAAAATGATTTTTCTCAAATCAAACGAACCTTGAGGTAAGAAATAGATGTTAGGATGGGTAAGAAAGAAAGGAATTTATATTACTTGCATTTTTGCCAAACTTTTGATAGTTTGAAAATATTCTTTGCAAAACAAAATCCTAGTAACGCCCATTGCTACTGCTTTAACCTCTACAACAAGATGGCTCGATACTGTACGCCGTGGGGACCCCGAGATCATATTCGCTTTCAAGCTAAGTAATTACGCTGAAAGAGCACAATACTTAACATGAAACAAAACGATTCCGAAAGTGCGGACATGTGTCTCATGTTAGCTCCCAAGGATCGCTGACTAACATGCACATATCCAAACACAACATTGCATTCACATCCATACACAATATACAAGAATAATGGAATCGTAAATACAACATCATTGAATAGAAACATAATGTACAAGTTTGCATAAGAGGGCCAATCGGCCAAAAGTAATTATCAAATGATAAATCGCAGCGGAAGAAAACTTAAAATAAAAAGGAATAACCAAGTTGGCATGCCCACAATCCCACAAGCAACCAAGCTGGGATTAAAGTCGAAGCGTCAAGTACTTTACCCAATTTGAATGACTTCACCAACAAATGGACAATTTTAAGTACAAAGTTGCATTCGCGAGACTTTTCAAGAAAAATAAGGATGCATGTAAGTATCAAAGGAAGGCTACTACACTAGTCAATTTTCAAAGATAAAGCAAGTTTTGCAATTAGATAAACAAAGATAGATTCAAATTGCCATTTTTAAAACATTTATAAAACATTGTATAATAATAAGCAATGATCATCAACAGTATAATCTCCAAATATAATCAACACACGAATATCCCATTCGTGACACAAATCATTCCATAACAAATTAACAAGCGAACATCCCGTCCGAGATAACATTTTAGATCTGGACAAACTAACATAAAGACATAACATTTTTAACCATAATCCAAACCAAAGTTCCCATGAGCTAACTGTGCATGCTTTCCTACAAGTGATGTCCATAACCGGGGACACGGCTATTCGAATAGATTTATTTGACTCTGCAGAGTTGTACAGCTTTACCCACACGATATGAATATCTCGTAATGTCGGCCAATGCACTCTTCCTTAGGAGTGTGATTGAGATATCATAACGAGACCGTTACAATGTCATGTCCTAACTATCAAACCACCCGAGGATGTCCACCATGGCAGGCTATCGTACGCGCTAGAACCACGGCTAACCCCGTTGTGTAAGTAAGTCCCTTGCGCAGTTTCACGGCAAACGCAAAAGACCGTTAAGGGTAAGAAAAGAAAAGTGTAACATGCCCCCACCAGATTGACAAGAGAGCCATTAAAACCAAACAACAACAATTGCCAATCTGACTGTGTTTTGATAGCTAACACACAACAAATTATTAAGCCAAGCCTTCACCATAATCAAATCCATATAATCCTCAACTTTCAACATAATCAAATCCATATAATCCTCAAATTTCATTAAGATTCAATTCGATCTATCAGCCGATGGACTAGCTCCATCAACCGTTATCGGCTACAACTACTAGCACGACTAAGCATCGTTCTACAAATTAGCAAACAGTCCCATATAACATATAGCCTTAATCATTCAAGGTAAAAGGGTAATCAACATTCAAAGGAGGGCCAATGCAGCAAGTAGGGAATTAACTAGTTCTACCCATGAACATACTTTTCAACATAGCATGCAATTGAGAGATTAAAATTCATACAAAACATTTTAAAATCAGTAGGAGCAATATGTTCAAGAGGAGGGTGCTCGCACCTTTGCTGTACCACTTGTTCAACCTCAGGTTACACTCATGAATACGTTTGTATCGTCGAGATATCTATTGAAAGAACGATATTGCAATTAACACCAAATAAGCCAAAAAATCAAAATGCTCACAAATGCATGAAATTTATACAGTAGGTAGATCATGATTTTATAAAAATTTAGGTGAAAGATTCATTCCATTTGGATTTAGTATGTGAAAGTTATGATGGTTTGAATCTCAGCTTTCCAGAAAATGCAATTTAAATACAACCAGCCATCGCTCATATAATTAAATTATTTGGTCAAAATTTGTAGAGTAGTAGTGGGAAACAGGATTACATAGATAAATAGAGAATAATATTATAAGATCAAAATAACTGAGTTTATCTCATTTGGAGTTTTTATGAATTTCTAAAGTTATCAACCTTTTTCCTTTGTAAAAATAATAGAGTTAAGGATCAGTTTTACAAAACTATATTTTCTGCTACAAAGACATGTTTGAAACCTATTTTAAATTAAATTTCACTTACAATGAAAATTATCAAAACTGGTTTCATCCATTTTGGAGTTAAGATGAAATAGTTATGAATTTTTAAAGTTAAAGGCATTTTCTAGTGTATAAATAATTAGGTTTTGGATCAATCTCCAATAACTATATTTTATGTTACAGTGACAAGGTCGAAACCTATTTTCATATGTAGTTCATTTAAAATTAAAAATAACAAAATTAGTTTCACTGTTTTTGGAGTTAAAATGATTTAGTTATGCATTTTTGAAGTTAACACCAATTTTTAGTGTACAAATAAATGTATTTCGAATTTTCATAAGTATTTATTATTTTTCTCACCGAGAGTGTCCTAGCCAAAGCCTAAGACAGGTGGGGGCTACTAAATAGTGTCATTTCCCATTTAAATTTAAGAATTAAACTACTGACAAGTGGGCCCTATATGTCATTGACATGGTTCACCAAATAGTGTGTGGACTAAAGTCCATGCACTCGGTCCATGTGCACAGTTCACTTAAGGGGAGTAGGCCCACATGTAAATCACTAACAAATCAAAGGGTTACCCACCTTGTTTACCATTCTGGGGCCCACGAACCAGAGACTCAAGGCTACACTATTACGCAGCTAATGAGTACTTTAACCTAAACGAAAACGGTTAGAGCTAATGACTTGCTACAGTAATTGTCGGGGATTCCGACAACGTAGAGGGCACTGCCGCGACATCGTCCCGGCGTTCCGCCGGCGATGCAGTTTTTGGCGGCGCGGAGCAAGGCCAGGAATGGGTTCTTGAGAGCCACGCGAGGCTAGAGGTACCGACGGCGAGGGTTAAGACGACCTCTTTCATGCGCAAGAACTCCAAAGATGGCGGCGGCGGTTTTCGACCAACGAGGCAAGAACGACCCGGTGAGTCTTTGAGCAAATCAAAGCCGGCTAAAGCTACTGGAGAGTTCCTCGAGGCTTCTCAAAGTGGTAGAGGGCGGTGAAGCTCAGAGCGACTCAACGCCGATGATGGCTATGGCGGCGACACTGGTTCACGTGGAGGAGACAACCTGTGCCATGAAGCCAACAAAGAAGAGTTGGGGCCTGTGACAACCCACCCTTTGATATACCGCAAAGGTCCGGGAGGACCATTTTTTTTTGAGCTGCGGTACTACCTCATGAAGGAGCGGTAATCTGCTTCGGTACTTCCCGAGGAGGTCTTCCAGACCTCCCAGAGGTCTTCAAGACCTCTTGGAGGTCTTGGCCAACATCCATGGTGGCACCTCTAGGTATATCATCGGGGAGGTCCGACAGATCTCCTGAGCTAAGTCCCGGGACCTCCCGGAGATCACCCTTGCACACGAGCTAGTCCTGAGAACGGATTGGCTAGCTCAAGCAGATCTAACACAAGTGTAATCAAGTCCATACACAAACTAAGAAGAGCAAGAGACGAACAACAAATAATATTAAAGACCAAACTAGCCAAGCTTCTTCAGAGTTTGCCTCATGGGCTACAACAAAAGAGCAAGAACAATGAAAGCAAAACGTTAATCAGTAGGTCCAACCGACGGCCCACCGGCTGTCGAGTGGAGGACGCCCCTAGGTCGCAAGGTCTCCAAAGACCTCTTCTTCACCGAGCTTTGAGCTCCTGAATCGCAAATCGCCGATTAAAACAGAGGGCAAAAGCCATGAGTACATTGAATGTACTCAAGAAGCCGTGGGAGTGCATGCAATAAGTAATCATGCAAGGCTTGCCAAAAGAGAGTCAGAGGTTAGTTATGTAAAGCAAGATTTGACAACAAATAATATAAGTAGATTGAAATGCTCGAGTTAAAACAATACTACATAAGTACATTTGTTTTGAGGAGGTCGTGAGCACCCGCTCACTCCCAAAACCCACTCTGGAGCACCCACTCCAAAGTTCCAAAGACCAACAGTGGGAGGTCCGGTCACACCCATGACCAGACCTCAACCACGACCACCCCGAGCACCCGCCCGAGTTCCCAACCCGCCTGGACCTCATCTCGAGCCAACCATGACCCCTCTAAAGCCGGCCAAGGTCTCTTCGAGGCAAAGCCACGATCTCGCAGAGCGCCCAGGACACAATTTCACAAAGCTACCCCTTGCACCATATTCACGGCATGTCCATAACCAAGGACTTGGCTATTCAATAGATTTTACACTCTGCAGAGGTGTACAACTTTACCCACAATCCACGATCTCTCAAATGATTCGTTCCGGTCACCCTTGCTCACTTAGAAGGTGAGCGATCTGAGAGCGACAAGGCTTTTTACAAAGCTTTGAATTGACTCAGAGCCGCCCGCTAAGGTTTCGCTAATCCCCTTTGGTCTAGAAGTCCGCAGGTTATGGGTGCCCCTCTTGCGCCAACGAATCACACGCCAACCCAAAGACCCCAAGCCAATCCATTGCTAATTATTCAAATTGCACCATTCCCATAAAATGATCTTGTGGTTGCACCGATTGGCCAGATCAATGAACACAAAGTAAAGTCCTTATTTGTGCTCGGGCAAGACATCCACAACCCCAAAATGAAGCATCCACTACTCACTCCCAACCTTCTTGCCCGAGCAAAACAATTTGTAATTAACCCTGCCAAAAGACCACCCAGTCCTGACACAACAATTATTAATGTGATCTCGCACCACAATCAACACAACTTAGGCATCCTGCCATAGTTGCTTAACAATGGCACCAACCACAGGTTCCATAACTTATTAGTCAAGATTATTAGAGATGAAGCATGATACGCTCAAACCACGTTTTCTAAGCGAGGCTATATAAGACCTACGGCCCCCATGTTGGCAAATAACAAAGAACACCAACTAAATTATCCACCCTAAGGCTCACAAGGTGAACATGACAACATGATGGAGACAAGGTATAAAGGAGGCATAACAGCAAGTAGGCAAGTAACTACAGCCCAAACCATTTTCTTATAAACATAGCCATGCATGATAATTTAAACCGAAATACATTTGCAAAACTTGGTTCAAGATGATCAAAAGGAGGTCTGTGGCTTGCCTTGGTCAAGCAGTGGAGAGCCTTCTGCAGCAAGAGCCGGGTCCAAGATCTCCTCGAACTCGTGATCTACACGTTCAAGAAGAGAACCAAATAAGCAAAACCACACTAAGCCAGAGAACAACAAAAGAACCAAAAAGGAACTCAAACCAACTCAGCCAAAAGGAAACCAAGAGGCTTAACACCGCCTCAAAGAGCTCCTAGGGAGGGTCTTGCGCAAGGAAGAACCGAGCAGAGGAGGCAGGGAAGGAAGAAATGAGCAAAAGATTACAAAGGCTCGCCTCCCTGTGCTATATATAGCCGAGTTGGTGGAGTGTACCAAGAAAAAGGTTCAATGACGTGTAGGCAATCGGGATAACTAGGGCGGGCTTGCCCAAAAGAATTGAAATAAAGTACCTCGGATGTATCGCATTTAATGTGACCCGACACCTATTAAATGCGCATGAGTTCTCGAGCAAGAGCAATAATTACAAGGTGAAGAGGGCCGGCAAGTGGGGCCGATCAAAAGGGTGCACCATTGGTCAAAGAGGTGGCCCCACCAAAAAAGGGTCATTCCCGCCAAAGACCACCGCGAGGTCTGGGCAAGAGGTCCAAGACACTCAAAAGGGAGGTCTCGGACAGAGGTCCAAGGACTCAAGAAGAGGTCCCGGACAAGAGGTCCTCAAAGCTCTCAACGAGGAGGCCCCGACACTCGGACTGCACAAGGGAGGTTTAAGGGTCAAGATTTCAAGGAGGACCTCAACGGTCCGGATCAAAGGGCGCAGGAGGTCCCGACCAACAGAATATTCAAGGTTAGGAGGGTGGTCTTTACAAAAGACCAAAGAAGGGCGAGGAGGAGGTCTTGGACCTAAGGAGGTGAACCTTGGATCCCACTAAAGGAGAACACGACGGCTAAGATCTCGAGAGGAGGTCCTAAAGGCCCGATCCTAACAAGGGAGGTCTGAGCGGCTAGATCTCAACAAGGGGAGGTCTGAGCGGCTAGATCTCAACAAGGGGAGGTCTCGAGCGGCTAGATCTCAACAAGGGGAGGTCTGAGCGGCTAGATCTCAACAAGGGAGGTCTGAGCGGCTAGATCTCAACAAGGGAGGTCTCGAGCGGCTAGATCTCAACAAGGGGAGCTCTGGCGGCTAGATCTCAACAAGGGAGGTCTGAGCGGCTAGATCTCAACAAGGGAGGTCTGAGCGCTAGATCCCAACAAGGGAGGTCTAGGCTAGATCTCAACAAGGGAGGTCTGAGAGAAACAAAACCAAGCGTGGCTGGGGGCTAAAGAGGTTTTGAAACACAAACCAGCTGGGTCCTTGACAGAAAACCCCAAGCAAGGGAGAGGTTTCAACAGAGGGAGATGTGAGAGAGGTCTCGGATCTCAAAGAGATTCAAACCAACAAGGGAAGTTAAGGGAGAGAGAAGAGGCGAACCAGGGGCACACAAAGGCTTGAGCACCACAACCCGAGGGCGGCAAAGACACTACAGAGAGCCACACCAAAGAAGGAACACCAACAACGACTTAGTTAAGGTTTGATTAATTCCAATTGAACTCTCCAGATTCAAAAATCTCGTGTTAAGCTTTGGATTCTCCATAAAGCCAAATGGTTACTTTTATTTTGAAAACTTGGCAAGGACTTAAAAGAAAACGGACGTTATGACTCACAAGAACACTAGACCTCAAAAGAGGTCCAAAGCATAAGGGTATGGCACTCGGGGAGGCCCCGACGGTTAGATTTCCAAAAGGAGATCCGACGGTCAAGATCTCAAAAGGGCAACCTTAACGGCCCCGATCAAAAGGTGCAGGAGGTCTGGGCGGGAGGTCCACGACACTCAAGAAGGAGGTCTGGACGGGAGGTCCAAAGGACACATTAACGAGAAGGTCCCGAGCAAAAGGGATACTCCGGACTAGGAGGGTGGTCTTTACAAAAGACCAAAGAAGGATCGAGGAGGTGGTCCTTGCAAAACAACCAGAAGAGGCCCCGAAACAAAGGAAAACGCAGCAATGAGGTAGGGCCGTCCGATCGAATCCAAGGTCCAGAGGAAAGGAACTTTCGGACCAAATTAACCTTTCATCTCGATCGGGCCATCCAAAAGGATCGATGGTCCACGAGTGAGAAAAGCGGATTGGCTCGGATCACATGAGGCAAGGAGGTCCAAAACCAAAAGGAGATCTAACGGAGGAAAATCCAAAAGGGAGGTCTGCATGCGGTTAAGATCTCCAAAGAGGAGGTCCTAACGGCGATCTCGATCAAGGGAGGTCTGTGGTTAAGATCTCCAGAGAGGAGGTCCTAACGGCCGATCGATCAAGGGAGGTCTCAGGCGGTTAAGATCTCCAGAGGAGGTCCTAACGCCGATCTCGATCAAGGGAGGTCTGTGCGAAGAAGAAAAGAAGAGGAGACGATCGAAAAGATAAGAAGGATCTAGACATCAGGAGATGTCCGACGAAAGGAGGATCTGGACCAAGGGGAAAAGTCCAACCAGAGGAAGGTCTAGAGAAAGAAGGAAGACCTGGAGGACAAACGAGGCCAACGAAGAAAAAGAGGCTAAAAGCCAAAGAACAACAATAACTCCAGATCGGCCAAAAGGAATTAATCAAGTTTGATTATTTCAAAGTTAAATCTCCAAATTTTGAAATCTTCAAATTAAGCTTTGAACTCTCAACAAAACCAAATGGTTCATTTTTAAAAGCTTTTCAAGACTCCGGAAAAACGGGACGTTACAGAGATCCAGTGGGCAGTGAAGATGGTGTAAACGTGAGTAATTGAGAAATGCTCACAAAATCGACAAATGACCATGAATATAGTCTTCGGTCGACAACAAGGGGAGAACACCAAATTAGCAAGCTCCTGCGAAGCATTGTTAAAATTGGTTGAGGGGATACCATGCTTATGCTCTAAGACATGAAATGACGCGCAAACTTGAGTGAGAAACACATTGGAGACCAAGTTCGCGTAAAGGTGGTCTTTGGGGCGCACTCTGAGGCCGATGAGGACACAATCTTGGTTTGGAACCTACAAGCAATATCAAAAGCTCAAATGAGCTGAAATGGAAAGGCCATGGGTAGTAGGAGCTAATGGATCTCACGGCAAGGACCTTACCGAAGAGAGGAGCTCGAGCAAGTCTCCCTCTCCCTGGCCACCGAGAGGAGAGGTAAGGAGAAAGGAGGCAATGCGGTGGTTTTAAAGGAGGCAATGCGGTGGTTTTATTCGGGCCAGAGGACGGAGGGAGCTACGGCGTGAGAAGGAGATGCTCGAGGATTGGCTGTTGTGGGTGGTGGGCGAACACCGTGACGGAGGCGCGGCAGAGCAAGATGGCCACCTGGAGCTCGAGCCCTGCTCGCTCCTGCCCGAGGAAGAAGATGGGCGCGAAAGGGCGGGCCCACCGGCTAGTGATTACGAAACGGTGTGGTGCAGCCGGTGCAACTAAGCAACTCGGTCAAGTCAAGAGGCGCGGTGGAATCAGTTGGCTTGGGTCGGTTTCATCTAGTCCACACGATCTTGAGTGGACGGTCCAGATGCGCAGAGATTTAGGACGGTCCGAACGGCCCTTCGAATCTGGCGGTCGCTTTAAAATCGGACGGCCCAGCGCTAGTTGGTTGGGTCGAGTCAGGTTACGTCGGGCTTGAGTCAAGGTGCGGTTCGGGTTGGTTCAACAGGCTAGGGTTTGATTCTCAAATTGCTTTGACCAAAGCTTAACAGGTTTGACCGAGGCTTAATAAATATAAATAAAATCTTAAAAATTCTGAAATAATTTAGGGGTTTTCCTGGGATGTTCTAGTGCCCATAAAAATTATTAAACCTTACAGTTCATGATTTATTTGCTTATTTTTAAATTCAAACTTAGAGTAGGTCTTTGATTTGAGTTTGAATTTTATGAGGATCAATTTAAGTTCCAAAAATTTTGAAAAAATTATATTTATTCATAATAAATATTATAGTATTTGAATAAATTATTTCCAGATGATAATCAAATGTTTTTGTTGATGTTTTCTTTTGGAGTTTAGATTTAAGTTGTAGGTTTAAACTTTGATTAAGATTTTTCAAGTGCAATAATTATGCAAATGTTTCCAAAATGTCATGCATGCTGATAAGATGCATACTAATTATCATTAATTAACTTGGGGATATTACAAAACCTCAGAGGTTTAAACCACAAGGGAAAGTTTAAAGAAGGTCCTGATCCCCAAGGGTGATCTGGACCAGGAGGGTGGTCCTTACAAAAGACCCCAAGGATGACCAACAACAGGTGGTCTCGAGCAAAGGGAGGTCATGACCACAAGAGGTGGTCTTGACAAAAAGGGTGGTCTTCGCAAAAGACCAGAAGAGGTGGTCTTTGCAAAAAGACCACGAGGAGGTTCAGGGGGGGATCCAGAGGGCAAGGAGTGGCGCGAGCAGCTTGAAACGAGAGGGGAAAAATAGACAGAGAGGAACTTCAAAGGAAAAAGGAAAGGTCCGATAGACCACAAGAAAAAGAAGGACAACACTAGAGGCCAAGCAACACAAAAGGAACCAACTTTGGATTAGTTGAAGTTTGGTGTAGTCATTTTAAACACCTCAATTTCGAAAATCTCAGATTAAGTTTTGAACTCTCAACAAAACCAAATAATTCTTTTTATTTTGATTTTTTTTTCAAAAACTTAGGACAAACGGACGTTACAAGAATCCATTTCCTATTGAATCTCCTCTATGGGCATTGACATCTTCAAACCCCAACTCATGAAACAATTTAACTGGTGAAAAAGGGAATGTGGATGCAATCCAATTCACTCCGACGTGCAAACAATCAAAGAAATTCCTCTCAAACATCCAATTAGGCCAAAACCTTAATTTCCCAAAACTAACCGATTTAATCTGAAATAAATGGAGGGAATGAGTGAGACTACCTCGAGGGATGATTTCCACGGGTTTATGGGCTTCGAATCGCCTCCAAAGCGACGAATTTGGGCACGAGGGAGGAGAGAGAGCGCTCGGGAGAAAGAGGAGGAGTTGGGAAAAAAATGAAGAACTAGGTGGGTCGTTGACACCTAAGTCACCACTGTCACGTCTCGAGTGTTGGCGTGACAAGGTAGACTTGTCACGCCATTTTTTTGGGCGTGACAATGGCCACACATGCCCTCTACGCTGGCACAACGTGTGCGTGAGGGCTTGCGTGGTAGGTTTAGCCACGCGCGAGATAGATGACGTGATAATATGGTTTGACCACGTCACAAGTCATAGTGTAAAAAAAGTCAAAATTGAAAATAAAGTTAGCGTCGCATTAACTTTTAAATATTGTAAAAAAAGGTTAAATAATAAAAAATCCTACCTATTAGCATGTTTTTTTTTGTGTGCAAAAAATGCAATCGTCTTTTCGACCGTCTGATCGGAATCCAACCATCAGATCCAGATCCCCATGCCTCCTCTTTACCCTAACCGAACCCACCTCGAGCGCTGTCTTCTTATTCGCACCCGCCGCCACCCCGCTCTCCACCTCGCCGGCGTGCCCCTTCCACCGACGCATCTGCCTTCAGAAGCGGCGGCCGCCGCCGCCCGCCTCCTCCTCCTCCGCACCCCTCCATACCCCCCCGTCGCTGCCCCTTCTTCCCCGTCTCGATCCCCCGTCCTCTCGCCGCCGCCGCTCCCTCCAACACACCACGCCACCACCGCTCCCTCCAACACACCACGCCACCACCACCATCCGCTTCCCTTCCTCCGGCGCCAGCCTCCCCTCCGTTGCTCCTCCCTAATCCCCCGCCTCCTCCTCGTCTGTCTCCCCCTAAAACCCCTCCAAAACCCTATATAACACGCGCGCGCGCACACACACACACTAGTCGCCATGACCGTCGCCTCCGCCGACGACCGGGATGGGTACACTTACTTTTCCCGTCCGACGAACTGCCGCTTCCAAATCCCCATTTTATTTTATTAATTACTCCTTTTTCCCCTAGTGCAGCGGTGAGACAACAGACCCCAAGACGCTGCCGGCGCCGACGTACCGGTCGCTGGCCGCGCCGGTGAGCAAGCCCGTCGACAAGTTCGCGCTCCTCCCCGCCTTCCTCAAGGTGGGACCCACCCCAACTGGATTTTGTGCTTAACGGCTGTTTGTGTCCATGGAATTCATTCAAGAATCGGTCCAGTTTGTGTTGATTTTGCTCTCTTCCTCATGTTCGATTGATTGAATCCCTAGGTTAGAGGCCTTGTGAAGGAGCACATCGACTCGTTCAACTACTTCATCACCAAAGGAATCAAGAACATTGTCAAGGCAAACAACCGGATTGAAGCGCGCAATGACCCATCCATTTATCTTAGGCACGTTGCTCTTCAGTTATACAATCACTCTTTTTACTGTATTTCAAGTGTTCTCTCATATATACATTTTATTTTGTTGGCTTTGATGTAGGTATAATAATATAAAAGTTGGCGTGCCCTCGGTACAAGTAGAATTTAAAGCTGAGAATGTCACGCCGCACTTTTGCCGCCTTACCGATCGCAGGTAAGCTTGACATTGCCTCATTTCCATCTATCTCTATTCTGTTGTAATTTGTGCTGATAATTAACTGATCATGACAAGGAAAATTATCCACGAGTTGGAGATATATGAATAATAGATATCTGTTTAACTTTTAAAAAAGCTGTCAATCAGTATAACTTCCAATAGTGGATAGTTTGGTGAAACAGGCCGCCCAAGCTAGTATCTTTATTCACCCCGAATTCACAATGCTAGAACACACAAAAAAAATGCTTAACAAAGAGTTAGATAGAACAAGCAAGGACTATGGGTAGGCAGGATGTATGTAGGGAAGGGAAGGAAGAGAGAGCACTTGCCTGCCATGATTCTGGCTAGCCACTGCAAGGTTGCAATCGTAGATGGTTACCGTGAACAACACTACAAATGTTGCCAACATACTTGAGTCTTTCAGCATGCATGATTGGGAACTATCTAGCCTTCTGAGTGAGGTGGCCTTTTTTCAACAACAACAACAACAAAGCCTTTGGTCCCAAACAAGTTGGGGTAGGTTAGGAATGAAACCTCCTCAAGGTCAAAAAGACGAGAGAGCCTTGTAAAAAAAACTACAAGGCAAAAACCCTAAGCCGTACATCCTGCTATCTGAGCCAAGAGCCTAAAACATCGCCCCTAAACCTTCTTATGGTTCCGATACGTGGATCACTAACTTCCATGCGCTCCTATCCAAAGCTAATTCTTTAGCTACATTCCAATCCCTCAAATCTCTTTTAACTACTTCCTCCCATGTCAGTCTTGGTCGACCTCTGCCTCTTCTTACGTTTTCAGTACATCTTAAAATTTCACTACGTACCGGTGCCTTGGAAGCCTCCATTGGAGATGTCCAAACCATCTCAAGTGATGTTGGACAAGCTTCTCTTCAGTTGGTGCTACCCTCACCCTATCACGTATATCATCATTGCGGATTCGATCCTGCCTTGTGTGGCCACATATCCACTGCAACATCCTCATCTCCGCTACACATCTTCTGTATATGTTGTCTTTTAGTCGCCCAGCATTCTGCTCCATATCTATGTTGTCATGGCGACAAGGCGAGGCGAGGCGCTCCGGAGGCACCAGGACGCCTAGGCGGACGCCAAGGCGAGAGTTAGACGGTGTGTTTTATCCAATGAAAAACCATAGAATAGTTGTATTATGCAATGCATACTGGTATGGCAGTGGCCATGGAAGATTCTAGATTCTAGCTTTACGTGTCCACATGACTGCTCAGTTGCCCAACTGCCGACCATCCTAGCTTTACATGTCCACATGGCTGCCCAGCTGCCCACCATCCTAGCTGCCCAACTGCCCACCAATCCTTTATTCTACGTTGGTTTGGCTGCCCAACTACCCACCAGCCTCCTTTACTCTGCTTGACTTTTCTTTACAAGTTCCTTCCCTTCCCGAGATGCTCTTCTTCCCCAGCACACACAATCTTCTCAATTCTGACCCTGCTCTGCTCTTCTTCGCATCTTCTTCCTCCTCATCGGCGCTGCTCCTACACTCGTCGCTCTTCCCCTCCATATCCGGACAGCGAAGAAGAAATAAAGGAGAGAGAGGGAAGAGGATGCGACCCAAAGGAGCTGGGGATGGTGGAAGGTTTCAGAGCGCAGGAGGTGGCGGCTACTACCAACAGAGGTGTAGAGCCATGGTGGCTAGGCACGCCTGCCTAACCCAGTCATCTAGCGAAGGCCCTGTCGTGCTCGCCTCCCACGACGGACGCCTTGGCGATGCCGTGACAACATACCTCCATATAGCATCGCAGGTTTGACCGCCGTCCTATAGAACTTACCTTTTAACTTTTGAGGGACTTTTTTTTGTCACACAGGACACCCTATGCTTGGCGCTATTTCACCCACCCCGCTCTAATCTTGTGGCTCATGTTTTCATCAATCTCGCCGTCCCACTGTAGCACCGATCCCAAATATGGAAACGTGGCCTGCCTAGGCACTACTTGCCCGTCCAGACCAACATCTCCATCATCTGTCCTGGCATCGCTGAAATTACACTTCATATACTTAGTTTTAGTCCTACTAAGTCTAAAGCCCTTCGATTCTAAGGTCTTCCTCCACATCTCCAGATTCCTATCGACACCTATCCTACTCATCAATTAACACTACATCATCAGCGAAAAGCATACACCAAGGGATATCTCCTTGTATGCCCCGCGTGACCTCGTCCATTACTAGGGCAAAAATGTATGGGTCAACGCTGACCCTTGGTGTAGTCCTATCTTAATAGGGAAGTCACTAGTATCACCACCACATGTTCTGACATTAGTCACAACATCTTGGTACATATCCTTAATTATGGTAACATACTTTGTTGGAGCTTTTTTTCCTTTGGAGCGCCCGCCACATGACCCTTCTTAGCACTTTGTCATAAGCTTTCTCCAAGTTAATAAACAACATGTGAAGATCCTTCTTTTGCTCCCTATACCTCTCCATCAACTGTCGTGTCAAGAAAATAGCCTCTGTGGTCGACCTCCCAGGCATAAAACCAAATTGGTTTGTTGTCACGCTAGTCACTCTTCTTAAACGGTGCTCGATCACTCGATCCCAAAGCTTCATTATGTGGCTCATGAGCTTAATTCCTCTATAATTAGTATAACTTTGAATGTCTCCTTTATTTTTGAAAATTGGTACTAATATGCCCCTCCGCCACTCGTTAGGCATCTTGTTCAACCTAAAAATGCTATCAAACAAATTAGTTAGCCAAACGATCGCCACTTCTCTCAGGCATTTCCACACCTCGATAGGAATGTTATCAGACTCCAATGCCTTACCCACTTTCATCCTTTTTAAGGCCTCTCTTACTTCCGACTCCTTGATTCTTCGAACAAACCACCTATCGGTGTCATCAAGCATCATCCAGTTCAATCATACTATCGTCATTGTCATGATTGAACAGCTCGTCAAAGTAATCTCTCCACCTATCCTTGATCTCATCGTCTTTCACCAACAATCTATTAGTGTCGTCTTTGATGCATTTAAGTTGGTTGAAATCTCTCATCTTTCTTTCTCGAAGTTTAGCCATCTTGTAGACATCCTTCTCGCCCTCCTTTGTACTTAGCTTCTGGTAAATTTTCTCATAGGTGTTGCCTTGTGCCTCACTTACCGTTTTCTTTGCCTTCTTTTTTGCTGCTTTGTATTTCTGTACGTTGTCGTCGCTCATATCTTGGTGCATATGCTTGTAGCATGTCTTCTCCTCGATAGCCTTTTGCACTTCCTTGTTCCATCACCACGTGTCTTTAGGTTCGCATCTTGTCACTCGGGTCACTCCAAGCACCTCTGTAGCCACCTTCCTAATGCGAGATGCCATCTCTGTCCACATACTATTCGCTTCTCCCACGTTCTATACCCCTTCCGCGATCATCCTCTCCTTAAACGCATGTGAGGCGTTCTCTTTGAGTTTCCACCACTTCGCCCACGTGGCTCTGGCGACCTTAGCCTGTCGAACCCGTGTTTTAAAACGAAAGTTGGAGACTACCAACTTATGTTGCTAGACAACACACTCTCCACGTATAACCTTACACGTTTGTCCTCCCTCCTAAAGGTAACTAGATGGGAATGTCTCTTTCTAAAAAAGGTGTTAGCTATCATAAGATCATAGGCTACGGCAAAGTTTAAGATATCTTCTTCCTCTTGGTTCCTATCACCATAACCAAAACCCCTATGCACCCTTTGAAACCCCCCATTAGTTGTACCGACATGACCATTGAAATCGCCTCCTAAGAAAAGCTTCTCACTATTAGGCACACTTCTAACCATGTCATCTAGGTCTTCCCAAAATTGCCTCTTAGCGGCCTCATCTAGACCTACTTGTGGAGCATATGCGCTAACAACATTCAAAACCAAGTCGCCAAAGATTAGCTTGACTAGGATAATCCTATCCCCTGTCTCCTCACGTCGACAACTCCACTCTTGAGGCGCTTATCGATTAAGATGCCCACTGCATTCCTATTTCGTTCTGTTGTAGTATACCACAACTTATAGCCCGTATGCTCCACCTCCTCTACCTTCTGACCCATCCATTTAGTCTCTTGAACGCACAAGATATTTACACGTCTCTTAATCATTGTATCAACTAACTCACTTAACTTACCTGTTAAGGACCCTACATTCCAACTACCCAGACGGATCCTACTCTCCTCGGCTAGCTTCCTTGCCTCTCGCACTCGTCGAGTAAAGTGCGAAGACCCTTGCACATTTTCCACTACATCTGGGTGCAGACGCAGTGCATCACTAAGGGAGTGACGTCCCGGCCCTTGCTCATTTATCACCACACTTGGGTTCTGATATGGCGCGTCGCTAATAGGGTTACGCCCCAATGAATTATCAATTTTGGGTTTCATTCCATGAAAAGGTGGCTTGATTTTTACGTTGGCTCGCCGGGCTTAACATAACCCTCCTCCTTTTTCCTGGCTTGGGACAGGCTACATAGAAAACTACATAGGCGGAGTTGAGGTGGCCTTTTTTCATTAGCCAGAATTTATGTTGGCAAAACAGGAACTTCAGTGCCCAAGATGTCCTAGGACAGATCAACTACAGTATGTGGTTCTTAATTAGCTGATTCATCAAACACCTAACTTGATCATCTTGGTGGTACTGTGGTAGTATCATTTTTTCAGTGCATGTTTGTGCCTATTACAAGTTCCCTGTTAACCTATCAGTTATCATGCTTGCTCAACACATTCCTTTTTTCCTTCAGCTATTCTGCTCCTGTGATAGTTGATATCGAATACACCGTAGGAAAGCAGTATGTACTGCAAAGGAAGGTAACCCATCTAACGTTTGGTTGGAATACCCCCACCAAAAATATTTATTTATTTTACATGCATATGTCAATCCTAGTCTGAAGTACCTGTTACATGTTTGGTGGCACAAAAAAACTTAGCCTCCTTTTTTAATTTTTCTTTCAGACACATTTCATCATTGGGTACATGCCTATTATGCTTAGAAGTTGTGCCTGTGTTCTGAATGGAAAGGATGAAGCTGAACTTGCAAGATATGGTTAGCCTATTTATGATATTCATTGTTTATAAAAAAATTATCTTTCTTAGACAGAATTATAGTTTTATCTTGCTGGTTTCACCATTGTGTCCTTAGGTGAGTGCCCTCTTGATCCTGGTGGTTACTTCATTGTGAAAGGAACTGAGAAGGTAACTAAAAACATTGATGCAATATTGCAATTTTCTCCATCTTGTCTTGCTTTTTTTGATATTGACTAGTATCCCGTGTCGCCAAAAGTAAAGGCTCTAACTGTTTAGTTTTGTCACACAGGTTTCTAATTGGTTTTTGTGTATATTAATGAACTTGCAATACGTGTTGATTTTCAGGTCATTCTAATACAAGAACAGCTATCAAAGAATCGTATTATTATCGACACTGATAGTAAAGGAAGGTCTTACTCGTTGCTGAATAACTTATTCATATACTTTTTCTACTATTTTGAAATTTGCACCAGTGTTCCAGCAGATTCTTGTATTTTGATGACTTGACAACTTTCGTAAATGACATCGATTTTGCCAATTAATTGTCTCTACGGGTATTCCCCAATTGTTATGCACTTGGTTTGGGTAGTTTACTTTATGTCATACATTTTAACGGATATACAGCTGTTAAGCTGTTATAAATAGGTAGGCTACACGCACATAGGATCTTTGCTGTGAAGACAAAAAAAAAGAAACTCTATGGTAAAGGAAGGATATCAACCGCAACTGTATAATGTACATTTTCTGGAATGATGCTGTAAGCCTGTAACTGTGAGACTGTATGGCATCCATGGCTTATGCTGTTACTTCTGCCTTTTCAATTGCACATAATGTCAGTGTTACCTGGTGCAACCACTTTAGTGTGTGATATACCTTGTTTTTCCTGAGTCACCATGTTTGAACTTGGTTCGGTGTCTTGTTGAACGTCAAAGCAAAAATATGCATCTAAATGAAGACTTGAGTTGTATTTTCCATGGTTATTAAGGCGTCACCTAATCGTCGCTTAATCGTGGATTAGGCGTTGAGGCGCTTGAGGGCTGTCACCACAGCTATTGCCTCACCTTATGAGCGAAAGGGGGGAAGAAGCCAGGTAAAAGGTGAATAGAGGCTGCGGCGCGTCGATCTTGGGTTGGGTGCTGCAGATCTGATGCTGAAGCCACCCATTCATCGTCGCCGCCGGCTTGCCGTCGCGGAACCCACGCCGCTGCCGTCGAATCTCGGCTTATCGCCGCCGGATCTGGCTCAAGATCGCCACCACTTCTGCTGTCACCGCTCGCTGTAGCCGTCTCCTTCTCCGACGGCGGTGACCAGCGAGCAGCGAGGTCGAGCTTCGGCTGCAGTGGCTGGTGCCCCACTCCTCCCCTCTGGTTTGTTCTTGCTCTGGCGGCGGTGTGGTTGGTAGCTGGCTGTTTAGGGCACACAGAGCTGGTTGAGGTGGCTTAAGTTGTTGGGCTTGTTCGGTTTTGTGGGCTGGGTGGCCTAGTGGGCTCTTTTAGCCATTTTCCCTTTGTGTTATCTCTATTTATTTGCTATTTTCTCATCTGATTGCTGCTGTCTGTTGGTTAATATGGCGTTGCCTCGCCACACGCCATAAGCGCCTATGTGTCCAGGTGGTGGTCTGGCGCCTCGCCTCACCTTTCTGCCTTAATAACCGTGGTATTTTCCTTAAAGAAGTCAAACATCTATGATGATTCTACATGTTTTGCATATTAGTTGATTACTCATGTTATCAAATATTGTGAAACTATGCAACTTTTGTCAAATCTTTCTTGTAGCTTGATGTGTTGGGCACTTGGATGATTTGACCTGTGTTGGAGTCTGGATCAGGGAAAAAAAAACCGGCCGGTTACCGGCCGGGGTACGGGATCCAAAATCCCGGCTTGTTTTTCCAGGTTTTGCAAGTTCAAATTCTAAATTTCAAATTTCGACTGATTTTTAATCAAATTCAAGCGAATTTCATCCGGATTACAGCTGGGAAAACCGGTAACCGGAGGTTACCGTTTCCGGCCAGCAACCAGGAAAGTTCAGTGCTCCGGTTCTTTTATCCCTGGTCTGGATGTCTCGTCCATGTTCAGATTAGGTGCCGCTGCTTAAGTTGCGCTGCTTAAGTTGCTTAGATAGGAACTGTTCAACAGCAGTGTTTCCCTAGGCGGCCGCCTAGCCCTGCCTAGGTGGCGATCAGGCGCTAGGCGCTGCTCTGCCGCCCGACTAGCTCCTAGGGGGACACTGTTCAACAGAGTATGTGTACACGATTAAAGCTCTTTTGAACTTCTGCTCGCTAAATACAAAAATCAGACCAACGGAATTGATTTTTCGCATGATTAAAGCATCTTGCTGAGTGATTGTACAGCTCTTCTGTAGAATTATTCAGATTCAAAGTTTGACTCAGGTTAGTAGTGTCAGGGAAACAGTTCATCTCTAGTCCCAACCATCATGTTTGAAACCATTAGCCTTTGAGTTCTATACCATTTGTGAAGGTGCTTCTTTTAGTGTGCTTGTGTGCACGGCATTTCATTTCTTCATGATGTTGTACAGGTTTGATTCCCTGTATTAAATGGGCTACTGTGGTTGTTTATAATCTTATGCTGAGTGACCTACATTTTCTGTCAATTAGGGTGATTGCATCTGTTACCAGCAGCACACATGAAATAAAAAGCAAGACTGTGATTTTTATGGAGAAGGAGAAGATTTATCTACAGCTGAATCAATTCACTAAGCCGGTATGCATTTGGTACCCTGTTGGCCTGTTAAAACTCCTGCCATTTCATTATACAAGGTGTACTTCTTCTTAACCCTTGTTTAACAGTATATGACCCACGACAAAATCAAGGGTGTATTTAATGAGTTTTCCCATTTCTATGTTAATTCTTTTTTAATACTTTACGACAATAACCTGGTGGATGGTGGTGGTTCATTGGGGGATTTGGGATTTTTTCCCTTGATTCTAGCCATGGTGGAAACAAGAGAAATTTAGATGGGATTGCAATCAAGGATCAAAGAACCGTTACTGGGCAAAATCCTGTTCGGAGCCCGGTAACGGTTACCGGCCGGTAACCGGAAATCCCGGTGAAAAACTGGAGAAAAATTTGCAAACCGAATTTTGAACCCCGGTTTCTGGAAACCGGTAACCGGTCCGGTTACCACCCGGTAACCGGAAAAACCGGATGCACAAATAAACATTGATGAATTGATCGTTCTATATTAATTCAAGCATATTTAGCTCATGCAATACGTATTCTAGCACAAAAAAGGCCTAAACCATCCTAGGAATGACATTATGCAGTTAAAAATTCAAATTCAAGTTTGAAAGTTTTTGGCCGGTATTTTTTTCTCCCAGGACCAGCCGGTAAATCCGGTTGTAACCGGTCGGTTTTTTTTCCCTGATTGCAATAGGTTTTGTGCATATGGACAGCCAGATAGTCAGCTTTTTAGAGGGTTCAGACGATCAGTACCTCCTGACTCTCAGTGCTGAAATTTCCTTGGTTTGTTTGCTTGCCTTACATAGGCAGAATAGGACCTAAAGAACCATTATGATCAAGCCAACCTTTTAAATAGCCCGACCAGCTATAGTAGACAGGAGGTAGTGGCTGCTGCACAACGACTGTTGTAGCACTCTATGCAGTTGCAGTGCAGTAATGGACCGCTATGGCCTGCTACAACCCACTACAGCCACTGGTGGGTAGCAGCTCTTCAGTACAAATACTTTTCAGGTTTTCATATGATCCATTTGTTGCATATTCCTGCCATCTTGCATTTTCAATCATTACTTAGATATGCACAGAAGCAAATAATCCTAACAAAACATGAGTTATTTTACTTCAAAAGTTTATTGATATAACTATGTGTTTCTGGCTTTCTGCAAACATAGCCGAGCAGCCTGCTATATCGCCGCTATTTGCTATAAAAACAATTTGTTGCTAGGCTCCTGCTACACGCTATTTAAAACTAGACCTGTTCATTGGCCTGAAATTAATTCCAGGCTTGGGCCTAGGATTTCGGCCCACGGCCCCGTCCAAAGCTCGATAAAAGACCGGCAAAAACAATGAAATAGTTTTGAAAATAATATTTTATTCAGCAAAAGAATTTTAAAATACTATTTTATTCGTATTTTTTGGATTTTCGGGTGTTGCCTATGTTGCGCTGGGCAGGGCCGGGCTTTTCCAGGCCCGACCTGACCTTTCAACTGGTCTATTAAAAACATCTAAGTCAACAAAGCCCACCTACTTCAAATGTGGCTAAGGGCCTTATCTCTAATTATAATTTCATATTGATACGATGATATCCATAATATTCTACCCCTTCTATCAAGGCTGCGGCAAATAGCTCAATAACATTACAAAGATCATGCAAGTTGGGAAATAGCATTGGTGTGTCACTGCCAAGTGGCCACGGGACCCACTTGTCAGCTTCACATTGGATGTTATTTTACAATTCATACATGTTTGCAATGTGCTGAGCTAATTTTCAAGTTAATCGATTAGTCATCTCCTTTAATAGAGATAGCATAATCTGAGTAGCCTTCTCTTTCCTTGATTTCATAATCTGAGTAGTCAACTCCTTTAATAAAATGTGCACAAGGCCTTGAGTTCCTATATTATGATATGGAAGGAGTAGGTTGATATTTTATGACTCAATTTCTGAGCTTTGTCGTTTACAGATTCCTATAATAGTGGTTATGAAAGCGATGGGAATGGAAAGTGACCAAGAGGTTGTACAAATGGTTGGAAGAGATCCAAGATATGGAGACCTCCTATTTCCATCTATTCAGGTAACTTGTTTGTTTTTCTTTTGTTGAGTTTTTCTTGGCTATACTATAATAGAGATCCTGTCAATGTTTGTATAATTTGATCGCTTAAACTTGTGTCAAGTTTTTTTTTTAAAATATTTATCCTGTACTCCATATACACAATCTGATATCTTATGTCCTTTTTTCTTGTTATTTTCGCTAGAGATTATATCTTTTATCATCCAGGCTATTTAAATGTTTTCTGCTTTCTTAGGAATGTGCCTCAGAGAGAATATATACACAACAGCAAGCTCTGCAGTACATGGATGACAAGGTGAAACTTCAAACTGAAAAGCATTACTTAATATCATCGTTCAATTAAACTATTCATGGATTGAAATGCGAAACAATTTGCAGAGCACTAAATAGCTCATGAAGTGCATTCTGAGCTTTGCAAGAGTGGATCCCTTTGCTACTGTGTCATGCATTCGGCATTTTGGCTGCAGATCTCTTTACTACTCTTCCAATAGCTCTTAAGGATTTTGGCCTCACACTGGAAATTGGTTGCACATGCCACTTAAGGATTTATCTCGTGTTCAAGGGCGCAACTAGAAGTTTTAGAATATAATTTCTTACTCAGAAAATTGTGCTAAATGCCCGGAATTAAAGTGCTTATAGGTTCACACTTCACACTATTAGAGAAGCTAGACTACTAGAGTCCGCTTCCCATCATACTGCAATGGTGTAATCCAACTGCAAATTTGCTGTTTTGGTTGAATGTATGTATTGAATGTGGCATCTTTTCTTGACTGACACTGTGTGCCATTCTTTGCAGGTGATGTATCCTGGTACAGGAAATTTGAAGGTAATTATCAGCTGCAGTTCATGTTTTCCTTCTCTTAAAAATTGTAGGTGATCAAAATACGCCGCAATTCATCAGTGAATCATCTGAGGTCTGATCTCTCTCTCTCTATTTGTCACTTTCAGGAAGGTCGGTCAAAATCAATCCTCCGTGATGTTTTTGTTGCCCATGTGCCGGTGAGATAAATGTTTTACCTAGGTTTTGCAGCCAGTCTTTTTCTCTCTCACACGTCAATCTCTCCTGTAGGTCAACAATGGGAACTTCCGACCAAAGTGTATATACACTGCCGTAATGTTAAGGCGCATGATCGATGCAATCTTGAATGCTGACACCTTTGATGATAAGGCAAGTTCAAAGCTGGCCAGATACCACTTCAGTGATGACTCCTAAAATTTTTCATCTACCAAAAAGTCGTCTTTTGTGTCTTCACCAGTGCTTTTTAAGAAATGAAAATCCATGTAAATTATAGCCTGGGTTCACAGAAGAATTAACTTGACTTCCTTAGTGACACCATCTTTGACTTATTACAAGTTTTTCTATGAGAATCACAAGTCAGTTAGACAGTTACACAGCATTTCTGGAGCTATCTGTCTTCTGAGATGTTAGCAGCACTTTTTTAGGAAACACTTGTGTACCCCTCAGCCAGTTTGGTCAATTAGACTAGTTTCTTTCAGGATACGCCTGTGTACTTCCCACAAACTTTGCACTCTCTATTCAAAATCTGCATCCACAATAATGTAAACAAATCACTGAAATGGAATGGAAGGTAATTTTGTAGGATCTTGAGCTACTATGCTCCATTTGATGGTCTGGATGTAGTCTAATGAAATTACTTGTTAATATTAGACTGAAGGAAGTAGCAGTATTTTTCAATTTGGGTCTTTGGCCAACATGCAGTTAGACAGAAAGAGGGTGGTCCTCCAGCACACATAGCTGCCTTTATAAATTTATTTAGACGTGTGAATCATCTGATACATCAAATTTACATGTTCACCACCCTGTTGACATTTTTTGTTGAATTTATTCCAGGATTATGTAGGAAATAAGAGGCTGGAGCTGTCTGGTCAACTAATATCCCTGCTTTTTGAGGTGTTTATTTTCTCTTAACATTTCATTAGATGCTATGTAATATGTCTCTTACGGTGTTTCTTTCTGAAGGATTTGTTCAAAACAATGAATTCAAATGCTGTAGAGCGTATGAACAAAAATAGCGACAAGACCCATTCTAGTCCTTTGGATTTTACCAAGGTAATGAAAATCTGTTGCATATTTATGGAAGTTCATGCGATCCTTCTTTTTGCATTTTACTGCAATGACTGTTGCTGTAACGTCTCACTTGGACAGTGCAATTTAATTCTTGTTGCATTATTTTCTTTGAATGGTTGTGTCTGTGTAATCCAATTTTATATAGCTGTTGTTGCCAGTTTATGTTACCGTAAGCAGACTAAGTGAAAAAGTATATTTTCTTTGAAAATTTAGCTAAGCTCCTCAACTCCACATCTGGAAGTATCTGGAAGTTCCTTGAAAACTACAAGCTTGTCAAGCAGATGTGCAAAATATTTTACCATTTCAAAAGAAATGATTTTCTTGTCTGCTCTGAATCTCTGATGGGAGGTTTAAGGACTTAAGTGGGCTTTGCATGTAGTTAATTTATATGTTCTGTTGGGTACACATATTTATTTGAAGATCTGAATTGTTGTCTTGCAACAGAAGCAACAGAAGCTTATTCAGCTTCATTACTGGTTGCTCTTTTTCCAAAGCCACACAGTCATCCACTCATACTTAGTAGTTTGCTCGTGCAGTTTAGCCCTTGCATAATAATGTCTAGCTTGAAGTAACCATCTCTTTTTGTATAGTAGTTTTTTCTTACATTAAGTTTTGGTTGGATCCTGAAAACGCCACCACTCAGCCTGATATGAAAGTGCACAGGAGACTCATTATCTTTTTCTTCTTGCTATGCACATTATATTGGAATGCATTTATTTGTCTCAAGTCTTCAGAAATATGTTGTAACATCTTTAACCAGATGTGTAAATCACTTTGGGATGCTCAGACATGGTGTATTAGCTATATAAATTCCTTCCTATTTGTTCAGTTGATACAGCTGGATACCATAACCTCTGGTTTGGAGAGGGCTGTTTCCACAGGAAATTGGGATATTAAACGATTTAGGATGCATAGAAAAGGTGTATCACAGGTATCTACTCATTTATACCTCCGAGTTTCATTTCCCCTTCTTTGTTCTACAGATTTTGAAGGGTTTTATTTTTTTCTTTTTCTTCTATGCAGGTTCTTTCCAGGTTATCCTACATGGCATCTTTAGGCTACATGACACGGATAACACCACAATTCGAGAAGACCCGGAAAACAAGTGGGCCACGTGCTTTGCAGCCTAGTCAGGTGAGGGAGAAATGATAGCAGTGTTTCTCCTCCATAAAGAAACAGCAAATATATGTGAAAACCAAAAACCCAAAAACTTTTTTCTTGTCTGTTATATAATTAATTAATTTTATCTGTAACAGTGGGGTATGCTTTGCCCATGTGATACTCCTGAAGGGGAAGCTTGCGGATTGACAAAAAATTTAGCTTTGTTAACTCACGTTACAACAGATCAAGAG
This sequence comes from Phyllostachys edulis, assembly GCA_036346405.1. Classification (NCBI taxonomy): domain Eukaryota; kingdom Viridiplantae; phylum Streptophyta; class Magnoliopsida; order Poales; family Poaceae; genus Phyllostachys; species Phyllostachys edulis. Next base: position 57,912,659 of record CM070547.1, on the reverse strand, counting down.
GAGGGCCCACTGATGAATCTGGTTTGTTCTCCTAACTCAGTTAAATTTTTTTGTCTTTAATGCTTTGTGCCTTTGCTTGTGTAAAGCAGCACAAAGTTGTAGAGGGACAGCTCCACTTTGCTGCTACAAAATGGACATCACAAAGGTTGAAGGAACCTCTTCAACGTGCTGCGCTAGATGTCTCTCTAGAGGCGAAGAAATGCCAAAAAAGGCAGCAAGAGTTTAATCCAAAACTCTTAAAACACAAGATCTAGTTCAAGATCTAAGACAAGAATAACATGTTCTATTTATAGGCTTCATGAAGCTCTCAAAACTCAGCTACTACTCATAGATAGCTAGCAAACATGACCTCATACTACTTAATGACTAAGCAAAGCATAACATCATCTAACTTGAGGACTAAGTTATCTAAGAGTAAGAAAGTAGAAGTATACAATTTGGAATTTGCTAATAATATTTTTACTGCCCCTCGTCTTTGTGTGAGCATGTCCTTGGCTTTAATTCAGTTAACTTTATTGATGTGCCCATAGTCAACCTTTTGGTTGGTTGGTGATGTCGTGGCCTCGTAACTCCTTCCAACCAAGGGTTCAAAAACCGGAGATGGGAAACATATCGGACCCCCTCCGGTACCCGTTACCGGTTTTAAACCGGCCAAATTTCATCAAATTTAAACTCAAAATTTGAATTTGGCTGATTTTCAGCCGGTTACCGACCGGAATTAATGCTCATCAATATAGAAATCCAAATTTTAAATTTAGCATTTTTTCGGAATGATATTTTTTTTACCGGCCGGTACGGCCTGTAACCGCCTTTTTTTTAATCCTTGATGGTTCAAATCCTGGTTGTCCATCTTTACGCACACACGAATGCGCCTTAGGGAAAGCGCGTGCCTGCACTTTGTCACGATGCATATTTATCCCCGCCCTCTAGTATTCTTGGCGTGTGCTAGGGGGCACACTCACGTGTGTGCGTGTGTGTCCACCATTGTAATCTAAAAAAACAATGCCATTGCCTTATTTGGTTTTGGTTATTTTTCTTTTTGTTTTTTTTTGTGCACTCTCCCTTTCATACACATGTGATTTAAGATAGCTGATGGTTCTTCAATGCCTTTAGATTTTGCAATAAGTCCGGTATTTTCATCTTTAATAACCTAAATTCTTGTCCAGTGCACTTTGTGTTTTACCGATCTGGTTGCAGCACAACCATACAAGAGATGCTGCGATATTGCCTTGCTCATAAACTTATCACAACAAGTTATTCCATTGTTTTTGACTTTAGGCTCCGATTGGGATTGCAGTGGCTTCTTAAAAGAACTTTAAAATAAATAAATAAATACAAAAAGTAAATCGTTTTTTTGAGCAATAACAGAAAAGTTGTACTGGAACAAGTTCCTGTAACCAACTAGATTATACAGTGCAGCACAACACAACAACCTCAAACTGGTCCTTAAAATCACCTAAATACTTAATTCAGTGTGCTTTCCTATCCTTAATTGGGTTTTAGTGCAAGGTACTGCAATATTTTCTTTAGTTATGATTACTTGCTTTCTTTACTCCCATTGATATATATAATTAAGTGCAACAATTTGTGTGCAATCTTATGTCTCTTATTTTTATCTTTCTTTACTACAGTGCTATAGTCTAGGTGTGGAGGATTTATCACTCCTGTCTGGAGAAGAAATTCATGCACCAGGTTCATTTTTGGTCATGTTCAATGGATTAATACTGGGGAAACACAGGCAGCCCCAGGTCATATTCAATATAAACCTTACATATATGTTACCTTACTTGCCTTTCCTTTATTTTCACTAAGTTGTCCATGATGCTTTCCAGAGATTTGCTAACGCCATGAGAAAACTGCGTCGATCAGGCAAAATTGGAGAGTTTGTAAGCATTTTCGTGAATGAGAAACAGGTATTTTTTTCCTTTATTGATTATTACTAGCTTGTAATGAATCTTAGCATCATGTGATCATGCTAATGAAAATTTTGGCCCTAACTGCTGATAATGAATAAAAATGTGTTTTGAGAACCTCTAAACTCAATTTAGTGTAGTATGCTAGTATTAATCAAAATTTAGTTAGTTGAAGCTTGGTACTTGGTAGTGCTGACTGCTGACTTATGCACCAAGGAATGAATTGCTATTGTAAGCTTAGTTTCAATACCATAAGGATTTGAGGCCAAACAGGAGCTTAGACCCTAAAGATGTATAATTGCTAGCAACTTGATAACAGTTTTGTCACTTATTGTGAAGCTTATAATAATTTGGTTTGTGTTGGTGCTTGGTGGTGACTTCCCATTTGTGTTCATTTCATAGTGATACCGCGATAGGGGGCATGTGACAGAGATTCTGAAAATTTGCACTAATGTGCTACCTTCATTGATGTCCATGCTATCTTCTTGTACTGCAGTGACATGACATCCTGTTAACCCCTAAATACTTCCATTCCGTGTCCAACATTTTGTTGATATGTTCTTTAGCACCAACAGCTCAGCACCTTTTTACTCCAAAAGGAAAAAAAAAGTTGTACTGGCCTTTTTACTGTATGATGTCGAGGATGTCTCCCTGGATATATCTAGTAATTTAGGTTGCTCTCATGAAGCGGACACTGGTTATATGCTCAGTGTCATAATTTTGGTTTTTCAGTAAGTCAGTATTGTGCTCTTTCTGCGGATGCACCTTATGAAACTGCAAATAGTATAAAGAACACACCTTGAAGGCAGGGCCACCTTTAGTGTGGCATAAGAATTATCTTGTTTGCTGGTTAATTGTGATCTGCATCTGTTTTTTTTAATGTATTGGAGATACTAACCTTGTATCTGTGTTTTCTAGCATTGCATTCACATCGCCTCTGATGGTGGCCGTGTTTGTCGCCCACTTATAATTGCTGATAAGGGGATATCAAGGGTCAAAGAGCATCATATGAAAGAACTGAGGGTTAGCAATTTTGCACGCCACATTTTTTTGATCTATTGCCATTTGTTTCTTCTCCATCTCACAACTGATTTTACCCTCTAGGATGGTATTCGTTCATTCGATGATTTTCTGCATGATGGGTTAATTGAATATCTTGACGTTAATGAAGAGAACAATGCATTGGTACATCATGGTTCTTTTGTCTTTTCTTGTATGGCTTATTTATATTGTGATAATGTGTTTAAGATGATTGAAACAGATTGCATTGTATGAGCATGAAGATCAAGATGATGTTCTAAGAAGCAGCATCACACATGTCGAAATAGAGCCATTGACTATCTTAGGAGTTGTAGCTGGACTTATTCCTTATCCACACCATAACCAATCTCCACGTAACACTTATCAGGCAAGGATGCAGATTATTGATATACATCTCAGTGATTTTGTGATTATTTTTTGTTGACATTTTCTCGTTTGCAGTGTGCAATGGGTAAGCAAGCAATGGGAAATATTGCGTATAATCAGGCAAGAAGCAGCTTGACTTGTTTTTTTTTTGTTTGTTAATTGCTGCGTTTTGTTTTTGTTTCTTTGTACTCACATGAATGCTACATGAAGTGTTCTGGCTGCAACTGGTGCATGCATTCAGACCATTCAAAAGCACCTATCCACACGCGTGGATAAAATTAATTTCCTTTGCATCATATCTGACTTTATAATGGTGTGATACCCTGGTTCTTCCTTGTAATAGCTTCTTTCCCTATTAAAGGAAAAATAATGTTTCTTTGTAATGTGCTGCAGTTGTTCCGAGCAGATTCTCTACTCTATTTACTAGTGTACGCTCAACGTCCCCTGCTTACAACAAAAACAATCGAGCTGGTTCGTCTCTCTCTCTCTCTCTCTCTCTCTCTAGATTTCATTTGCTGGAAACTTTACTGCAAGTCTTTTCAGGTGGGATATGATAAGCTCGGGGCTGGGCAGAATGCAACTGTTGCTGTCATGAGTTATAGTGGATATGATATTGAAGATGCTATTGTAATGAACAAATCATCCCTTGATCGAGGTTTTGGTCGTTGCATAGCAATGAAAAAGTAATGTTATACTTCCAATAACAATGCTCTTTCATTTACCCTGACTGAATTGCTTGGGGAGCATGTCCTCATTGTTGTTGTCTTCATTTTTATAGTTGTATCTTTGGTTCTCATCCTGCAGGTACACTGTAACAAAGGAGAAGTATGGGGATGGTGTATCAGACAGGATTGCTAAACCCCAAAGAGATAAAGATAGTGTGTTGATAAAGCAGAATATGCGGGTATAAAAACAACTGGTCATAGTCATTGTTCTTAGACTACATTATAAAACCCTTTATTTTTTCAGTAGGGTGGTTTATTAGCTGAATTTGAAGTGAATAAAATTTAAGCTCACTTGACATGTGAGGAAAATCCCTGCTAAAAAAACATGCGAGGAAAAAAAAAGAGGGAAATTTTGTAGGTAGTGATGGTCCAAGTCATTCCTGTTGAGCTATTTGGATTTTTGGAAAAGAAGGAAAGCAAAAGTCCATAGGAATAGCACCATCTGTCCATTTTTGGAAAAAATGCAGAAAGGAGGTTGAATTGAAAAGGAAGTTTTTCCCAGTAGTGATGAGCTCAAGTCCGGAGAAATTCATGCATTATTTTCTCGACTTTCAATCCAAAGACCATCTGAATTTAGCCTTAGCTGTTCTCTTTTCTTAAAAGAAGTTGTCGTGTCAGTCTCAACCGGCCGGTTACCAGCGTAACCGGATTTACCGGTGGTAACCGGGAACGGAAAAATCGGCCGGTTTTTCAGGGTTTTGCAAATTCAAATTCCAATTTTTGAATTTCGGCTGGTTTTTTAGCAAATTCAAGCGAAATTCATTCGGATTTTTTTTTCGAGAAATCCGTTAACCGGCCGGTTTTTTTTCCGGCCCGCGACCCGGATTTGGTCCGGTACTGACTTTTGGATCCTTGGTCTCAGTCCCCATCTATGAAAATTTTCTTGAATTGTTTTTTCTTGAATTTTGGATTTATATGATCTGTGGTTGTCATCAAAATGACATTGCTGCTATGTTACAACCTTCGATAGTTTTGACTTTTGAATATGAAGTTTGAGTTTGAAATTCCATTTTTGAGTTTTGTTTGAGTTCCTTTATTTCGAATAGTTACATAGAAATGGTATCGCAGAGTCACAATGGTGGCCACAAACTTCTTGTTTTTGTTTGAATGTGTATGTTTCGTGGTCTTTTTCTTCTTTTCTTTTCTTTTTGGTGGCTGTGGGCAGGGATCAGCTAACCGGACCGGAGCAGAATCCCGGCCCCCCTCCGGTACCGGTTACCGGACAAACCGGATTTTATTTGGCCGAAATTCGTTCAAATTTGATTAAAATTCATTCGAAATCTGAAAAAACCGCCGGTATATCATTTCCCGGCCACCTTTCGGTAGGCGGTTACCGGCCGGTAACCGCCGGGATTTCAATCCCTGGCTGTGGGTATATTTCTTGTTATGAGTCGTAGGACCGAAATGGGTTTGCCAGTTCCAAACGTTTTGATTTATTCGCATCTTTTAATCCATCAACTTAGTGTACATTTTCTAATAGCTCCTAAAAACAACAGAACTTTTTTGACAGGCATTGGATGAAGATGGATTGGCTGCACCAGGTCAAATAATCCGCAACCATGATATCTATGTGAACAAGCAAACTCCCAAGATTATCGCGAGAGGTACTGGTGCTCCGTTAACAGACAGGTGAGTTTTCTTCCTTATGTTTTTGTGATTCTTTATTGTTACGTTCCATCTTCTATTTTTTGGCTCAAAAGTTTTTCTGTTGAAGAATGTTATATGTGCTTTATTGCTTTAAATTACTCATCCAGGGACTATAAGGACTCACCTGCTGTTTACAAAGGTGTTGATGGTGAGACTACTGTTGTAGATCGTGTACTACTTTGTTCGGATACAAATGACAAATTAATCATTAAGTGTATTATCCGTCACACTAGGAGGCCAGAGGTATGACTTTTTTTTTTTGCAGAATTCTCTTGATTTCATCTCCAGAAGAATGAATGTAAAATCTGGCATGCCTGTTTGTGACCCAGGTTGGTGACAAATTTAGTAGCAGACACGGACAGAAAGGTGTTTGTGGTACCATTGTTCAGCAGGAAGACTTCCCTTTCTCTGAGAGAGGAATATGCCCTGATTTAATTATGAATCCTCATGGATTTCCAAGGTTTTATGTTGACTTTGGTTATATTATATATTTGTTTCCTCTTTTTGTTGATTTTCTTAGCTTCACTGTTCACCAGTATTACTTTTGCCGCTTATCTATTAAATATATTCCAAATGCGATGAGATTTTTTAGTTTTTTTTTTAAAACTTGTACACCTGTTTTCCATGGAGTTGACACAAAGTGGGGGTGTTTCCACCTGATATTTACCCTATACACTTGTCGGGCACGCTAAATAACTGTTATAGGATTAAATTTTGATGGCTTGATTACGTTAGCTAAATTTATTGTGCTTCTAGGTTTGTAATGTTTTGTGTGATAGTGTTTCACTAGCCTGACTGACTCTTATTTTGCTCCAGTCGTATGACAATAGGTAAAATGATTGAGCTTCTTGGGGGAAAGGCTGGTGTATCCTGTGGTCGATTTCATTATGGCAGTGCATTTGGTGAACCAAGTGGTAATGCTGATCAGGTTGAAGACATAAGGTATGCTTCCATCATGATAGTACCATAATTTTGGTTACAATAATTCTTTAACATTATTTTTCTTTGCATACCAGCTATACTCTAGTCAAGCACGGCTTCAGCTATAATGGAAAAGATTTCTTGTACTCAGGTGCATTGTTAATGTCAAATTACTTTGTGCTGATAAACTTGAAATTTTCATGTTATTCCAAGTTTGCATCGATTTGATTCCACAATTGTCCAATTCTGAAAACCGCGGTGCTGCAGCTAGTATGCAAATAATGCAAGTCAGATGGGAACCTTGTTCAATTTACGTTGAGCTAATGGAAAAATTACTACGTTTCAGTTGTTTCTTGTACAGTACAGAGTATATAAAACTAGACCTCAATAACAATAAAGAATGGGGTTGGCTATGGTAGAATCAACTTTTAACCAGCAGTTTTCGCTGGTTTTCGGTCAAACCGGTCACCGCCTGTTTCTTGAAACGTGGCCATTTTTTCTTTCTTTCTGGAATGTGTATATGGACTTATCAGATATCCCAAACTTCAAATCTCGGATTAATTGGAATTCAAATTTTTTTTTTCAAAAGGAAAACTGGCTGAAAAAATGGCTGGTTTTTGTCCGGTTGGTTGCCGCAAATCCGGCAGGTAACGTTTTCTTGTGTTGAAAATGGATTTCTGAACCCTGCTTTTAACTGCAAAAATGTCATACCTCTTCTTCCACATTTTTCCACTTCTCCCCACTCCCCACTTGTAGGGTGAGCCAAGGTTCATGTAACCGGAACCGGGATGGATCCCGCTTCCTGGCCGGTACCGGTAACCGGCCGGTTACCGGTTTCCCGGTATGAAATTCGCTAAAATTTGATTAAAAGCCATCCAAAATTCAAAATTTAGAATTAGAATTTGAAAAAACCGAGAAAACCGGCCGGGATTTCTAATCCCGGCCCCCGGCCAGTAACCGCCGGTTACCGGCCGGGAATTTGATCCCTGGGGTGAGCAGTGCATGGTGAAAAAAGTGTATGTAAAGTGCATATAATTAAAATACATGTGCCATAGTCCATAGTCCCTCTTAAAAAGAATATACAAACTTAAATTTCATAGTTATATTCTGTTCCTATCTTCCGATCATGCAAATTACTGTGGTACTACATATCTTCTTGAAGATTTTGATCATGCAATTTTTTGTACTCTTATTTGTGAGATTATGTTCTATCTGCATGGTGCGGGTGCACACCCACCTGGCCCTGCCAGTGTTCTTGAGAGCTGGTTTTTCATTTCAGGCATTTTAGGTCATCCCCTTCAGGCATATATCTTCATGGGGCCAATCTACTACCAGAAACTGAAGCACATGGTGGGCATAGTTTTGTTTGTTTCATTCCTTTTTCGCTTGGCCTTAACTGAGGCTGTGTACTATGTCATGGATGCTTTGTGTGACACCATGTATGATGCGACGATAGGAAGACTTGCATTCCATTCTTTTTTACTATGTGTTATTTTCTGTTCTTGTACACAGTTGGAACATGATACAAATAAAGAAAATGAATTGTCACATCATTATGAATGCAATGTAAAGAATTTTTTTTAACAAAAATCTATAGTGGTTTGATGAATAAACATTTCTCTAAGTGATAACCACATTTGCCAACAGACCCGTAATAGAGGAGTAGTCTCATTGACTCGAAGTACTTTCATTAATATTCAGCTTATTAACTTTAGTACTTATTCATTAATATTCAGCTTATTAACTTTGATATTGTGCAATATATAGGTGTTAAAGGAACTATTATTTAACTTTTGTTCTCTAAATTTCTCCTTTTGGGGGAGGCTGACATAATATACTAATTGGGTAACCACATCCTCTCTAAACTGTCAGAAAACCGCATGATATACTATTTGTTTTTTAAGGTATTAGCAGGCCTGAGCAATGTTTGTTCAAACTGGACAAAAAAATTATAAAAAGCTTCGGCATATACATAGGTGTTTTTTTTCCGGGTTTGTTGAAGCTAATGGGCACCTATGGCTGTCTTTTTAGCTTGCTTGAGATTTCATTTGGACTTTATTGTATAATTCTGTAAATATGTGCTTACATATGGAGTCTCCAGGTTCTTGATAAGATGCATGCTCGAGCTAGCGGACCGCGAGTATTGCTGACCAGGCAACCTACTGAAGGGCGAAGTCGTGATGGAGGTTTTACATCTTCTACTTATGCTGCAATTAAATGACTATGAAGCCTAGTACTCTTTCTGACTATCTTGTTCCTTGTCTTTAATTTGTTTTTTCATAGGTCTGCGTCTTGGCGAGATGGAGCGTGATTGTTTAATTGCGTATGGTGCTAGCATGCTAATCTTTGAGCGTCTACTACTATCCAGTGATCCGTATCAAGTGCAGGTAATCTTTGAAGTAGTTTATGATTCTCACTGTAGGATGAAATCATGCAAGGACATGGCTACACATGCTGTTGTTGTAGCATCAGTAGGGTTGCGAAACCTGCCTGCCCTTGCCACGGTTAAACAGCCCTTAAAGCAAATAGTTTTATAAATAGCTTTTAGTTGCAAAAGTTTTTTTTTGTGGGTGTGGGTTTATGTGGGGGGTGCTTACTGTGTTTTAAAAAAATTAGCTCTTGTATCAGGTTGTAAAGGGGCTAACTTGTTCAGTTGTTGTCTTAACTTTGTGCCATGGGAGAGTTCTTTGTTGATCTCATTAGTTGAGTTGACCAGAGAGTCAGAGACAACAAAAAATTTATATGTTCTTTGATTTCTTTTTTTTTTTGACAAGAATGCCCCTTTATTTCTTGGGAATTCGTGATGGCCTCACCTTATTTTTGGTTCATGTTCTCTAGGTTTGCAGAAAATGTGGTTTGTTAGGCTACTACAATCATAAACTGAAGACTTCATACTGTTCAATGTGTAAAAATGGAGAAAATATGGCCAAGATGAGGATGCCATATGCTTGCAAGCTTTTGTTTCAGGTACAGCAGAAGGTGGAAGTGAAAATAGTTCCTTTAGTCCTGCAGCTTGATTAATTTGCTGAGATTTCTAAGAATTACAATGCTTAGGCCCTTTTAGGGGTTTCCTGCCTTCAAAAAAAGAAAAAGAAAAAGGAATTACACATTTACACTGTCCACCTAGTTAAGGGCTCGAGTGTTTGCCTAATTTTTATTGTGCAGATGCTTTTTTTTGGTGTTTGCCTATAGTTTGTTCAAATGTGTCCTGTACCTCTGAAATTGTATATTTATAAATCTGCCCAAAGAAAATTGCATGGTCCATAAATACCCCAAACAAAAAACAATTCTCAGAACTACTAAATCCTGTCATAGTGCTATCTATACACCTCTTATTTCTAGGGCTAAAAAACAAATACATGCTTAAAATATTCTTTTCCCTCCCCTCCAGACTCTCAGTGCTGCTCCAATTTGTGGAGCAAGTACCACGTTCTAGAATTTTGGTTATATTTGGGGAAGGTTATATTGGTTCTGTAATCGGTGCTTATATATGTAATAAAGGTGCATGATCTTAATTACCCTGTTATATATCTAAATACTTGAGTGATTATGGACCCATTCCGGAAGACTAGTGGAACTTTGTAGGAGGAATATTTATGTGCTCATAGTTCATAGTCCCCACACAATACAACTAACTTCATTTCGCTGTATTGTTTGGCCTTTTTTTTTCTTCCAGGAACTACAAGCAATGAACGTTGTTCCACGCTTAAGTTTAACTGAAGGATGACTTAAAATGTGATGTTGAAGCACTGTTGATATTTCAAAGGAAGATAGGAGCCTCTGAGGTGAATCGATTCCCATTTTCTTGGCAGATACCTGCAGCGTATAAGCTGTGTAGCCACACGCCTGCCTGGTAAGCTCTAACCAGTGGACGACCGCATTCTCACAAGGATGCAAAGCACAATGTGTTTAGGCTTGAGATCAATCTTAGGCTCTTGGCATGGTTTCTGTGTAGAAGGGATGGAGGGTAGATCTGAAATTCTCTTGATATGAAGAGGGAGAAATGAGAGGAAGTAAAAGGAGCATGACAACAAATAGCAGCATCACAGCAGCTGTACAGTAGACAGGGTTGGTCGTGGGGATGCTTTTCCCTTGCATCGCAAATCCGCAATTCTCCCTCCCTTTTTGAGCAGGAACCCTCCTACCTATCCTTTGCATTTTGAATACAGATGTGTTCATTCACAGTTTGCATGTTGTATGGGTGGTGGAGGTAAGTGCTTTTCTGATTCTTCTTGGAATAGTTAATATATGCTGTTTCTGTTCTATGTATGGTTTCTTTCTGAATTTTGCAAGTAACTGTAATGTCCCAGTCGTAGCTAGAAGGAATCGCTAACGATCTGGATCATCAAATTCGGCCAAGGGTAGCAACCAGGGGAAAAAAACCGGCCGGTAATCGGCCGGTTACCGGTTACCGCCCCTGAACCGGGACATAAAAAACCGGCCGAAAACTTTGAAAGTTAAATTTGAATTTTTGACTTCATAATTGCATTCATTGGTTGGTTTAGGCTCTTTTTGTGCTAGATTACGTATTGAAACATGTTTTTTTCACTTGGTTGTTTTTTTATGCTATGAACCAACTAGTCGTGTTCATTTGCTATACCAGTTCAAAATCCACATAAAGATCAGAAGGCTTGTTCATTCGCTATACCCGTGCAAAATCCACAGACCAAATAACTTAATTTTCTTTTGCTCAATCTCAAGTCTCATCACACTGCAACTTAAAATGTTTGTCCCAAAGGAACTACTGGTCAACCAAAATCTATTCACCCCATAAATCAATCGGTTTATCAATAAAATCACAAAAACCAGATCTGACATAAGGGTTCTTCCCTTTCGCTCCTACTCCAAATACAACCATCATTGTGGTACTCTACAATTGCTAATTAACCAATTTCCTTTGTTTTCCGGTTTTACCGGTTGGGAGAAATTTGAATTCAAATTTTGGTTTCTGAATTTTGTTCGGTTTTCCACCGGTTTTTCTGGTTACCGGTTGGTAACTGGCCGGGAACCGTTATCGGGCTCCGAACGGGATTTTGTCCGGTAACTGTTTTTTGATCCTTGGTAGCAACCCAGATGGGTCTAGGAAGAACAAAGATGAGAACGAGAGAAACCAGATGGGGAAAGGGACTTGATTTCATTTCATTGATGAGTTGTTTGTTTGGTCCAAGATGTAATTTAAACCCCCTTTAACTTACAGACTGGTGGGCCCTTTGGCTTAATACACCCGGACAACACACTTCGCCGCTGAGCACAGACAACTCACCGCGCCACGCACTCCACACCCTTTTGACCCCCACATGTAGTCTCACGGCACATCGACAGTTGGGTACTAGCCTTCTTCCTATGGCTGTTCTGTGCACTTGTGTCTACTGCCATGATGACCTTGAGGATGGCGGTGTGACACTTGCCCCGGCAACGGACCCTAAATCGCCGCCTTTGGAAAACGGTCCTGAAGAACCGAGTAATCTTCTCAGGTAGCGCATTCTTTAGGCAGCGTTGACCATTTCACTAGAATTTGTCGCATTGCAGAACTCCCTTTTTTTAACTAAGTGTCGATCCAAGATTTCTACTAGCTCAGGAGTTCCTTCAGTTAAATCATCCACCATTGACAAATCTTCGAACATTAGAGAGCAATTAGGAGTGAATAGGTTCAATTGGGAAATGTGGAACACAAGATGAACCGAGCAATTCCCTGGCAACTGTAGTTTGTATGCAACAACGCCAATGCGCTCTAACACAGAGAATGGACAAAAATAATAAGGCAAGCTTCTGAAATGGTCGATTGACTACTGAATTATGAGCGTATGGCTGAAGTTTAAGGAGTACTTGTTGATCAATCTGAAATTGACGGTCTTGGTGGTGCCTGTCAGCTTGCATCTTCATGCGATTCTACGCCTGAGCCAGCTATGTCTTGAGCATTTCTATATAAGACTGTCAATCCTTAGCAACTTCCTTAACTTCATTGGATGTTTGAACAGAGAGGGCATAGCGAGGAAATTGGGTTCCACTCCATATAACGCTTTGAAAGGTGAGTAGCGAAGGAAGAATGGAAATTTGAGTTATACTACTACTCGGCCATGGCCAACTAAGACTTCCATTTCTTAGGACAATTAAGGACAGTGCAACGAAGGTACATTTTCAGGCACTGATTCACCTTTTCTGTTTGCTCGTCGATTTGTGGATGATACGTTGTGCTATAGTGTAGTTTGGTGCCAACTGGTTGAAAGAGCTCACGCTAGAATGTGCTTGTGAACACGTTATCTCGATCAGACACAATGGAACGAGGTACGCCATGTTGTTTAACCACATTGTTGAGGAATACCTTGGCAACCTGAGCCACTGTAAAGGGATGCCGAAGTGGAAGAAAATGGGAATACTTAGTCAACTGATCGACAAAAAACCAAAACCACATCGTAAGTTTCAGACGTGGGCAATCCTTTGATAAGTCTATAGTAAGGTCTTGCCATGCTCCTTCTGGCACCAGCAGAGGCTGCAAAGTACTAGCTGCGTGAATATGCTCGTGTTTGGCATGTTGGCAAATCTGGCATTGCTTGACAAAATCCTTTACCCTACTCTTGAGTTCGGGCCAATAAAATAGTTTCTTGATGCGATGATATGTAGCAAGAATGCCAAAGTGCCCACCAATTGCAGTGCCATAATTCATTAAAGTTACTTATCAACTTCGTACGTAGAGCTAGATTAGCACCAATCCAGACTCGGCCCCGATATTTGATCAATCCATTCTCTAATGCATATTTCCTACTGTCCGTGCTAGTGATTGCCAATGCAGCGAGAAGTTTTCCTGAGCCTCTGAATCCATCTCATATGAATTAAGCACATCCTGTACCCAGTCAAGCTAACAAAATGAGGTGTAGTTGTAACAAATGGCTAACACGAGAAAGCGTCGGGCACACTATTATCAACTGCACGCTTGTATTGGAACTTGAATTGTAAGCTGGCCAGCTTTGCCATTGCTTTGCGTTGCAATTCAGTGCCTAATTGTTGCTCCTCCAAACTACACAAGCTTTTGTGACCAGTGAGGATCATGAATGCTCCTTGTAAATAAGATCGCCACTTGTCCATAGCCATGATCACAACTAAGAATTCTTTTTCATAGATAGATAATCTCTGATTTTGTGGTCCCGAAGCCTTGATGAGGTAGGCAATCAGATGTCCCTGTTGCAACAATACCGCTCCAATATCGGTTGCACAAGTGTCGGTCTCCACTGTGAAAGGTAAGGTAAAGTCGGGGAGAGCAAGTACCGGTGTATTAACCATGGCCTATTTCAGGGTACTGGAAGCTGTCCCTGATTGTTCATCCCACACGAAGCTTTTCTTCTTCAGAAGATTAGTGAGCGTCTTGGCAATGAGGCCATAATTCTTGATAAACTTGTGACAGTACCCGGTGAGGCCGAGGAAATCGTGCAACTATGTGGTTGTAGTTGGTTGAGGTCATCTCTCCATCACGCTTGTTTTTTCAGGGTCAGTGGATACACCTTTCTGAGATATAATATGCCCCAAGTATTCTATACGATTTCTAGCAAAGGAGCATTTGGATATTTTGGCAAATAACAGATTCTTGAGTAACACTTCTAGCACTGTTTGCAGATGTTGAAGATGCTCATGTAACGTGCGACTGTAGACCAGAATATCATCTAGAAACACAATCACAAACTTGCGGACGTATGGAGCAAAAATGGTGTCCATTAGGCACTGGAACATAGCCAGAGCGTTTGTCAACCCGAATGGCATCATCCTAAATCTAAAATGGCCTTGATGTGTTTTAAAAGCCGTCTTTTCCTCATCGGTTTCATGCATACAGATTTGATGGTAACCCGAGCAAAGGTCCAATTTGGAAAAGAAATTAGTGCCAACCAACTCGTCTAAGCGATCATTCACAATTGGTAAGAGAAACTTGTTTTTCACCGTATATTTGTTGAGTCGGCGGTAGTCCACGCAAAATGCCAGGTCCTGTCTTTCTTCTAAACAAGTAACACCGGAGAAGCATACGGGCTCATGCTCGGTGTGATAACCCAGGACTCCAACATTTCAGTCTTGCCTTTCGATTTCATCTTTTTGTAATGGCGAGTAGCGATAAGGTCGAGAATTAACTGGTGGTGCGCTCGGTTCCAAGGTGATAGCATGATCATATTGACGGTGACGGGGTAGACTCTTTAGCCTGGTGAAGATATATATGTATATTGTTGTAACAGAGACTGAACTGCTACTGGCATGGCTCATTGTTGATGCACCATTTCGGCAATTGTTCTGAAGAGAGCTCCACCATTGATGCTTGGCGTTTCTGCTGTACACCCTGAATGGAGATACATTTCCTTCGTAATCAAAGGACAAAGTCTTGTTAAGCCAATGACAATTCATGGAGCTAAATGGTTGGAGCCGGTCCATACCCAGCACAACATCATGTGCCCCTAAGTCTAAAGCACACATATCAGTGATAAAGGTGATTCCCTGCTTCCGCCAATTCAGTTCTGGCACCATACTGTCGCACTGCAATTTCTCCCCATTCGCCACTTTGACTGTAACAGCAGGAATTGATTGCATCTTGAGATTTGTACAATTGAGGAATTATCGATTGGCAAAACTATGTGTACTGCCGGAATCCACTAGTATCAACATGACTTGATTCTTGACCAATGCTCGGAGGCATACTGTCTCCACTTCCTTTGTTCGTGCCACCACATGATTCTTGACCAATGCTTGGAGGCATACTGTCTCCACTTCCTCTGTTCCTGCCACCGCATGAACTGATAGTTTGAAACATTCTTCAGTTGGTGGTGACTCTGTCAGGTCAATAGCGTGCCATGTGTCATTTGACAAAACTTCCCCAAAATCCCCAATCCCACTCGTTAATAATTGCTTTGGTTTCTTGCATTGATGTTCTTTGCTATACTTGTCATCACATTTGAAGCAGATGCCATTTGCATGCCGATAGTCCCACAGTTGACGTTCTCGCCAGTATTCATCGCCCCCTTGTCTTTTGGTGAACTCTCCGCGTACCGTTGAGTTTGTCGGAGGTGGCACTGTTGTTGGTATGGTGTATGCAGCTCTAGACTCGATGTCGTGGTTGACTTGCTTCTAATTCTTCCTCTTGAATTCTTGACAATACTGTAGCTCAAGTAACACTCATTGGGGATTGCAAGTGAACAGCTCCCCGAATTTCATCTTTTAGTCCAAGTAAAAATTGAGTGACAAAGAACTTGTTGTTCAGTGTGGAGTCAGAGATAGTAAGTGGTACGTACTCGCTTCAAATGTGATCCGATGCTCTACAACGATACTGGTTTGTTTGAGTTGAAACAACTTGTTCATCTGAGCATCATATTCATTAGATCCAAACTCTTCTGTGACTGCTTGACAAAACATATCCCATCCTTGCAGTACACGATGCCGCTTGTAAGCTTGTAACCAGAGAGCAGCGTGTCCATCCATATAAAGAGTTGCAGTCAAAACCCATCACGTTACCGGCACCCGATACATCTCAAAGTAAGTGCGGCATCGATCCAACCATAAGCGAGTGATAAATTTGGGGAAATCCGGCTTAGGTGGTTTTGTGTAACCACCGGTTTTAGCAGGTGATGTTGGTGTGGTGACGACGCCATATGAAGAAGGCAGTCTGTGTGGCTGGGGAAGCAAAGGCGGTCCATGATTTGTGAGCATACCAGGAGGAATCACTGTGGTTACTTAGCCGGCTTCATTGGGCAATTGTAGCGCTGGTGGCAGTTGTTGCTGTGGTGGTGGTGACTAATGCAAGAATTCTGTCTGAGCACACTTCACTTCATCTAAACTCTCATGTTGAATTTCTACCTGTCCCAGATTCTTCATCTCTGTCGTCAACCTATCGAACAATCGATCGAGTTTCTCTGCTTGGGCATCGAAACGAGATAGAATCTCGCCCAACGTCATCTGAGTCTGATCGGTATTCTCTTCGATTGCCATGATGATTTGGCGAGATTGCAACGTAGGTTTCTTGGGCGTTGTGGTGACTTCTTCGATCTAACATGAGATAGGAATTATGGGACCGATTTGGTCCCCAACCTTTCCAGGGATTTTACAGATCGAATGAAAAGAATTTGTTAGGATTTGTTGCTTTGACAAAGTTGTAATGTCCCCGTCGTAGCTAGAAGGATTTGCTAACGATCTGGATCATCAAATTCGGCCAAGGGTAGCGACCCAGATGGGTTTTGGAAGAATGAAGATAAAAACGAGAGAAACAAGATGGGGAAAGAGACCTGATTTCATTTCATCGATGAAATGTTTGTTCAACACATGACATAATTTAAACCGCTCTTTAATTTACACTGACGGGTGGGCCCTTCAGCTTATACACCAGGACTACACACACTCCGCTGTTGAGCATAGACAGCTCATCACGGCACGCACTCCACGCCCCTCCGACCCCACATGCAGTTTCACGGCACACCGACAGGCGGGTCCTTCCCTTTGTTCTTTCTCTGGTCGTTCTGTGCACTTCATGTGTCCATTGCCATGTAGGGGTGTCAACGGATTGAATACGAATAGAACAGTGATCTTCTCGTATTTGTATTCGTATTTTTTAAACGAATACAAATATAAATTCGAATATTGTCAAATACGAATACGAATTGAATATTGTAACGCATACGAATTGAATACCTACTCAATTAGGTCGGATTATGATATCCTTGTAACTTACGTAATGGCAACACACTTAATCATTCCAGTTTATCTATTTCACCTAAAAACATGAATCCACATTAAACTAAAAATACTAAGCTAACTAACTAGCCATACTGCAATAAAATATGTACATTGTTTTATCGAATTTGAATACGAATAGTGCGGATAAAATAACATTTTGGATGACAAAAGTCCATATCATATTCGTATCCATATTTTTTATGCGAATATGAATACGAATATAGGAGAAATTGATAATTGGATGAAAAAAATTCTAAACCATATTCGTATCCTATCGAATACGTATTGGATAGTCGACTGTATAAGGAGTTTAATATTTCATAATGTAAGGACATGAAATTGCATTAATTAATTTTGTAAAAATTCTAGAAAAATTACACAATTAAGTCTACTGTGTAAGTAGCCTGATTTTTTTTTTTCATAATGTTTGGATCTCATTTTCTATATTAGAAAATTCCCACAAATAGTATGCTTAAATGAATTTTAGAGACAAAATTAGAACGTATAAAATTTTCAAAAAAATACACAAGCAATTAAACTGTGTCAGGAGGCTCTACAAAAAAAAAATGATAATTTGTTGAACTCAGTTTCTATATTTAAAAAATTCTGGAAACGGAAATAACTGGCGGTGATGTCATTCGGTATTATGTTTGGTGTTCGCGATGTTATTTTTCAGTGTGTCACGAACGGAGTGTCGTTCTTCCGATTATGTTTTAACGTGATGTCATTGAGCTAATTATCCCATAATATATAGATATCGATAAGTCGTGCGCATGCATGCATTCCTTGCATCTCTACCATTTCTTTCTTCAGAATATGATTAATCAGGGCATCTTAATCTGTCTGTTGGAATGTAAGACTTGTCATCGATATGGATGGATCAAGTTGCTATCGATCGGTCGAATTAAGGGCCCAAGCTAGACATGCATTATAGCCCTAGTGGCTCAACCTTTTTCTTATTAAGAGGAGCTTGCCTAATTTGCTTTTCTACATATGCCTCCAACCCAACCGACAGAGAGGGGTATCACAGAAAGAGAGATGCATGTATTCAAGCATGTGTGATCTTTTTGAGTTGGTGATCAATGAGAAAATGTCGGATCCGGATTTCACAAATCCAAATTCTCTGTGAAAACATTGTGCTATTCCCTGGATCAGTAGATAGCACTAACAGAATATATCACTGAATCAATTCATACACGATGTAAACTGAACCATTCAACATATTACAAACATCACAGTCACATAGACCGCGTCGGGTTGAGTTTTATAATAAGGGCAGAATAGACCAAACTGATTACATTACATAAAAGCAGCGGAAACTACAACGGAAGCAAAAAGGGTAGAGTACATCTCTCCACAGGCAAGCGACCGGGGAAACCCGTGTGCATCCGATATTAACTAAAGACTTGGATAATATTGGATACGCGCAAGCATCGACGGAGTCAGCTGGACTAAGGTAAGACCTAGACTAAAAGAACTAACCTACTACTTATCAGCAACTTGACCTTCAACGTCTGGATTTTCGTAGTATGCATAATCTCCACGATCTGTAGAGTCTGAAGGTTTGGGGGGAAAGAGCGAGAATGAGCACAACTTTCATGCTCACGAGCCAAAACACACAAGATGCAATAATATACATGCAAAACTTAACAAAGATGGTTCGGGTTCTTTTATTTTCTAAAGCAATGTTTTCAATTATCATAATTACAAATTCCTATCACTTAGCATTTTAACCAAAACACATTTTAGTAAAGAGATGTTGTGCAATATTAATATCAGCAGAGGTTACCTTTACCTTATGCTTATTTTGATTGGAGTCACCTCCACTTATTAACACTATTGAGTTCGAGGACCCAGGAAAAATCCAACCTTAGGGCTAGGTGAGCCCGTCACATTTTTCAACCCGCCTACAAAGGTTTTATAAATAGAACTAACTCTAATAAGTTCCCATGTCCGTCTTTGACAGTAGACACGACTGTTTTAACAGTTTAGACTCTGCAGAGGTTGTACGCTGTACCCATAAGAGACAATCAACTCGTTGCTCCACATGATTCCTTGGTCATGTAGTTGAGGGATCATCACAGTAACCTTTCAAAATACCTCGCCATTTTCACCATCTCACCCATATGGGTCGCTCCCACTTGTGGTGGTTCTCATAAGTTGTGCGGGATGTTCACCACCACAACTAGCGTAGCTGGCAACTTTACCCTCCCTTAGTGTCCCATTCAAGCTCAACCGTATCCAACGCTTGCACTACCTCACTCTGCCACCAGTGAGATGATTTTCAGGGTCCAATAAATTTAGTCTAAGCCAAGTTGTATTTTGCAGACTTGTGGTTGTACTTGTTTTTTAATAGGAGGTCATGACAAAATTAAGTCCTTAAGTCATCCGGGCAGTTCATGCCACATACCAACCACTCTCGTGCTCCGACGGCACCCACCACCATACCGTCCGTCCAGATGTGGTAACAACAATTTAATAGGGTTTTTGGGAACAAAATACATTATCTCAACATTCTAGTCATTTACTCATAATGACCGCCTAAAACCACTTTTATGTTTAAAAGATGATGATTAGAACATTTTAATGCCTCGGTACTTAAGCAAGACTAGCATGTCGTTTAAGTACAACCTATAGCTAGTATAGTTACAATATAGTTACTAGGGTGACAAGGATTAATGGATTCAAATTGTCAAGGATGGTATAATGATCATTTAATTACGAAGTAGGCATGTAACTAATTTTTAAAGATTTGACATGCATTTGCATAGAGAAATAAAGCACGCAATTTGGTATTTTAAAGGAATATAATTTGCATAAAATGTAGGTTCAATATGATCAAAGTATTGACTCGCCTGGGTTAAAGGTAAGAGAGTCTTAGAAGTCTTGTGCTTGATTGAAATGGAGGTCTCCTGCTTCTTCGAACTCTATTTGGACGAACGCACCGGAAAAGATCAATAAGCAAAGAGAACAAATAAATACTAAATAAATAACAAATGAACTCCAAATTAAACAAGATCGTGCCATTAGCAAGGTCTTGAATTTAGACAAATTTAGAAACAAAAATCACTAAAATGGGAGTTATAACGGAGGAGAACGACGCTTCCGAAAGTTTTGGTTTCGAGTACTGTTCGCTTCGAGTATTGCTCACTTCGAGTACCGGTTGATTTGAGTACTAGTCGAAAAGTGTTTTGACTACGTGGTTGAAAAGGGTTTCGACTACGCGACTACCTGGTCGTAGACATAGTCGTAAGTCCATGCATGCGAAATCTATTTGGATGAATGAAAGGCTCATGAGATGGGGGTTGCAATGGGGTGACATGCATTGAGAGTTTCCAGTTTTTGATTTGGATTATGGGGAGACAAGTGTGGGAGCTTGAGCTTGAGAAGAAGGAAGAAAGGGGAGGTGTGCTGCTGGAGGAAGAAGATGGCAGTGAAGTGCTGTTTTGGTGGGGAGGAGATGGCGTGAGAGGTGATGGGTGGCAGTGGGGAGGTTTTGCACTTGTGCTTCGATTGGGGAGTGAAATTAAGAAATAGTGAGTGGGGTTGCTCTCTTGGGGAAGGGAGAAATGGCAGTGGTGAACAGGGAAATGGCAGTGGCTTGGATGGGAAATGACAGAGAGAGTTAAAGAATTTTTAGGTAGAGAAGGTTAACTCCAAAAATCATGAAATTTTTAGGGGACGGTCCTGACACAGTGATGCTCATTGTATAATTTTTTCAGGGTTTTTCTTGTTCTGTATTTTTCTCTATAATTATTTTAAGTTCTAGTTTTTGTTGGTTGTGTTCTGTTGGGGAGGAGATAAAAATCATTGAAGTTCTTCATCCTTTTCTCCAACTCGCCCAAACGACCTCGTATGCACGAACTAACCGCTAAAATGGAACGCTTTTGAGACAACGATCGCAATGGTATAACATGCGTTGCACTATTTTCGGTTTTTGGTTGTGATTGCGAGGAGAGAAGTTGGGGAAAAGAATGGAAACACATGTGTTTTATTTGCTACTTCTTTTCTCCTTTCACGAATTTGCTCAAACTACCATGCATGCAAAAATGAATTGCAGAAATGGGTTGGTCGTGCGATGACGATCGCGGTGGTTTGACATGCATGGCTTGGTTTTGAGTTTTTGGAGGAGATTTGAAGGAGAGAAGCGAAAGGAGTTCATAGGGACGGGAAATGGGAGATGACATGAAAAGAAGGGACACGCGGGCGTTTTGCCTGCGGTCGGTCGAATCGGAAAAGAAAAACGATGATACTAATGCATGCATAATGACATGATTTTTTTCAACACATGCGAAAACAAGAAATCAAAATAATTAAATTTAAATGCAGTCTTTCAAAAAATTTCATTTAATATTGATTATTATTACTTGATGTGAGAAGAATTGCAAAACATGCTTTAATTAATTCCTCAATTTATATTTATAATAATTATGCTGAGTTTAGATTTTTAATTATCAATTTTCATTTTCATTTGTTTTATTTACCTATTAGGTTTGGGTTTTAAATTCAAATTCAAAGTTGAACATGCAAATTAAATAGGGAACCAAATAATCCCCCAAAAATTCCAGAAAAATTCAAACAATCATAATAGAACATATATAATCCAAATAAAATATTCCCAACTTTGGGTCCTATTATATTTTCAAAACTTAAAATCAGTTTGTAATTAGGAGCTAGAGAAAGTATATTTTCAAGCTTTGAATGTGAGAATGCTTTTGAAGTTACCTCAAGCATTCTAGGAGCTTTTGAGGTTTTACCTTTTTTTTTTTGATGAATTCCAAAATGCACATTCCCACACTTGAGACCTTTTTAGTTTTTGCCCTAAATTCAATTTGAACTTTTGAATTGGGGAAGGAGTATTGGAGTGCTAGGTTTTAAATCCTAGTCTTTAAAAATCAAGGATTTTCAACACATAAGGTTTACGACAAAAAGTTTTAAAAAGTCCAAAATTTCACAAATATATATTAGATGCTTAACTAATCCAACTTAGGGATTTTGGGCTGTTACAACTATATTCGTATCCACATTTTTTATTCGAATATGAATACAAATAGGGGAGAAATTGATAATCGGATGAAAAAAAAATCTAAACCATATTCGTATCCTATCGAATACGTATTGGATAGCCGCCGAATAAAGTGGATAATTCTGAGTGTGAAAGTAACAAGCGGGGAGAGCTAGCGATGAAACCGAGTGCTGAATATATTATATTTACAGATGATTCCCGGACAAAAGTAAAATAAAATGTATCATCCAAAAGGGCAGGCCATCTGTTTGGTGGTACTGGTGGCGCTAGCTAGCCAAGGAACCAACCAACACATTAACTAGTAGCAAGTACTAGTAGTTGTTGTAATCAGAGTTCAGAAGGATCGATCAAGCTTTGTGATTCTGGCCAAGCAGTTGTCGACAGGCCTGGGATGAGGCAGATATCTCACTCGGCAGTTTGGATCTTTCCGTGTCAGCCTGCAGTAAGTGAAGCAACACATACATACCATTACCATTACCATGGATAAGCTAGCTAGTGCTGAGAAATTTCATGGCAGAATTAAGAGCACAGCAGGTTACTTGTAGCCAAGGAGGAAACGGTGGAGGAAGACTGAGATCTCCAGCTTTGCTAGATCACTCCCGGGGCAGAGCCTGGCTCCAAGTCCAAATGGCAGGAAAGTGCCGGCTTTCGGCGGAGGGCCCTGCCCGCGTTCGCAAACCAACACGCAGAAAAGAAAACATAGATAGCATAGCAGCAGAAGCTAGCTGGTTTGAGCAGTAAGAGAGCTTGCGTATGAATTGGCCACGTACGTACGTACCTCCCATCTGGAAGGATTGAACGTTCTGGGGTCGTCGTAGACTCGAGGATCCATGTGCACGCTCCTGTACCACAGCTGAACCTTCCAATCCTTGGGTATCAGGTACCCTGTTAAATTCATCATAATTAAATTCCTACAGATCTTTGATTGATTAGATGCTGCTGCTGCTGCTGCTCGATCACTTGCAAGTAGATCAAATCAAACAAGAGAGGCTGCTATGCTAATGCTAGGACTCACCGTTGACGTAGACGTCTCTTGTGGCCTGACGGAAGGAGACGAAGGAGATGTTGACGAGGCGCAGCGTCTCATCCACGACGTGCGAGAGGTATTCCATCTTCTTCAAGTCCTTGAGGGTTAGTGCCCCCTTGTGCGCCGGCGGTTTGCTCCTCATGATCTCCTCCTGCTCCGCCTTGGCCACCGCCAGGATGCCCGGGTTCTCCTGCAGGAGCACGGTGGCCCACATGGTGATGTGCCCGGAGGACTCGTGGCCGGCGTTCAGGTACATCACCAGCACGTCGATGATCTCCTCGTCCTCCAGCCTCCTCCCGTTCTCGTCCTCCACCTCCGTCAGCCGCTCCATCATGTCCACCGCCTTCGCCTTCGCCTGCGTCGTCTTACCATCTCCATCAGCTGCTGCTGCTCTCGCCTTCCTCCTCCTCTCGTCCAGCACTCCCTGCAGCACGCGCACCAGCTTCCTGCGCGCCCTGAGCGCCCGGTGATAGGCGAAGCCCGGGAGGTTGATGGCCATGGCCCTCATGCCGTAGTTGAGGTCGGTGTAGCTCCTCTCCAGTGCCTCCGCGGTGGCGTCGTCGGCGCCGCTCATGAAGATCCGCATGATGATCCTGAACGTCATCCGCCGCAGCTCCGTCAGGAACTCCATCTCCTCGGGCATGGCGGACCACCGCTCGAGCGCCGACACGACGGTGCGGTCGATGAAGCCGAGGTAGTCGCTGAGCGCCTCGTGGCCGTTGATGGGCGCCGCCGTGATCCTGCGCAGCCGGCGGTGCTCCTCGTAGGTGATGCCGATGAAGGACTTGCGGCCGATGAGGGAGACGGTGGCCTTGGGCCAGCCAGTGACGAAGGCGTCGTCGTCCATGAGCACCTGCTTGCACGCCTCCGGCGCCGTCACCAGGATCGTCCTGCTCCCGAACATGAACGTCCGGTACACGCCAGTGCGACCGAATCTGCATCATGCACCGCACATTTCACCACGTACGATCGATCGAACATGAGCTTGGTTACATTTGGACGCCGGCCACTCGCAACAAGTAGACGAATCTCTCAGCTCAACACACAACCACGATGAAACACTGAAACATTCTGACGCCTTTCTTTTTTGTTTGTTTCTTCTTAGTCTAAATTGCTCTCTCTCTCTCTCTCTCTCTGGCAAATTAGAAGAGATATTAACTTGCTTCCTTGCAGGACAGACAGTACAAGACACTGGTCGAATAGATAACTAAGCAGCTGGTGCTGCATTTTGGCATAACCAATGCTAGCTGTGCCTGTCAGATTGCAAAACAAGCAGCATCGACCAGTCAGACTCTGAACAAGATAAACCTTAGAATTTCGCCTTGTCGGTATGTGTGCGAAATTTCAGAGCCATGATCTGTTCATTGGTATATGCTAGCTAGTGCTATCTAGGAGTGCATGTATACATTTAATTTCTCCAAAGCAAAAATATCTGTCTTTAATTATCCTGCCTGAAGCGCTTCAGCTTAATTTCTTCAACTATATATAGAGTAAGCATAGCAGCAACAAGAGCACCGAGGAATTTAAAGGCCCTTTATTGAAATTAGATACTTTTTCTTTGTCCAGTTCCTTTCTTATTAAGGGAAAAGTAATAAGCTATCCATATATTGCTCGCTGTATGACGACGATGCATGATATAATAGGGGTTTATCACTTGGCACTGTCACTATACACAGAAAATGCATTAATACGATATTATATACACCATCCAGTCACAAATACATGTCGTTTTGGGAGGATACATGCGGTAAAAAATTTAAAACTTTAGCTATCGACATTTTTTTAAATATTTAGACTAAATACATGAAAATCATATGTCTCGAAAAGTCCATGGACACTTAAAAGGGAATCATGCATCATTTCCCTTATATATTTCTATTGCAATTAACCTTAGAAAAGGAGTAAACATATGCTAGCCAGTGAAAAAAATCTCGCCAAAATTTCGGCGGTTACCGGTGGGGGCCGGTAAAATTCAAACCAGCTGCAAAAATTTCGCTTTTGATGAATTTTATCCAAAAAAAATTTGAATTTGCTTGAATTTTGTTCGAATTTGATTTTTTAAATTTAAAATCCGAAAATTTGAGTTTTTTTTTTTGAAAATTTCGGCCACAAATTGACCGAAATTTCCGGTTATCAACGGTAACCGGAGTTATCGCTAACCTCCGAATTTTTTTTGAACCGGTAGCCTAATCCCTGATGCTAGCTCATGTGATTGATTTTGTGGCCAAGGAGAAGTCTCTCTGCAGGTGTAGAGGTTAGAACCCACCCGCTCGGGTTCGAGCCTGGCTCATGGATGGATCAGCAGTTGAATTATGAACCAACCACAACCAGCGAGAAGAAATAATGCATCCATGCATGCTTCCCAGCGTAAATGAACCAAACAGAAGAGCATTGGGATTGGGATTGGGACCTCCGGGCGAAGGAGCCGATGAAGGCGTCGGGTTCGCCGGACTTGAAGGCCCGCAGGAAGGCCCACATCGCCCCCACCACCGGCCACCCCATGTCCCCCGGCGGCAGGCGCCGCCGCCTCTCGCTGCCCAGCCCCGCCACCAGGGCCCACCCGTGTGCCCACCGCACCGCCGCCGCCGTCATCGCCGCGGCCAACGCCGCCCACACTATCGCGTCCATTCTTAATTTGCTAGCTTCTTCTTCTTCTTCTTGGCCTCTCTCTCTCTCTTTCGAATTAGGAGAGCTATAGATATCGATAGAATTTGAGTTCGCATGCAAAGGTTATTGTTGTGTTTTTTGGTAATACCATTCGCGCGTGTTCGTGCGCCCATATATAGAGAGAGAAACACACGCGGGAGAGAGAGAGAGAGAGGTGGCCGGCAAAAGTTTGGCCTCGCGCGTGCCATGAGCTAGCTAGAGAGAGAGAGAGATAGAGACGTGATTTGCGTATGTGCGGATATAATTTTGTAGGATTTGTTAGGTCGTTTGGCTCGCCGCGTTGCTCTCTTCCCCATCGATCGCGCGCGCGCGTAAGCTAGAGCTAGCTAGGCTCCGGCCGGCCGGCCGGCGTGCGCACACGTACGTATATGCAGTATACTGGAGTGAGTATATATGTTACTGTCACGCTGCAGGCTACATATATAGCTACTAGTTTCTATCCACGCGATCCATGGACAACCTACGCCGCTGCCGCCTTCTTCCTGTCACTGGAAATGTACACTGAAAATGTACGGAGAGTGGTTTACAAGGGCCATCTAGTAGTATCTGCTTGTAGTTCTTTGGTACCGTTTGCACGAAATTCGTCCAAAATTACCGAAATTTCAGTCATTTCGCTGTCCACCGAAAAAAAAACGAAAGAGTTTTCCCTGGTCGCCGCCCACCATCACCAGACTTGGTAGCCTCGCCTGTCTCCATGCTGCCTGCCGCCCTCCCCTCGCTCTATAGTTGCGCCTTGGTAAACCCTAATCCCCGACCATGTAAAGGCACATATGGCGAGGCGCATCGAAGCAAAATCGGAAATTTTAAGCGACATACAACTAGCAAATCCACATTTATATAGGACAAGCAGATTGATTGTAACACCCTGGCTCAACATTGAGCCCAGAATGTCACCTAAATCATTCTCACTAACAAATTTAACCCATAATTACCAATAATTCTAGCAAGCAATGCATGGAATAAAACCCTAAAACGGGTCACAAATCAACAAACTTAACAATATAAATGCACGAAGATTAACTTTCACAGCTTGGGACCACGCGTCCAAGAACACTTAGGAACGATGCAAAGGCAACACCGAACTCGAAGCAACACTCCCTAGAAAGAAGCAACAGAACTGCCAGAACTCTGCAGCCCCTTAGTGAGCTTCATCTTCAACTCTATACCGTTGGACTGCTCAACAACAGAGTTGACGTCACGGAGTAGGGTGGCTCCCAGTACATGCCGGGACTCACGATTGAGGCCCCAACATAGGTCATCTAGAAGGTCCATTGTTGCTACTTGCTACTAGTTACGATACTACTTAGCGAGACAACAACTTTAATCATGCCACGGCAAAGCACGGAAGCAGCAGACGAGGTGACGAGGCGCTGGCCGCCGGTGCATCGCGGGCTTGAGAGCCAAGTCTGTGCGTCGCACAGGGCATGCAACTAGTTGTGAGCAGTGTGCTTCTGAATTTACTTTGATCTTTGACCCCCTTTGAGATTTTGCTCAAGCTCCGTCACTGACTACCACTAGTTTGTGATTGTGATGAAGCTTGTCCATCACCTTGGCTTCCAACTTGAGAATACAAATTCTTGTATTCTTTAAAAAGATCTAAGAATGCGTTATTTGCATTGACCCATATCTTTTCACCTTTAATCTGGCCATATGTCGAGTTGATAATATCGTGCAAATAATTAGATTGTTTGGTCCTTGCATAAACATAAAAAAAGTAAGATTAGTCAGTGATAAAATAACCATATTGACCATATCTTGGTAAAATACACAAAAAAGGAAAAAGCTTGCACCTGAGAATTCTCAGGATCCCCCAATACTTATCGTATTTTTTCTTCATATCAGTAGCCATGTGTTTGAAGATATCATCATCATCATCATCTTCACGTTGACTCAAATTGAACAATAAATAATTAACACCAACAATATCTTCAAAGAAAGTGGTGGAAGTAACATACTTAGTTCTAGAAACTTTTTTTGTAAGGTTGAACAAATGTTTTAGAAACATCTTGAATTCATTTGCAAACACCCAATCATCATGTTTTTGGAACCCCATTCACAGCAAATTCTGTCTTGTAGGAGGGGTCCTGAAGTTCAAGTCTTTCAAATGCCTTCTCGAAACCCACAGCACTCTCTAACATAAGATATGTTGAGTTCCATCGAGTGCACATGTCAAGAGACACCAAACCTTTTTCTTCTACCTTGCTAATTTGCACACATTTCTTGAAGTTATTCATTTGTGCAGGGGAGCTTCTCACATATTTGATATGAATATAGAAAGTAGGAGCCATTGTCTTCAACCCATCTTGCACCACAAGATTCATAATATGAGCTACACATCTTATGTGAAGATGACTACCTTTTGCAAAAGTAGCACCACGATTTGACAAAGAACTCCTCATGCAGCCTATAACACCATCATTTGAACTAGCATTATCTACTGTGATAGTGCACACATTCTCAATACCCTACTCAAGCAAGCATTTATCTAGTGCTTTCTCGATGTCTTCCCCTTTGTGACTGTCTGCCAAATAGAAGTTAAGGATTTTTTTTGTTAAGTTGCCAATTGCTATCAATGTAGTCTGTAGTGAGAACCATGAAATTTTGAAGAGTTGAAGATGTCTATGTGTCGGTTGTGAGGCTAACTGTTTGATGAGAATCTTTAAAATATTTCTTTAGCTTTGCTTCCTCATCTTCATAAAGGCGTAGAACATCTCTATACATTGTTATCCTAGATGGAACTTTGAACTAAGGACAAGCTTTGGAAATGAAGTCCTTAAAACCTTCTTTTTCTAGAAATATAAAAGGCAGCTCATCTATAATTATCATGCGAGTAAATGCTGCCCTAACTTCTTCAACATTGCATTGCCAAGGAACTACACAACTACTTCCATCTGCACTATGTTGGTAGCTTAGTTGAGTTTGATTCTTACTCCTATCAGGATGCATCTTACAACATTTTGCATGAGAGACCAGTGAGGAGGTACCATTCTTTAGCGAATCACATTTGAGCACCCGAGGGCAATAGTTGCACTTAGCCTTGTTCCAGTCATCTTCAAGTCATGTGACGTGGCTCCATATCTCCGATCTGGAACTCATTTGTTTCTTGCCAGTGTTCAGGACTTGATTGGGTCCAACAGCTTCATCACCACCCACGTTAAATGACCCAGCAACATGAACTATCTCTATATCATGAGACTCAGACATCTGAAATTGCCAAAAGAACAAATAAAGTAGCAATTAGCAATTGACAGTGAAAGATTGACAAGGAAAGTATGATCCCATATCATCGTCACAACAAACAAAGTAGCAATTAGCAATTGGCAGTGAAAGATTGACAAGGAATGTATGATCCCATATCATCGTCACAACAAACAAAGTAGCAATTAGCAATTGGCAGTGAAAGATTGACAAGGAAATTTACATTGCACGACCCTATTGACTCCGTTGTTGGTAAAAATCGCCTTCGATTCAAACTTAACTCCCAGTTCCAATGCAACCCTAAATCCCTCGATCTGCTAAAAGCCTACAACCATTAGGGCATCAGCCATCAGGCATCAAGGCATCAAACCATGCAAAATTGCAAATGATATGCAGAGCAGTAACAATGAAAAGTATGAAATGAAGAGAGCCTCATTTTTGCCTTTTGTTCTCTCTTTCATTTCCAAATAGATTGGAATAATAAGTTTAAAGTACCATCAACATACTACTACACAACCAAAAAAATGTAACACGACCAAATGCATACTAGAACTCGGATACACCATTTTAATTTACTCCCTCCGTGCTAAGGGGTAATGATAAGCTTACTAGTAGCCCTTCTAGCTAAGAAAGAAGCATGGCTGTCAGACAAGAGTAGAGAAGAATGTGGTGCAAGCTCGGCAGTATCAACAACCCTCTAGCACTGCCGTGGCTGAGCCTGGAGGACAGAGGTGGAAGTTACCTTGGATTGAACCAGGGGAGGTCAGATCGTCAGAGTTAGAGGTGGCTCTCAAGTTGCAATGGAGATGCAGGGGAGGGGAGGAGGCCCGAGCGCCGTTGCGGTAGTCCGTGGAGGTGGAGGCAGCCGGCGGAGGCACGCAAATGCAGGGGATCTAAGGCAGGCAGCGGCGTCGGCTGGCATGTGGAGGCTGGAGCTTGGACACGGTGCGGTCGTGGCTGGCCGTGGCACCGTGCCGTGCGGCGGTGCGGGACTGGCAGAGGCAAAGCCGTGGCCACAGAGGCGTAGAGGCCAGAGAGAGAGAGAGAGAGAGAGAGCCGCCACTCGCTATCTCGCCAGTCGCCAGATGAGATGGGGAATTGGGGATTACTAGGGTTAGGGGAGAGCGGTGTGCGCTTGTGCGGGTTCTGCATGCCGTCTGCGGGATGAGAGAATGAGAGAGCTGGCGCTGGGCTGTCAGGTGGA
Organism: Phyllostachys edulis; assembly: GCA_036346405.1. Taxonomy (NCBI): domain Eukaryota; kingdom Viridiplantae; phylum Streptophyta; class Magnoliopsida; order Poales; family Poaceae; genus Phyllostachys; species Phyllostachys edulis. The sequence goes on along the minus strand of CM070547.1, from coordinate 57,882,229 downwards.
TGGACCAAGCGCGGAGTGCCTGAGCCTGCGTAGAGACGATAGAGTGGTTACAAAGATTTCGGTTTTTTTTTTGTTTTCAGCTAGGTTTTACCAAAAAAAAACCGAACTCCCAGAAAACCTGATTTATGTACCGAATACCTATCAAACCGAGCTAACCGGTACGATTTGATACTTTCGGTACCATATGAAAATGAACAACCCTAACCAGATGCCCGTCTGACCTTTCAGCTAAAAGGCCACAGAGCAGGCCTTGTGGTGGGAGGTCAACTCTAGCGCTCCAAATTGTCGATCCATGTAGGGTAGACGGTCCGACTAGCGGACATAATGTACATGTTCACGCTAAAAAGGAGGTATACGCGCGCTTTAATTCTGCAACTTGTTGCCCTTTTGATACGTGCATCCAGCGATAATGTACGAGCACACAATTAATGCAAGATATCATCGATCTCGGCTGACTGAACAGAGCTAGCTAGATAGAGCAGCGGTGCCTTAGAATTTGCGGTACAGAATACGGACACGTAAGTAGATATCTATTGTACGTAGTGTTTGTGGCATGCAGCATGCACGGTCGATCAGGGGATCGGACAAGGGTCGAGATGTAACCCGGCCCATGCATTTGTGTTGTGACCAGATACGTACGTACATGCATACATATGTCAGGTCAGTGTTAGCTCGTGTCTTTTCCGAGTCGATCTTGAAGAAGAAGAAGAAGAAGAAGAAGAAGAAGAAGAAGAAGAAGAAGAAGAAGAAGAAGAAGAAGAGATCCTAATTACCAGTTAATAATATATTCGTGTTTGACAGACAGACAGATAGATACCGGCAAGTCGCGCGCATGCATGCATTCATTCCTTGCATCTCTACCATTTCTTTCTTCAGAATATGATTAATCAGGGCATCTTAATCTGTCTGTTGGAATGTAAGACTTGTCATCGATATGGATGGATCAAGTTGCTATCGATCGGTCGAATTAAGGGCCCAAGCTAGACATGCATTATAGCCCTAGTGGCTCAACCTTTTTCTTATTAAGAGGAGCTTGCCTAATTTGCTTTTTTACTTAGATGCCTCCAACCCAACCGACAGAGAGGGGTATCACAGAAAGAGAGATGCATGTATTCATGCATGTGTGATCTTGAGTTGGTGATCAATGAGAAAACAGCTTATATCACTCACTCACTCTCTCACTCAGAAAATAGAGAAAAGAGAGAGAGAGAGAAAAGAAAGAAACAAAAAGATTCACTACTTTTGGTAACGTTCGTTCGTACGTAATAGAGAAAAGAGAGAGAGAGAAACGAAAGAAACAAAAAGATTCACTACTTTTGGTAACGTTCGTTCGTACGTAATGTGCTTTTCTTACACACATATACATACATACATACACACACACACACATATATATATATATATATATATATATATATATATATATATATATATATATATATATATATATTCTGTGCTTCGTCAATAATAAAGCACTACATGTTTCCCTAATCCTAACTAGGGAAGGCGATCCATCGATCGATAGGACTATTAAAAAGGGATTACGTACCACTAGTCCTTGCCGGCAGAAATAATTAATTGGTGGGGGAAATCAATGATTTTAACACATATATCTAATTTAATGCACAAACTTCTTCTGATAGTTTGAAAACCATTCCATGATGCATGGTACACACATGAAATTAAGATACCCAGCAAAATGACAAGGGGTACTACCTCGAAATTTTTTTTTTTTTTGGGGGGGGGGAAGCATGACATCACTACAAAAATCAGGCTCTTTCATGACGGCTAAACAGTAAAAAACGATAGGAACCAGCAAGAAAGCTGTAAAGAAAAATACTCCTAACGACTACGCAATAGCACTTAAGAGTAGAGTCGCGCGAAAAGACAGATGCTTAATGGTTTATGTGACAACCCACCCTGTGATACTGTCAAGGGTCTAGGAGGACCATTTTTTTTTTGTTTTTGAGTTGCGGTACTACCCCACCGAGGCGGTAGCATCGCTCGATGCGTCCCGAGGAGGTCCACCAGGACCTCCCAGGAGGTCCTCAAGACCTCCTAGAGGTCTTGGCCAACAGCCACGGTAGCACCTCAGTGCGTATCACAGAGAGGTCCGACAGGACCTCCCAGGCTAAGTCCCGTAGGACTTCCTTGAGGTCCTGCCCCTGTGCATCCGAGCTAGTCCCAGGACAATAGAAGCTAGCTCACACAAGAACACAAGCTAATATCACAACCACGAGGTCAAACAAGGATAAAGCAGACAAATTAATCTTAATATAAAACAGGACCTTATGATCAAGCTTGATAACAAGAGGTCTGCCACTGAGGGCTTACAAAATCACAAGGACTTACAACCGGCAACAAGGAGCTCTAAAGCCCCAACACCAAAAGCATGCAGCAGCCATCCAACGAGCCCACAGGCTGCCGAGTGGAGGACGTCCTAGGCAGCTGGATCGTTGAAGAACTCCTCATCAAAGAGGTCTGCGCTGCCCTGCACTTGATCATCTTCATAATCTGCTTTGACACAGGGTTTTAAGCCATGAGTACTTTGAATGTACTCAGCAAGACACAGAGAACAAAAATGCAATAATATTCATGCAGGGGCTTACCAATTGAGAGCTGTATGGTTAGTTTGCACAAAGCCAAGTTTTGACAACAATAACATAGATAGATTGGAAAGCAGCAAGTTAAAGCAATAGTACATAATACATTTGATTTTTGAAAAGGTGGAATGAGCACCAACTCACATCCACAACCAAAATGGGGGAGGTCTGGTCACACCCATGACCAGGTCCTCACCCTAAAACCACTCTAGAGCACCCACTCCAGAGGTCCGAACCAGCCCCTAGACCACTTCCCGAGCCAACCCTGACCCCTCTGGAACCGGCCAAGGTCTCTTCGAGGCAAAGCCAAGGCATCTCGCTGAAGTGTCCAGTGACACAAACTTTTGAAACAACTACCTCTTGCACCATTTTCACTGAGCATGTCCATGACCAAGGACTTGGCTATTCGAATAGATCTTGCACTCTGCAGAGGTGTACAACTTTACCCACAATCCACGATCTCTCTAGTGGGACGGGTTCCGGTCACCCTTGCTCACTTCCGAAGGTGAGCAGTCTAGAGAGCGCGGCAAGGCTTTTACAAAGCTTTGAACTAACTCGGAGCTGCCCGCTAAGGTTTCGCAAATCCCCCCTTTGGTCTAGAAGTCCGCAGGGTTATGGGGTGCACCCTCTTGCGCCAACGAATCACACGCTTAACCACAACAGCCCCAAGCCAACCCATTGCTAGTTATTCAGCCCAGACCACCCCCATAAAGTGATCTTGTGGTTGCACTGATTGGCCCAGATCAATAGAACGCAAAGTTAAGTCCTTAATTGTGCTTAGGCGAGACTTCCACAACCAAGTGTGCAAAGCACCCACTACTCACTCCCTACCTTCTTGTCTCAGCAAAACAATTTGTAATGACCCTTGCCAAAAGACCACCCAGTCTTGGCACAACAATTTTTAACAAAGTGGTCTCACACCATAGTCAACACAACTTAGGCATCCCGCCATAGTTGCTTAACAATGGCACCAACCACAGGTTCCATAAGTCATTAATCAAGTTTATTAGAGATGATGCATGATACAACAGAACCACGGTTTCTAGAGCAAAGCCATATAAACCTACGGCCCCATGTTGGCATATAACAAGGAACACCAACTAAATACCCAATCTAAGGCTTACAAGGTGAACATGACAACATGACTTGAGCAAGTGGTGAAGGAGGCGTAGAAACAAGCAGGGAAAATAACTACAGCCCAAACATTTTCTTATAGAGATAGCCATGCATGATAAAGTAAAACCAAAATACATTTGTAAAGCTGGGTTCAACATGATCAACAGGAGGTCTGTGGCTTGCCTTGGTCAAGCAGTGGAGAACCTTCGGCAGAGAGGGCTGGATCCAAGAACTCCTCGAACTCGTGATCTACACGTTCGCAAAAACCAAATAAGCAAAACCACACTAGGCCAAAGAACTTCAAAAGAACCAAAAAGGAACTCAAACCAACTCGGCAAGAAAGGAAACCAAGAGGCTCAGCACAGCTTCAATGAGCTCCAGGGGAGGTCCTGCGCCAGGAGAGAACCAGGCGAAGGAGGCAAAGAAACAAGAAATGAACCAAAGGTGGCAAATGAAAACCTGCCCTGGCTATATATATAGCCAGAGTTGGTAGAGTGCACCAGGAGGAGGCTCAATGACGTGTTGGCAATCGGGGCAGCTTAGGACAGGGCTTGTCCTAAAAGAATTGAAATAAGGTACCTCAGATGTGACTGCATTTAATGTGATTCAACCCCTATTAAATGTGCATAGAGTTCTGAGGCGGGAGCAATGATAACAAGGCGGAGAGAGGCTGACAAGTGGGGCCAGTCAAAAGGGTGCACAACCGGTCAAAAAGATGGCCCCACCACAAGGGCTGTCTTTACAAGAGACCACGGGGAGGTCCTGGACAGGAGGTCCAAAACGCTTCAAGGGGGAGGTCCTGGACAAGAGGTCCAAGGACTCAAGAGGAGGTCCTGGACACTCAGATCTCCACAAGGGGAGGTCTAACGGTCAAGATCTCAAAGAGGAGGACCTCAACGGTCCAGATCAAAAGCGCAGGGAGGTCTTGACGAGTAGATCACCAAAAGGGAGGTCTAACGATCAAGATCTCAAGGAGGAGGACCTAAACGGTCTAGATCAAAAAAAAAAGGAGGACCGGAACGGTCAGATCTGCAAGGCAAGAGGAGGTCCGCGGAGACAAGGATACGCGGGGTAAGGCTGAGGCCGTTAGATCGAGATCGGATGACGCAAAACAAAGGGGGCCATCCACAAGGCATCGAAGGGTCCTTAGATGATGAAGGCAAAGCCTCAAGCGATACAGCCGCAGGAGCCAATGGTGGGTCTAAGCACTAGGGAGGTCTTGGACCTAAGGAGGCTGGGACCTTTAGATCCAACAGAGGAGGGATCTGGATGGCTAAGATCTCCAAAAGGGAGATCCTAACGGACAGAGCTACACAAGGCCTAAAGGACGCAGAGGAGGTCCAAAGGAGTTCCATATGGATACAAGGAGGTCCATATGGGCACGGGGAGGTCCAAAAAGAAGCAAAGCCAAGCGTGGCTTTGAGAGATCAAAGGGGTTTTGAAACGCAAACCTGAGCTGGGTCCTTAATAGGAAACCCGAAGCAAGGGGAGGTCCGAACAGAGGGGGGGGGATAAAAGAGAAAGATCTAGATCTCAAAGAGATTCAAACCAACAAAGGAAGTTAGAAGAGAAGAGATACACCCAGAGGCACATAGAGGAGCTTCGGAGGACAAACAGCCCAAGGGCAGCAAAGACACAACAGAGAGCCACAACCAGCAAAGAGCACCAACAAGGAGCTTAGTTAAGATTTGATTAATTCAAGTTAAACTCTCCAAATTTTCAAAATATCAGGTTAAGCTTTGAGTTCTCAACAAAACCAAATGGTTACTTTTATTTTGAAAACTTGGCAAGAACTTAAGAGAAACGGGACGTTACAGTTTACCGTCAAGAAAAATAACCTTCACGTACGGCTAATCCTGGGTATGATTCGGGCCCACTAGTAAAATTCCTAGCCGTTGTGAAACACATCTAGTTTCTGGTAGTGTGGCGGACTCGGATTTACCAAATCTAAATCCTCTGTAAAAATACTGTGCTATTCCTGGATCAGTAGACAATACTCACAGGCACATTGCTGAATCAATCATATATGGCGTGAACTAAAACATTAAATATATTACAGATATCAGAGTGACATAGACCACGTCGAGTCGAGTTTTATAGGAAGGGCCGAACAGGTCAAATTGATTACATTATATGAAGACAACGTAAACTGCAGCAGAAGCAAAAGGGGTAAGGCTCATCTCCCCACAGGCAAGTGACTGGGGTAGCATGTTACTACTACAAAACAAGCTATAGAAGACGCCTCATCATAGACGGTTCCTTTGGAACCGTCTGTGATGAAATTATCACAGATGGTTTAAAAGGAACGGTCTGTGTTGGGTCTGTCGGGGCCAGGTACCAGCCTATCATAGACGGTTCTTATTAATAACCGTCTGTGATAGGCATATATCACAGACGGTTCATTAATAGAACCGTCAGGAACTATCACGATTTATTCTATTAATGAACCATCTGTGATAATCTCCTATACCACGACGGTTATCAACACGTATCGTCAGGAACTATCACCGACGGTTCTATTAGATAACCGTCGGTGATAGTTATATCATCACAGACGGTTTGTATGACGAACCGTCTGTGATATTACAGATGGTTCGTATCACGTACCGTTTGTGATAAGTATCTCATCATAGACGGTTGGTGATACGAGCCGTCTGTGATATGTGATTCACAACGCGGGAGTTCGAAAAATTTGAATGCGTGCGCGGGAGTAGTAGGAGTCCTTATATATTAATAAGGACTCCCTCAAATCCAGCGCGACCTCTAGGCTCCCTTATCCCGCCGCCGGCCCTCGTCCCTCCCGTTCGTCCTGCCGCCTCCCAGTGCTCCCTTCGCCGGGCCTCCTCCCCCCGTCGCTCGTCCTCCCCCCAACGGCCGGCGGCGTCTCCCCAGGCTCTCCTCCTCCGCCCGTCCCGTGCCGACCCTCCTCCCTCCCGCGCCCGTCCTTCCCCCACTAGCTTCTCCTAGATTAAGGTATACATGTGTGCTTGAATATAGTTTTGTGATTGAATGTGTGCTTGAATATAGTTTTGTGATTGAATGGATGGGGAACAATGTGGCTTGATGATCTGACAAATGCTTCAGTTTGCAGCCCTTGTAGTGACTAATCTAATCGACGCTGGGGATATCGGGGAGGGACAGACCAACGACTTCCTCCGCGACATCCAGGAGCCACGAGCCAAGGCGGCGGAGGCAGCGAAGCCCAGGCTGGCGATGCGGCTGGGAGGAAGGAGGGCGGGGATGAGGAGAAGGATGTGCCTTTCGAGGAGATCTACGACGAGGACAAGATCATGGCCTTCTTTAGAAGGCTCATGAGCGAGTGGAGCCAGGAGGTGGACGAGGTGCCGGAGGCAGAGAGGTGGACGGCCAAGGGGAAGGCCGCCGTGGCCACCTGCAAGCTATACATTTAGTATTTTTTTTGCAGTTGAAAAAACTATCACAGATGGTTCTGAATAAGAACCATCTGTGATAATGACTATCACAGATGGTTCTTGTTCAGAACCGTCTATAAAAATATACAATCACAGACGGTTCGAAAGTAGAATCATCTGTGATAACTACTATCACAGACGGTTCTACTTCCGAACCGTCTGTGATAACGTATGTTATCACAGATGAACTTTTTCAGATGGTTCGGAAACCGTCTGTGATGACGGTTCCGAACCGTCTGTGATGAGGTGATCCGTAGTAGTGTGTGTACGACTGATATTAACCAAGGGGTTGGATAATATTGGTTGTACGCAAGTACCGAACTAGTCCACTAGACTGAGGCGATACCTAGACTACAGAATCTAGACTACTCTCCATCATTTCCTTGTCCGTCGACTTCTGGGTCTTCAAAGTATGCGTAGTCTCCTTGATCCACATTATCTGAAGGGTTTGGGGGGAGAGCGAGAATGAGCACAACTTCTGTGCTCGTGAGCCAACACACAAGATGCAAATAATATACATGTATGGCTTAACAAGGATGGCTCGAGTTCTTTTATTTGCCAAAGCAACATTTTCAATTATCATAACTACAAATTCTTATCACTGAGCATTTTAACCAAATTGCATTTTATTAAAGAGAGTAATTATGCAATATTTATAACAGCAGAGGCTACCTCCACTTTATGCTTAATTTGATTGGAGCTACCTCCATTTATTACCACCATTGAGCTTGAAGGCTTAGGAAAAATTCTAATCTCAGGGCTAGGTGAGCCCGTCCTAATTTTCATACCACCCACAAAGGTTTTGAAATAGAACTAACTCTAGCAAGTTCCCATGTTCGCCTTTGACCGTAGACACGGCTATTTAAACAGTTTAGACTCTGCAGAGGTTGTACACTGTACGCACAAGAGATGATCATACTCGTTACCCCACATGATTCCGTAGTCATGTAGTTGAGTGATCGTCACAGTAACCTTTCAAACTACCTCATCCCTTCCGTCATCTCACCCATATGGGGTGACGCCCATATGTTGTGCGGGATGTCTACCTCGGCGATCTGGGGTAGTTGGACTACACCACAGTGACCGGCAACTTCACCTTGTGTCGGTGTCCCATTCAAGCCGGATGTATCACACACTTGCACGTTCCTGTTATCCATCCAGCGAGATGATATTCAGGGTTTAATAATTTTACTAAGTCAAGTTGCACTTTGCAGACTTATGGTTGTACTTGTTTTACACGAGAGGTCAAAACAAGATTAAGTCCTTAATCCATCTGGGCGGTTCGTACCACATACCAATCACTCTCGTGCTCCGTTAGCACCCACCACCATTCTATCCGCCCAGTTGTGGTAATAGCAAGTTATTAGGGTTTTGAGGAGTAAAACCAAATTATCTCATTCATTTCAGTCATGGACCACCAATGACTGCCCAAAACTATTTCATGTTTGTAGAGATGATGATTGGGGTATTTAATACCTCGGTACTTAAGTAAGACTAGCATGTCGCTTAAGTACAATCTATACTAGTATTTACCACATAGTTACTAGGGTGACATGGAGATTGGGATCTCGTGATGAGGGTGAATCTACAGGCGCATGGCCTGTGGGAGGCGATCGACCTTGGCAATGGCAACTACCGCAACAACAGGATGGCGTTGTTCGCCATACTCCAGGCCGTCCCGCCAGAGATGCTGTCTATGCTTGCCATCAAGAACACCGCCAAAGACGCATGAGACACCATCAAGACATTGCGCATGGGCGTCCAGTGCATACGTGAGGCGAAGGCGCAGACGTTGCGCAAGGAATTTGACACAATCAAATTCAAGAACGGTGAGTCGGTGGATGACTTTGCAATGCGGCTCACTGGCCTAGTCAACAACTTGGAAATACTCAGGGACAAGATTGAGGAAGACCGCATTGTTAAAAAATTCCTCCACATCGTCCCGCCGAGATATTCTCAGGTAGTGATCTCAATTGAGACGCTCATTGACTTGTAAACGCTCTCGGTGGAGGAGCTCACCAGACGACTGAAGGCCATAGAAGAGCGCTATGAATAAGACAACACCGACGGTGCCAGCGGACACCTGCTCCTCACAGAGGAGTGGTTTGCGCGCATGAAGCACCGCGAGCATGGCCAGGGCTCGTTTGGTGGACAAAAGCCTGGCAGTGGCAAGCAGTTTCACAAGGAATCATCGGAAGAGGACAGTCGTGGCTCATCAATAAGCCGCGAGCGTGGACGTAGATGTGGGCGAGGTGATAGAGGAAGACGTGGAGGCTGGGCTAGGCAAGACGGTGGTGATAGATCTCGTGATAAGTCGCATGTCAAGTGTTTTGAATGTGACAAATATGGGCAGTACGCGTCGTAGTGTCGTCGCCACATAAAGTGCTTCAACTGTGACAAATATGAGCACTATGCTTCGGATTGCCGAAACAAGAAGAAAAAGGAGGAGGTAAACCTCAATTGAGCTAGTGCAGACGATGACCCGACCCTGCTTCTCTCCTTATCTGTCAACGAGGTGCTGGTCATGTGACGTTGAACGAGAAGAACGTAGTTCCTAAACTACGCACGAATGGAGGCATCCACGATCATACTGATTTGTGGTACTTGGAAAATGGAGCAAACAATCACATGACATGAAATCGCTCTATGTTCCATGAGCTCGACGAAAAGATTTTGGGTAAAGTCAAGTTTGGTGACGGCTCCACAGTGCAGATAAGAGGTAAAGGAACGACGCTACTACAATGCAAGAACGGTGATCAGAAGTTGCTGTTTGAAATTTATTTTATACCGAGCTTGTGGAACAACATACTCAGTCTCGGGCAGATTACGAAAAAAGGGTGTACGGTGGAACTAAATGATGAGTTCTTGCGTGTCTATAACAAGAACAATGATCTATTGATGAAGGTGAAAAAAATCCCCGAACCAGTTGTACAAAATTTTCCTGAAAACTTGTGAGCCGGTTTGTGTGAAGGATAATCTGGAGGAGCCAGAGTGGAACTTGGGTATCAGTCAAGGACATGATGGACCCAGGAGCGTCACGCAGTTGGCGCAGGAGGCATAGCAGACGGAGCCTCGAGAAGTCCAGACGGCGTGCAGGGCACTACAGGGGGCGGCGAGTCCCACACGTATAAAGGGCACGACGCACAAGCAGCTGGAGCCAGCGAGGCCCACATGGATGCAAGCCAAGACAGCGCAGGAGCCAGGAGGTAGTGACCATGGAAGTGCATATGCAGCAGGGGCTGCTGCTGCAGGAGGCGCGCACGCAGTTGGTGCAGCAGGCGGCCGTTCGGGAGGTCAAGGCGACCCAGGCGTCGGGTCTGTTGGTGCACAAAGCAGCAGCCCGGGAGGTCCAGGTAGAGGACCCACGGCAGTGGTCTCCAGACGCATGCAGTCCAGAGACCAGGCGCATCAATTAATGTTGGCCTGATCCAACACCAAGCCAAGCAAGAGGAATTGATTGACAATCTGGTGAGGAAAGTGACGGCTTTAAGAAGGAAAAAGACAAGGCCAGCAAAGCTCGGCTAGTTGAGGTCATGAAAGAATTGGATGATTTGGGGGAACAAGAATCCCAATGCTATAAATGTCAATGGCAAGAAAACGAAAAGCAAGAAACAAGAGAAGATTGGCGTGATCAAGATGAAGAAACAAGATTAAAAGAGCGATTGTTGGATTTAATCTTGTTTTTTGTTTGCTTATCCGAGTAGCATACAAGGTTGAGTCCAACTTGTGGTGTCATCGTGTCCGAGTTCATCTCATACTTGTGGAAACCGAGTTCGTATACGAGTATGTGTACCTAGCCTATAAAAGTGCGTGTGTGTTAACGTGGATGTAACAGAAGGTGATCAATGCAATGTAAGAAGCTATGTGAGTCAAAGCAACAGAAAGAAAAGATGCCTTGTGCAGCACCAAAGTTCTCGTTTCTATTCACGTTCGTGAGTTCCGATCGTTTGCAGATACATTCTGCAGAGCGTGTGTGCTTCGATCGGCTGAGTGCATCTTCGAGCTGTTCCAACAATTTCCTCTTTGGAATTTTGAAACCTCTCTAGAAATTTAAAATGAATAGAACTTTTGACTCGAAGGTCAAAAAATTATGAGATCAATTGCAGAAGAATCCTCTCTCTTGCCTACACCCTCTATTTTTGGTCCAATACAAAAATCCTACGAAAGATTTTGCCAATCAGACCGCCGCCCATGGCCGGTCTGACCGCCAGTGGTAGCTGGTCAAACCGCTGGCTAGGCTGGTTCGACCTTCGCCCTGGCTGGTCTGACCGCCTATGACCTGACAGTATTTGAACTTTGCCGAAAATGCGTGCTTCGATAAACCTTGACAACCACTGCCAATTGTATCATCATCATAAAATTATAAGCATATCCCCATGATATCCATACAGAATATGATATTAGAAAGCGAGCTCCATCAATAGCTACAATGTTTTCGATGCATTAATTTTTACGGTTGCTACAGTAGCTAGGTACTGAAGAGAGTTGTACAGGCAGGCATGGTGCGTACGGTACCAGAATAGTAATTTTTTTTTGAAAAACCGGCAGGAGGACTGCCCGTTATATTAATAAAGACGGAACGAGACCGCGAGGGGTCAGAGTTAAAGGAAACAAGGCCTAATTACAGAGAAAAGAAAAACTCCAAAGATTTAGCCCCCGCTAGGAACCACGCTCTTCCCTCCTCCTTGATCTTGGCTAGGAGATCGAGAGGCACTGAAGCTCTGTTGTTGAAGATTCTTTCATTCCGTTCCTTCCAAAGTTCCCAAGAGATTAAAATCGTGATCGTCGTCCTGGTCTTCTGAGAGGGGTCTGATGCCTTTGCCACATTTGCCCACCAATCATGGATGTTCGTGTAACGGGGCCAGGTGGTGGGTTGGAGGCTTTCAGTACCTGTCCAGTCTGCCATAAGCTTCTAGATACGGCCTGAGTAACGACACGTTGCGATGAGGTGCAGTATTGATTCCGGGGTGTGTCTGCAGAGGGGGCAGAAGCGATGGTTTGGCCACCCCCTAACTTCAAGCCTGTCCGAGGTCCAAAGCTTGTTTTGAATTGCTAACCAAGCAAAAAGTTTCCCCTTTGGAGGGGCTTGAGATTGCCAGATTAAGGCTTTGTAGTTGGTCGCTATGGAACCCAAGAAATGCAAGGCGTAGGCGGATTTGGAGGAGTAGGTTCCATTCTGGCTGAGTTTCCAAGAGATCTTGTCGGGGGTACCTTGTAGCAGATGAATTTGGTTAATTTTGGTCCAGAGGCTTACAAATTGATCAATGTGTAGTGCAGAGAAACCCCCCGAGATTGATGTCCTGCACCCATCGCCCATTCCGTAAGGCCGAGAACACCGTCTGATTTTTGCGAGCGGACGAAGCAAAAATGGTAGGAGCTAAGTCTTTGGGGGCCTCTCCGAATAACCATGCCGAGAACCAGAATTTGGCCGTTTTCCCGTCCCCAAGGGTAATCCTTGTTGCTGCCGTAAAAAGATTCAGGTCCGCGTCATGTACAGGGATTTCCATACCGACCCAGGGTTTAGACGGGTTCTTCCATTCTTGCCAGAGCCAGCGCAGTCTGATTGCCGCAGAGAATTGCGGCAGGCTGATGATACCTAGGCTGCCGAGATGGGTTGGCCGACACACTCGAACCCAATTGACTTTGCACTTGGCACCCGAGAGGTTATCGTGTCTAGCTCAAAGGAAGCGTCGCCTAATTTTGTCAAGGGCGGTGAGGATTGCTTTGGGAATTTTGAAAATTGTGAGGTAGTAGATTGGGATCGATGTGAGAACCGATTTTACCAGGGTGGCCCGTCCTGCTGGGGAAAGGAGATGCCCTTGCCAACCTGCTAGCTTGCCCGCCACCTTGTCGAGGAGGGGTTGGAAGTCCACTCTACGAAGCCTTCTAAAGGTCAGCGGCAGCCCCAGATACTTGATCGGGAAGGTTGAGCGGATAGCTGGGCAGTCCTGGAGGACCGAGGTCAGGTCTAAGTGGTCACAGCTTGATGAGGACATCACTCGTTCGGATACACGCACTACACAACATCCTCCAGATCCGGTCGGTCCTATGACAAGAGCTCGAGCACGCCACTTAAATTATGAGGTGAGCTCGCTTTCTAGGTGCTAATAATTTATCTATGCGAGAATGGTATGCTACCTAATAATTGTGATCTTCTCGCTACTTAGGAATAATGGGAGGATCCAAACCAAGTTCCCAAGGTCTCACGCATCAGTGTACCCACTCTACGACTAGATCTCGCCAGATCTCGACCACTGTGTCTCAAGCCCTCGACCGGGTTCCGACTCCTCTGACCAGGTCCTCCACGACCGTGCCCACGACCCGGATGGCGACCACGTTGGGTGTTAGTCGAGACATGGAAATAAGGTCTTTGTGTCACCGTTTTGGGCCTAATAAGGCCTTGTAAGTGTGTCGAGGTCAAAGCCCAGATGTGCATGCCTCAGATCACAACCCTAGGTCGACCTCCTCACGTCCCCCTATATATGTGCAAAGCCGCCATTGCTTAGGGTTGGGTTTTTCTTAGATTATTCGCCACTTTGCGGTTTAGCCACTTGTTCGGTTTGAGGAACCCCACTTGTGAACTTCATCCATATTCGCAATATATTTCAGATTGCATCTATCGTGTTCTTGTGAGTTGCTTCGATTGCTGCGCAGAACCATAACCCTCGTGGTAAGGTCGATCGCGTGCAAGCGTGGTTGATAACGGCGATCGTGCGGGTGTAGCTAATTGCGAGGTGAAGATCTGCGGTCGGAAGCCTCAAAGCGTCAACGCCCTCTGACGATTTAAACAAATCGAACCTATCGGAAGATCGGGCCACCGTGATTCATCAAGTGGTATCAGAGCACCAGGTTGCCCGTTAGGTAATTTCATTGATCCCTTTTTGTTAGTTGTTTTTCATCACCTAGAGTCCAGAAAATTGCCCCACAAAAAGTTTTAGATCTTAGTTCTTCCGCTGTCCAAACCACTCTGTGCCTTTCGCAGTTGTGTTTTCAGTTTTCGCGTTGTTGAATTCGAGTCCATCGTCGGTGTCTTTGTTGCTGGTCTAGTCGTCGTGATCTAGTTTCTAGCGTCGAGTCTTTGCTGTTTCTGGTCATCGTGTATCTCGGCTTGCCCTTGGTTGCATCTGTTGTTTTGTCTACTATAGCCGAGATCGTGTCATCACCCTCATCCGACCACGTACTCAGTTTCGACTTCCCACCAACTCGAGTTCGACCACCTGATCGGATACGACCACCCCCTTGGGTTCGACCACCGGTTGATTCGACCACCTCTTGATTCGACCCCCAAGTCGGATTCGACCACCATCCTCAGATACAACCACCTCCTCGGGTTCGACCACCCAGTCGGATTCGGCCACCCACTCGGATTCGACCACCTCTTCGAGTTCGACCACCTCCTCGGATTCGACCACCTCTTCGAGTCCGACCACCTACCCTTTCGACCACCTAGCCAAAGTTCAGAGAGAGAGAGAGAGAGTATCTTTTTATTACCTTTATACCCCTGCTCTCCGGAAAAAGTTTGTGACCTATATATATCCCCAGACCCAGAAGAGGGTTTTGAAGAGTTGTGAGTCAAGGTCACTTTCGCAAAAAAAAAAAAAAAAAAAAAAAGAGAGGAACCCTCGGTTGGGTTTCGGCAGTCAAAAAAGAAAAGAAAGAGAGAAGCAAAAAAAGAAAAAAAAAAGAAGAACGAAAAAGAGACCACCCCAGTTGGCTCACGACCACCCTCATTTGGTCTACGACCACCCTCAGGTGGCTCACGACAATCCACAGTTGGTCCACGACCACCCACAGGAGAAATCAGTTGCCTTGCGAATTTTGTTCTTTTGTGCTTGTATTTCGGCTTGCTTGAGCTAGTTCTAGGAACGCAGCGTTTGGGCCAACAATCGTGATTTAGTACCGTGGACTTTGATTCAGCTTTGCTAATCTGTTTTCATTACTGCTATTCCTTGCTACAAAATTTTACCTATCCGAGCTCCACATACTTTCGGCCCCCAGATTTGGATCCTCGCATTCGCCATCCGCCGCGGTCGTACATCCCACCTTCTCCGATCATACCACCGCCGCAATTGGTAAGAAATTCATAAGAGCTTGGTAAGACGCTTGAGAGTGTGTGATCCCACCTCCCACCACCTAGTAGTTGATAGGGATAATATCTTTGTGTTGTCTTTTGTCTTCTACTAAACATGGCAGGTGAGGAATTGGAGGCGCAAGAGTGTGTTTTGAAGGAGAGCTCACAAGGGTGTTGGATGAGCACCGCCATGCTATTAATGACGACATTGATAGGAAGTTTGCGAAACAAGCGCTACATCGCAAAGAACTCAATGATAGTATCGCAATGCTCAACACACGCATTGATGGTTTGGCCAATCAACCACCGAACAATGGGCGTGTGGGTCCTCATGGTGCAGCCCATGACCGTGAGTTTGACAATGGAAATGAGATGCACAACCACGACGCCTTTGATGCACGATAACGAACCGTTGAACTTCAACCGCCAAGGTATGAGAGGTAATAACATTCAACAACATAATGCACGTGTTAATGATGATCCATATGCTAAAGTAAAGTTCACTATACCATCTTTTGTGGGTGCTTATGATGCTGAAATGTATCTAGATTGGGAGTTGACGGTAGAACAGAAATTTAATGCTCACTTAGTTCTGAAGTGCATAGAGTTCGACAAGCCACAAGTGAATTTAAAAACTTCGCCATCATTTGGTGGAATAGAGTATGTACTGATGGATTAGTGCCTACTACTTGGGATGCTTTAAAGGTTGCTATGCGTAATAGATTTGTTCCACCTTCTTTTAAACGTGACCTGCTTAAGAAATTGCAGCGCTTAAACCAAGGCAATAGATCCGTGAGAAGAATATTATCGAGCTACAGATTAGTATGTTGCGTTGTAATGTTATTGAGGATGAAGAGATCTGCGATGGCACGCTTTTATGGAGGATTAACACGTGAAATTCAGGACATAGTTGATTACAAAGACTATAATAGTGTCCCTAGATTGTTTCAACTTGCATGTTTGGCGAGAAAGGAATTGCGGGGGCGACAACAGAGGCCAAGGAACAATTTTGGAAGCACGCCTACACCAAGAACAACACCAGTCAAGTTAAAACAGTCCCACCTTCGGCTACACGGTCTGCTGCCCCCTCCTCGAGTAGGGCGCGTTCAGCAGAGCACCTCCGACACCATCACATGCACCCGAGGTAAGCAAATCTACTAGTGTGCATGCCCCGGCCAAGAGTTCTTCTTCGGTTGCTTCCACGGCCGTACGACTGGGATTATTTGCCACCGTTGCAAGGGAATGGGCCACGTCATGAGGGACTGCCCAAGTCAGCGAGCATACCTTGCCACTGCAGACGGAGGTTATGTAAGTGCTAGTGATATTGAGGATGAATATGTACTTGCAGCTAACATTGCAGGTGGAGGAGTCGAAACAGACAGATGAGTGATGCTGATGATGTAGAGGAACAAGTAGCTGCTGTTGACACCGGGAACCATATGAGCCTTGTTGCACAACGAGTGCTGAGCGCACAAGTGGAGAGAGAAGAGCAAAATCAACGGCACAACTTGTTTCAAACCAGATTTCTCGTGAAGGAGAGAGCTGCAGAGTAATCATTGATGGAGGGAGCTGCAATAACCTTGCAAGTTCTTGAGATGGTCAAGAAGCTTGGCTTGGCCACACAGCCACACCCACATCCCTACTACATCCAATGGTTCAATTCGTGTGGTAAGTTAAAGGTAACCCAAGTTGTGAGAGTGCAATTTTCAGCTGGTAATTACAAAGATAGTACCGACTTTGACGTAGTGCCTATGCAAGCATGCTCTTTGTTGCTCTCAGAGGCCTTGGATATATGATAATGATGTTTTGCACCATGGTAGAGCTAATACCTACTCATTCTCACATAGGGGTAAGAAGATTAAGTTGTTGCCTTTGACACCAACTGAAATTGTGGGAGATGAAGTAGAGCGTGCTAAAAATGAAAGAAACCCCAATGAACATGAATCTGAAAATCAGCAAGTAGCCAAACATGTTTTCCCACCTAAAGGAGAGAAAGTGACGCCTAGTTCTAAGTCCGAGGGAATAAAATTGAAGGGGTGTGTTATGCTTGCCACTAAATCTGAACTTGCTGAAATTTGTGATAATGACCTGCCATGCTATGTTTTGATATGCAAAGATGCTTTATTTTCATTTGAGGATAGCTCTTTGCCTCCTTTGCTGCTAACCTTTTGCGAGTATGTGGATGTATTTCCAGCTGAGATACCCCCGGGATTACCACCTATTCGAGGGATAGAGCATCAAATTGATTTGATCCCGGGAGCGACTTTGCCAAACCGAGCTGCATATAGGACCAATCCGGAGGAAACTAAGGAGATTCAGCGTCAAGTCCAAGATCTTTTGGACCGTGGGTACGTACGAGAAAGCCTTAGTCCTTGTGTTGTCCCTGTTCTTTTGGTTCCTAAGAAAGACGGTAGTTGGCGTATGTGTGTTGATTGTAGAGCCATTAATAATATTACCATAAGGTATCGTCATCCTATTCCTAGGCTAGACGACATGCTTGATGAGTTGAGTGGTTCTATTATTTTCACAAAGATTGACTTGCGGAGTGGTTACCACCAGATTAGAATGAAATTGGGAGATGAATGGAAGACTGCTTTTAAAACTAAGTTCGGACTATATGAGTGGTTAGTGATGCCTTTTGGTCTAACTAATGCACCTAGCACTTTTATGCGATTGATGAACGAGGTTTTACGTCCTTTCATTGGAAAATTTGTGGTGGTTTATTTTGATGATATCTTGATTTATAGCAAGTCACATGAGCTACACTTGAATCATATCGTGCTGTTTTTAATGCTTTGAGAGATGCACGCTTTGTTTGGTAACCTCGAGAAGTGCACCTTTTGCACCGATCGAGTTGCGTTTCTTGGTTATGTTGTGACACCACAGGAATTGAGGTGGATGAGGCAAAGATTCCAGCCATCCAAAGTTGGCCGACACCTACCATTTGTGACACAAAAGTCGCGGAGTTTCCACGGCCTTGTTGGATTCTACCGACGTTTCGTGCGGGATTTCAGCACCTTGGCCGCACCATTGAATGAATTGACAAAGAAAGGAGTGCCTTTCCAATGGGGGCCTGCACAAGAGAAGGCATTCAACTTATTGAAAGAGAAGCTCACCACAGCACCCCTACTCCAACTCCCTAATTTTGGTAAGACTTTTGAGATTGAATGTGACGCTAGCAGGATTGGGATAGGTGGTGTATTGATTCAAGAAGGTAAGCCGGTTGCATATTTCAAAGGAGAAATTAAATGGGCCTAGTCTGAATTATTCTACCTATGATAAAGAATTGTATGCTTTAGTTCGTGTGCTTCAAACTTGGCAACATTATCTATGGCCCAAAGAATTTGTTATACATTCCGATCATGAATCGCTAAAACATATTAGAAGTCAAGCTAAACTGAATAAACGACATGCTAATTGGGTAGAATTTATTGAGTCGTTTCCATATGTCATAAAGCATAAGAAAGGTAAGGACAATGTGATTGCCGATGCGCTTTCTAGACGTTATACCATGTTATCTCAACTTGATCATAAGATTTTTGGTTTGGAGACCATTAAAGATTTATATGCTATTGATTTGGACTTTAAAGAAGTGCTTGAACATTGTAAAGGAGGGAAAACATGGAATAAATATGTGCTGATTGATGGTTTGGTCTATCGTGCTAACAAGCTATGCGTTCCAGCTAGCTCCGTTCGTCTTTTGTTGTTGCAGGAGGCGCATGGAGGAGGTTTGATGGCGCATTTTGGAGCAAAGAAGACTGAAGATGTGCTGGCCGCCCACTTCTTTTGGCCAAAGATGAGGCGCGATGTCGAGCGCTACGTGGCTCGCTGCACTACATGCAACAAAGCTAAGTCCCGTCTCAATCCACATGGACTTTATATGCCTCTTCCTATTCCTAGCGCCCCTTGGGAGGATATTTCTATGGATTTTGTTTTAGGGTTGCCTAGGACAAAGAGGGGGAGGGACAGTATATTTGTAGTAGTGGATCGGTTTTCTAAAATGGCCCATTTTATACCTTGTCACAAGAGCGATGATGCCACAAACATAGCTGATTTGTTTTTCAGAGAAATCATTCGCTTACATGGAGTGCCCAATACAATTGTCTCGGATCGCGATGCGAAGTTTTTGAGCCACTTTTGGAGATCACTTTGGAACAAATTGGGGACAAAGCTACTATTTTCTATTACGTGCCATCCCCAAAATGATGGACAAACAGAGGTTGTCAACCGCACGTTATCCACCATGTTGCGGGCTGTTTTAAAGAAGAATTTGAAGATGTGGGAAGAGTATTTACCGCATATTGAGTTTGCTTACAACAGGTCGGTACACTCTACCACCAAGGTAAGTCCATTTCAGGTAGTGTATGGTTTTAACCCCCATGCTCCTATTGATTTACTACCTTTGCCTACCTCTGAAAAAATTAATTTAGATGCTAAGAAGCGTGCTGAATTTGTTCTTAAGTTGCATGAAACAACTAAAGAGAATATAGAGCGTATGACTGAAAAGTATAGAGTTGCTGGAAGTAAAGGTAGAAAAGAAATAAAATTTGAACCAGGTGATTTAGTTTGGGTGCATTTGAGAAAGGATAGGTTTCCAGAATTAAGAAAATCAAAGTTGATGCCTAGAGCTGATGGACCATTTAAGATAATTGCAAAGATAAATGACAATGCATATCAATTGGAGCTACCTGCAGATTTTGGGGTTAGCCCTACATTTAACATTTCAGATTTGAAGCCATACGTGGGGGAAGAAGATGACCTTGAGTCGAGGACGACTCCAATTCAAGAGGGGGAGGATGATGAGGACATCACTCGTTCGGATACACGCACTACACAACATCCTCCAGATCCGGTCGGTCCTATGACAAGAGCTCGAGCACGTCACTTAAATTATGAGGTGAGCTCGTTTCTAGGTGCTAATAATTTATCTATGCAGAATGGTATGCTACCTAATAATTGTGATCTTCTGCTACTTAGGAATAATGGGGAGGATCCAAACCAAGTTCCCAAGGTCTACGACCAGGTGTACCCACTCTACGACTAGATCTCGCCAGATCTCGACCGAGTCTCAAGCCCTCGACCGGTTCTCGACTCCTCGACCGATCCTCTGACCGGGGCCCACCACGATGGCGACCACGTTGGGTGTTAGTCGAGACATGGAAATAAGGTCTCAGTGTCACCGTTTTGGGCCTAATAAGGCCTTGTAAGTGTGTCGAGGTCAAAGCCCGGATGTGCATGCCTCAGATCACAACCCTAGGTCGACCTCCTCACGCCCCCCTATATATGTGCAAAGCCCGCCACCGCTTAGGGTTGGGTTTTTCTTAGATTATTCGCCACTTTGCGGTTTAAATAAGCTTGTTCGGTTTGAGGAACCCCACTTGTGAACTTCATCCATATTCGCAATATATTTCAGATTGCATCTATCGTGTTCTTGTGAGTTGCTTCGATTGCTGCAGAACCATAACCCTCGTGGTAAGGTCGATCGCGTGCAAGCGTGGTTGATAACGGCGATACGTGCGGGTGTAGCGAATTGCGAGGTGAAGATCTGCGGTCGGAAGCCTCAAAGCGCCAACGCCCTTACGATTTAAACAAATCGAACCTATCGGAAGATCGGGCCACCGTAATTCATCACAGCTGATTGGAAGCATCGTACTTTTCTGGAAATTGGTATGGAGGCCGGTGGCCTGCCCGAAGTTGAGGATGATCTGCGTGGTTATGGAGATTTCCCTTGGATTCGGATTGATGAAAATGGCTGCATCGTCCGCATAGATGGAGGTTCTGATACTGGCGAGACGATCGCGTATGGGAGCGAGGTAGCCCAAGTCCGTAGCTACCTCTAGGAGGCTTTGGATGGGGTCAATGGCCAGGATGAAGAGGAAGGGAGAAAGGGGATCTCCTTGCCGAAGTCCCCTCCCATGGATAATCGCATTGCCAGGGATGCCGTTGAGAAGGACTTTCGAAGAGGCAGACCTTAGGAGGGCTGCCACCCAGTTGGTCCATTTGAGGGGAAACCCTCTTTTGCTAAGCAGGTCTAGGAGGTAGTCCCAGCGAACCGAGTCGAAGGCCTTGGCAATGTCGAGCTTGAAGAAGAGCGAAGGGGTTTTGGAACGGTGAAGTCTTGCGATCAGGTTACGGACGTAGAGGAAGTTGTCGTGGATGCTTCTTGTTTTGATAAAAGCGCTCTGGGCTCTCGAGACCAAACTGTTGAGGTGCGGGGTCAGCCGACGCGCAAGTGTTTTAGCAATCCACTTGCCGATCCCGTGAATAAGACTGATAGGTCTGAAGTCTTGTACTTTGTTTGCACCCTCCTTTTTCGGAATGAGCGCAATGTTAGCTGTATTTAGGAGGTGGAAATGCGACGTGCGCAGGGAGTGAAAGCTGTGGAAGACTGTCATGACATCAACTTTGATGATAGACCAGCACGATTTGTAGAAATTGGTAGTGAAACCGTCCGGCCTCGGTGCTTTGTCTCCCGGTAGTTGATCTAGGGCTAGTCTCACTTCAGACTCTGTGAAGGTGTCCTGCAGGGAGTGTAAATCTTGTGGCCAGGGGTGTAAGATCTCCCAGTTGAGGTCCGTGGCGCGCGAGGTCGGCCTGGTCATTGTTTCCTAGAAGTGCTTTTGAATTAAGTCTTCTTTCTCGGAGTGCGAGATTGCCCAACCTAGTCCGCTTTGGAGTTTCGAAATGAAGTTTTTCCTTTTTCGGCCGTTGGCTTTAATATGGAAGAATTTTGTGTTTGCATCGTTCTCTTTGAGGTTGGTGACCTGGGAGCACTGGCGTCTCCTGGTTCACTCAATAACAGCCAGCCCCAAGGCTCTCTTCTTAAGGTTGGCCCTCAAGGTCGATTCGGAGGTCGTCAGGACCCTGCACTCTTGGGCCACGTCGAGCCGGAGAATGAGCTCTAGAGCCATGTGAAGAAGGAGCTTAGGCCGGGGAAGAGGGAAGAGCTCCATGAGAGAAGAGTGGAGGCCGTGGACGCGAGCTTGTGGTGAGGCCTATGCATAGGTTCTGTGTGCCTGCAAGGTGCTAACCAAGCCTGCTGAACCGTCTCGAAGAACCCTGGCATCTTGATCCAGAAGTTTTCGAAGCGGAAGGTTTTGGGGCGTGCGGGTCCGGAGAAGTTGGAGAGGAGGAGGGGGCAATGGTCGGAGAGCGAGGAGGGCAGCGCCTGAAGAAAGTGGTTATCGAAGAGGGTGTCCCAACCTTCATTCGAGAAGACTCTGTCCAGCCTGACCAGGGTGGGTCTTCGGCGTTCATTACTCCAGGTGAACTTTCTGTTTTGGAGGGGAATTTCTTTTAGTTCGCAGGCATTGAGAGTGTTGCGAAAAAGCGCCATGCGACGAGGGTTAATGTTGGCGTTGTTTTTATCCTGGGCACGGTAGATGAGATTGAAGTCACCCAGAACCAGCCAGTTGGTACCAGTGGGAGGTCTTAAAGAAACAATTTCTTGAAGGAAAGCCGCCTTATTTCTGCTTTGGGATGGCCCGTAGACTATGGTGAGGCGAAAGGACGAGTTGCACTCTTTTAGGATCACCGTCGCCGACAGGCTGTAGACCGAGTGTAGAACGTGTTCAACCTCAATGGAAATGTTGTTCCAAAGAAGGAGAATTCCCCCCCGTGTACCCTCGGCCGGGTTAAAGGCGAAGTTCCGAAGGTTGTAACCCCCAAGGGAGCAAGCAAGGTTGTGGTCCACTGTGTTGAGCTTGGTTTCCTGGAGGCAAACAAGGTGACAAGTTGTGGAGTGGAGGGTCTCCTGTATGAGCGATTTCCTCGCCTGGTTGTTTAGGCCCCTCACATTCCAGCAAAGAATATTGATGGTTGATCTGGTCATGGGAGGGGGTAGCGGCCGCGAGGGAGGGAGCAGCCTGTCCGGTTAAGGTTACGTCTCGGTCTTTGTGGTGGGTGGAGGCGTGCCATTGAGGCTGCAGATGAGTGAGTGAAATTTGTTGGCAGAGTCTTGCCGCAGCTTTCGAGACAGGGCGTCTTGTGTGTGTGCAGTGAGTCGTTGAAGGGAGGCAGACTGCATGAATGGACAACCCACTGGCCGACTTAGACTTGGGGCAAGCGGTCTTGAATGATTTGTAGCAGACAAACATGAGGTCAGAGGTGTCGCTGTGCGTTGGACCAAAGAGGCCCTGCAGCGTCTTCAGATTGAAATGTTCCGGCTGTGGCTGTGGCTGAGGCTCGGGGAGCAGCGAGCGTGGAGTAGCCATAGGGTCGAGAAGCGTGTGTTTCAGCAGGGTCCGAGGAACCGAGCCAAGGCAGGCCGTCGTGCAAAGCGTCCAGTATGGGCTGGGGGGAGTAGAGGCCAGCAGGTGACCATCATTCTGCGGGAGAGCAGGGGGCACTGTGGTTTTGGTTAGTCGCATCTGAGGCTTGGTCAGGAAGCGTGAAATCAGCGGCTGGCAAGCAGGATGTGTAGGGAAAAAGTGCAGCAATCCAGACATCATCTGGTGACAGCGCTGAGGTCGTAGTCGAGCAGGGAACAGATAGGAGAAACTATCCTTGGCCGGTGGAGTAGTGAGCAACGGCCTGGACTTCATCAGAAGACAAGCAGGAGACAAAGTAAATGGCAGCAGGGGGCCTAACATCAGCAAATGACAGTTCTTACACAGTTGCCAATCAGGTAACAAACGACACAGCATAGACTTCATCAGGTGTCGGAGACAGGGCTTCCACAAAAGACAAACAGAAAGCATCATGCGGTTCAGCAACCGAAAACAAGCAAAAACATCATAATCTTGGACAGCTGACTAATCCTCCACTGGCTGGATCCAGAAGACAGCAAATAAGAGGCAAAAGGGTCTGAAGCAGCAAGGGCAGTAGACTGCATGGTCCAGAAGTGAGACATCATCACGGGTGCTCCTGCTTCTAGGCCGCCATCGCCTGGCCGCCCAGCGGCGCTGGAGAGGCTTGGGAAGGTGAGGCCGCCACCTCCTGACTGTCCGGAAGGAAGTGGCCTCCAATCTCGACGAGAGCATCGTCCGCTCACTGTGTGAGCTGACAGTCCACCTTGAAGAGCTGTGCCAGAGTGGAAATGGTGTCCTCCGGTAGGGGGGCTTCAAAAGTTGCGAGAAAATCTTTGAGTGCTGACTCGGTAAGAGGCCGATCCTTAGGGAGGGTGCCGAGCCTGTGGGCGAGGGCTTCCTGGGCACGGACCAGCATAGATCCCGGCCTTTTCTTGGCTGCTAGTCGGACGCTGCGACGAAGGTTGACACGGGCAGTGGTGCCAGTGGTGCTCTTGGTTTGAGAGGGGGCTGGTGTTGCGAGGATCGAAGGGGGCGGGCTAGTGAGCAGCGCCGCCTTAAGAGCTTGCCACTGATCTATCCCCTGCTCCTCATCCTGTGCAGTAGGGGCCGGAAGGTGAAGATGGCGGAGGTCCACGCTCTCTGTCAAGATGCAGGACACTCGGTCGAGTGACGGGCTCGCCGGGGGTAGTGGACGTCGCTGGGGCCATCCAGCTGAACTAAGAGGACCCCCCGTGGCTCGCCCTGTGAGGACCCTGGTTTATTAGGCTTGTAATACTTAGTCATCCATTGACCCTAGCATTACAAAAGAAATAACCCGTGTCTTCGAAATATGTATACTTCCCAGAAATGCAGTATACACACCCCTTTACAAAATCATGCATCAAGTTCATCCAAGACATAGAACCAAGCACGGACTAGAATTAAAGACATACATAATATAGAGAGAGTTATTACAAAAGGAGAGGCCAACCGGCCAAGATAACCCAAAAAAAAACTAAATAAACAGCGGAAGCAAAAGTGCCATAAGATGGCCATAAACAAAAGCCAATTAGTGTGCCTTTACCCACAAGGCAACCAACCGGACCGCCAAGCTAGTCGTCAAACCCGAAGCACATCTCCCAAGAGTGAAGCCCTTGGGGCTCACCTTCTTTCTCTGCAACAAAGTTATTAAGCAAAGCAAATGAGTACAAAATGTACTACAAAGGTGACGACGTAATATAACAGAACTATCGTTTAACTACATGCCGGCTTTATTAAGTGGATGAGGCTTTGGACTTATTTTAGCATAAAGCAAGATTTCATTTGCAATATTTAAATAGATTCCAAAGCAATTTTGCAATTCATTTTACATTTGCAAAAACAACGAGACAAGTAACAAAATAACAATAGACAACAACAATCCTGGAAGTGACTAACCCAATAGTCACCACAATAGCATGAACATCCATTCATACCAACCCATCAAATTTTAATTAAATGTTGTAGTCTAGTTCTTGCACGACCTTACCAAGCATGTCCATAACCTAGGGCGAGGCTATTCAATAGTTTTAACCTGCGGGGTGTACCAATGTACCCACACGCCTGAGATCGCCTTTTAGCCACATGATTTAGCACACTTCCTTTGGTATGCCAAGCACGCTAAGTCCTCTGAGGCATTTCCAATGAATGATGCTAGTTAAGAGCCGCACACACCAAAGAGTAGGAGACTCGGCCCGGTAAAACAATCTGAGGAGCTCTTCCTATTATAAAAGGGTTTCATCGTGAAATGACCCATAACTAACACCTCCCAAAGTATCTTGAGCCAAGAGAGGTCCCATATCCCCTCGTGTGGTTAGCACGCATAAGCGCTTGGCTTAGTGACACAAGTAACTTCGGTCCTTGGGGACACAGGCACCATTCCATTCACACCCAACATATCACACCAACATCCATTGTGCCCAAGTCAAATACAGAGTTTGTTTTTATTTTTGTTTTATTTGTTTACAAAGTAACAAAACACAAGATGGACAAAATGGAATAAAAATTTTAGTGTGATCAAGGTCATCGACATAATGTCGACAACCGCCTATTTCTACCGTTATCTAAGCATTTCTAAGCATTATCTCGTAAACTACTAGCGATAAGAGTCCATCCATCGAACTCTAAATCGCAGCAAGATAGTCCTAGGCTTAGTAGTAGAGAATGAACATTTACCTACAGAATATGCATCTATAGGATTACTAACGACATTTTAACACAAAGTAGCATGCATACATATAAGTGAAACAAAGTATTAAGCTTTAAAGTAATGGGACAATAATGGAATATGATCAAACTGCTTGCCTTGCTGTGGCTGGTCACTATGCTGCAGAGAAACACTCACGGGATCAACCCACTTGTCGGCACCTAATCGAAAAGGCGAAAAGAACCGATAAGAACGACGAAAACCACAAGGACAGCACAGCAAACAAACTCCAATTGCTCTGAAATTTCTAAAGCAGTAAGAGGATGATTTTTAGGGAATTTAGCAACAAGAAGCAATGGATTTGGATTCTTAATGCAAAAGATATGAGCAAAACAATTCTGCTCAGCCCTAAAAATACCAAACTGCCACTATTAACTAATTTAATTAAGAGGCAATATTTTCTAGAAAGGTGGTGATACTGAGATTTTTACTGTAAAACCAGCACCTCATGATATGAATAACACAATTGAGTTCATCTCATTTGGAGCTATTATGCATTTTCTATACTTTTTCAAAAACAAGAACTTGAACAAAATTAAAATGCACAAGAAAGTTTTCTGAAAATAGTGACATGCCTAATTCCTATTCTAACATTTAGAGCAATAACAGAGAGAGCCAACAAAGTTGGATTCTCTCAAAAATAACCTCTGAGCAAGACTTATGTAATTTACAAGTTAAAGGAATTGCTAGTACAACATTTAAAAGTTAGTTTTGAAAACTATTTGCAAATGCATGTTCTGGAGCTGAACTGAGCCCATAACCATTTTTAGATTAGAGCCCAGTCCAAACCAGAGCTATAGAAATTTGAATCACCCTATTTGGATTTAAATTGAATTAGTTATGCAATTTCAAAGTTCATACCTTTATTAGTTTACAAAATAAGTGCTCACCGGAATTTCTAAAACCAAGCAGAGGGGGAGGGCGTGAACTGCTGATCAAATCAAGCGACCCAAGACCTCCAGAGAAGCAGCGCTGCGCTGCAAGAGTCCAGAGAACATGGGCCGTTGATCTTGGATCAACGGTCCATGTCCTCCTCCCCACGCTAAGTGCAAGCGGAGGGGAGGTCTCGTGGTTGATCTGCATCCAACGAACCACAACACACGAGGGAGGACCGGGCGGTCCAGATCAAACGAGGAGGTCTGGCGGTGAGATCTTCCAAAGGAAGGTCTAAACTATCAAGATCTCCCCAAGGAAGATCTACATCGTCAAGACCTCTCGAGGAGGTCTGGGCGGTCTAGATTTTCCAAGGGAGGACTTCCATGGTTTAGATTGTCCTAGGGAGGACCTTAACGGCTAAGATGACCTCGAGGAGGTCTTAAGGGTTGCGATCTACTAGAGGAGGTCCCGACGGTTAAGATCTCACACGAGGAGGTCCTAACGGTCAAGATCTCACAGAGGGAGGTCTTGAGCGGTCCAGATTACTCAAGGGAGGTCTGGGCAGTCAAGACAACAACGAAGAGGTCTGGGGCGGTTCGAGATCCACTTGGGGTGGTCTGAGCGGCCAAGATCTAACAAAGGGGCGTCCTAAACGCTAAAGATGACCTCGAGGAGGTCTTAAACGGCTCAGATCTCCTTTGGGAGGTCGGGGCGGTTAAGATTTACCCGAGGAGGTCCTAAAGGTTAAGAGGACCTCGGGAGGTCCTACAGTGGAGATCAACCCGGGGAGGACTTTGGCGGACCACGATTCACAGGGAGGTCTGTCGACAACAAAGACAGACGTCCCGTCAGACAAAACCACCGAGGCAATCCAAGGCTCGCCGCCGGCGATGAGGACCTCGCCGGCGCCGACCAAGGACACCAAAAGGTGCGCAATAATGTTGCGCATGCAATGGGACCATTCCCAAGGTGGGGTGGCCTGAGCGGCGATGAGCCTGAGATGGGCGGCAAAAAACACACGGCCAAGAGCATCACAAGAATTTAAAGCTCCACAACCACATACAAGAGTGCCCAGCTCTTAAGGACTACCAGAGTTACCCGGAGGTCTGGAAGGAGCCGAGGAGGTTGGAGAAGAGGAGGATCGGCGCCGTGAAGACGAGCGAGCTCCACGGCCAAGATCCAACTCGAAATTAAACTGCCCCTGTGGAGGCCAGATAAAATCACGTTAGGGGTGAGCACTTTGGGTGATGATGTGCCCAAAATGGAAGCAAAGAGAGGGAGAGGAAGCCACTGGAGCACTGCCACCGAGAAGCTCCAAGCTGCTTCAATGGTGGCCAAGGAGGCCAAAGTGGTTTGAGTTCCTCAGAACCGAGAGTAAAACGGTGAGGTGTGGAAAAGAAGCCAATGAAGGCAATGGGGATGTTTTATACCCCCGGACATGGAGGTCGTGAGCCAAGGGTTAACCTCATGGTGAGCTTAGCCCATGGCGCGGTCCATGGCCAGGACAAGACAATGGAGGTGAAGGGGGCAGGTCAGAGCAGACCTAGGGCATGGCCTAGAGCATGGCCTAGGGCGGAAAGGCACTGACATGCATTTAATGCGCCCAGGCACAGAGCCGTTGGGATTTGACAAGTCCTGACCTCCTCACTGCCATGGCGCGCGCTTGCGCATCGAACAAGGAGATAAACAGACCTCATCTCATCCGTTGGATTAAAACACAGGAGGTCACACCCTAGATCAGATCGGGAGGTCGTGACCTTTAGATCACCACCACGCCGATCGCAAAGGAAAAGGGAGGTCACAACCATTGGATCTCCATCGCACGGTTCTTAATGTAGCAGGAGATCGCGCGCCAAAGGGATAAGAGGTCTGGCCATTGGATCTGAATCAAGGGCGTGGACTGATGGGGAGGTCTTAACGATCGCGACGATCTGACCACGCGAGGTGGAGGTCATGGCCTTTGGATCTCAATCCAAGGGCGCATAACGAGCGAGGAGGTCGTGGGCGTTAATCACGACATCGAGGAGGTCGTGGCCGTGAGATGTTGATCGTGACAGCAACGAATCGAGGGTGGAGGTCGTGGTGTTAGATCTAGATCTAACGACTCGAGCTTCAGTCTTGGAGGTTGGGCATTTAAGCACAACCGAGAAGAGACGGGAGGTCATAGCGGTTGGATCTTTATCCAACGGCTCTGAGATGATAACGGAGGTCATGGCCATTAGATTTCCACCTAACGGCTCACGACCTCACGCGTGGTGGGAGGTTTGATGCGATTGATGCAAAGAGGAGGTCATGGCCATGGATCTTTGATCCAACGGCACAAGACCTCACGAGGTGGAGGACTTGGACGTTTGATAACGAGGGGAGGGCATGGCTGTTGGATCTGATCCAACGGCTATGACCTCAATGAGGTGGGGAGGACCTCGCTGAGTTGGTTGTGAAGGAGGTCGTGGGCATGGATAGGATCCAACGCTCGACCTCATGTGAGGAAGGAGGAGGTGCAGGGTCATTAGGTGAGGAGGAGGTCTTGGCTGTTAGATCTGGATCTAACGGTTACGACCTCCACAAGGTGGAAAAGAGGTCAGCTGAGCCAGGGAGTGGGTTGGGTGCAACCCAATTTGGGAAAATGGCTCCGCCCAAGGAACAGTGTATGTTTTTAAATTCAAATTTATAACAGCTGAGACTTTGAGAATTATTAGAGATAGCAATTGAACTCCAAATTTCATGAAATTTTAACTGGAGCTTGCTGACATGATGTTTAACCTTACATAAAATTTCCAGAGGTTTTTATGCAAAGCATTTTTCTCAGGAAATTCATAAAGGCTGTTCAAAGGTTCGTTTTACCTCCAAAAATTACCAAACAAGTTTTTATAACTTATGATATTTTTCAGAGGGGTCCCACATCAATTCTAGGACCAAGGAAAAATATTTCCAAAAGTTTGGCACAACATTTGTGACAAATGAAAAATGAGTTTGACTATAGGTCAACAAGAGCTTTATGTTTTTGGATAACACAACTCTTGGACAAGGATTACATGGGAGTTAGGGGTTTTCAAGATGTGAGAAAAAGTTTTAATTTCTACACATTTAATTACATTTGAAACAAACACCCGTTTAGGTATTTGGGATGTTACAAAATCTCCCCCCCTTACAGAAATCTCGTCCCGAGATTTTGGCTCACTCGGAAAAGAAAGAAGGGTAGTCCGCACGCGATCTTCTTCCCTTTCCCAAGTAGCTTCATCCTCGGAATGGTTCGACCACTGAACTTTAAGGAACTTAATGGAGCGATTCCTAGTTCTTCGTTCGACCTCTTGAGTATCTTGAGCAGGTGCTCGCGATAGGTCAAATTGGGTTGGACATCGAGAGTTTCCAACGGAGCTTCCTCAGTTGGAACACGGACGCACTTCTTCAACTGGGACACATGGAACACATCATGTACCCCCTCAAGTGCAGCAGGCAACTCCAACTTGTAAGCAACAGCTCCTTTCTTCTCGATAATGCGGTAGGGACCGACATACCGAGGAGCTAACTTGCCCTTGACGCCGAAACGTTGATGGCCCTACAAGGAGAGACTTTGAGATAACCAAAGTCATTAGGCGCAAAACTCAACTCACGGTGACGGTGATCCACATAGCTCTTTTGCCTGGATTGAGCTACGCGAAGACGCACACGAATAAGCTGAACTTGACTCTCGGCCTCATTGATTGAGTCCGGACCAAAGAAAGGTCTCTCGCCGGTCTCAGACCAATACAACGGGGTTCTGCACTTTCTCCCGTATAAGGCCTCGAAAGGTGCCATGCCGAGACCGGCTTTGAAAACATTGTTGTAAGAAAACTTGGCGAAAGGTAAGCATTTCTCCCAATGCTTCCCATAGGAAAGAACACAAGCATGAAGCATGTCTTCCAAAACTTGGTTGACCTCTCGGTCAACCCATCGCTTTAAGGGAAGGATAAGTTTGAATGAAAGCAAGATGAGTTCCCATAGCCTCCTGAGACTATGCCAAAATTGAGAAGTGAAAAGAGATCCACGATTCGACACAATCGTCCATGGCACACCGTGCGAACTCACGATCACGGGCTATGTAGAGATCCATTAGAAAGCCTACACAAAGGTCATTTCGATGGATCGAGAGCTTGATCTTAACTCTAAGGTTGGTGGTGCACGGCGTTGTTAGTTGGTGGAACAATTTGTCCGGTTATTCCACTAACGAACGAGACCTTGGTCGGTTAACTAGCTATCTGAGCCATCCCTCATGACTAGTCTCTTACAAAGGATTATGGCCATTTAGGTCACGAAGGTTCGAGGCAACAATAGGTATGGGATGCCCTAAAAGGTATAGGGACGGAAGCGTGCCACTTTAGTCAAACGATCGGCGACAACCCGATGGCCACTTGGGTTTGGGATAGACTAACAAGATCTCTTTGAAAGCGGGTGGTCTTGGGCACCGATAAAAGAGCGAAATAAAGATCGCCAACAGTGGCAAAAGATGGAAGTACAAAGGAATGAGGCGCTCTTGAACTGAACAAAACAGTAGCAGGGCAAGAGTTAACAGGAAGCGTACCTAACACGACGCCGGGTACCTCCTGGGCTTTCTTAGCTGAGATGGAGTTGACTGGATCACAAACGACCCTCCAGTCACGATGAGTTGCAGGTGCATGTGATCGAATCACGGGCCACGAATGAAGCGAGAGGTTGCTCTGAATTAAACAAAACGATGGCTGAATGGGAGTTAGCACAAAGCGTGCAGATACTACATCGGCGCCTCTGAATCCTCCCGGTGAAACGGATTTGGCTTGACTACGAGTGATCTTCTGCTTTGCTTCAAAGGGCAATTGTTGGCGTAGTGCCCTTTCTTGCTACAAAAAAACAAGTGATCCCAAATATCCGAATTGCGGGGACCACCTTGCTGACTTGTAGGCGCACGTGATTGAAGCACGGCCTGCGAAGAACGAGGGGTTTCTGCAAGCCCCTTAGGACAATCAATAGCATAATGGCCCTTGAGATTGCGTAAGAAACAAGTGACATTGGCGACCTTCTTTGAAGTCACCACGATTCTTCTCGACACTTGCGGCGATCCTTAGGCTTTTTCTTCACCCCACAAGAACAGCGGGATTTTCAACCACAAGCTGAAAGTCGGGGAAGGTATAGACTGGTAATTTGTCCCGTAGCTTCTCAGACAAATCATCCAAGAACTTCTCTGGTTTAGAGGCATTGGCGATTGCGATGCTTGCAGATGACCGAAGAAGCGATCATTGCAGCTTCAAAGACTTGGCAATCACCGTGTTCATGCTACACTCCTTGGGATAGTGATCGCTTCCTCGCAAAAAACAAGTAACTTTGGCGGTAGGACAATCTCCGGGTAAGTGGTCTTTGTCACAGTTTGGACAGGCTGTAGTACACTAGTTGCTGTAGTGTCCTTCCTCACCACAACGCCGACAAACCTTGACTCTTCCTAGTTCGCAATCTTCGGCGAAATGCCCCTCTTCACCATAGCCAAGGCAAAAAGGAGGCGATTGCCGCTTTTCAGGGCAATGGGGCCACAATCCGAGACACTTGCCAGAGCGGAGGCGCTTGCAAGTCTCGCCTGGACAGTTGGAGCTAGGGAGAATTTCGTCGGCCCGACTTGCCGGCCTAGACATTCTTTTGACTGTCCTGACATCTCTCTTTAAGAGATGGGTTAACACGAAACCCAAGGACTAGAAGTTGAAGAGAGTGAAAAGGAACGCCAACGACTAGGGGAATGGAACATCACCCTAACCAAAAGCCAACAAAATAGATAGTACGGATCCCTACTGTAACATCCCAAATGTATAATTAGGGTAAATCAAGTATAATTATATGTGTAGAAATTAAAACTTTTTCTCACATCCTGAAAAACCCTAAAATCTCATGTGATTTTTGTCCAAGAGTTGTGTAATCCAAAAACACAAAGCTCTTGTTGACCAAAAATCAAACTCATTTTCAATTATCTTAAATATTGTGCCAAACATTTGGAATATATTTTCCTTGGTCCCAAAAACTGATATGGGACCCCTTAAAAAAATATCATGAGTTATAACACTTGTTGATAATTTTTGGAGGCAAAACAATCCTTTAAACAACCTTCATGAATTTCCTGAGAAAAATGCATTGCATAATAACCTCTGGAAATTTTATGCAAGGTTGGTCTCGTGTCAACAAGCTCCAGTTAAAATTTCATCAAATTTGGAGTTCATTTGCTATCTCAAATAATTATGCTAAGTTTCAGCTGTTAAAACTAAATTTAAAAGCCTACACTGTTCCTTGGGCTAGCCATATTCAAAGTTGGTCCAGCCCAACCATGTCTGCCCTCGTGAGACCTCATCTCCACTTGATCGGTCGCACTAGTTGGATTTATATCCAACACCACGACCTCCTCATGATCAACACCGCAAGGACCTCCCACCTCATGAGGTCATAGCCGTTGGATCGGTGATCCATGGTCATGACCTCCCACATGTTAAACCTCAAAGACCTCCTCGAGCCATTAAACCATCGCAATGAGGTCATCCCACCTTGTTGAGGTCGTGGCCGTTGGATCAAATCCAACACCATGACCTCCTCCTCAACATACTCGGTCGGGTCATCCCACCTCACGTGAGGTCATAGCCCTTGGATCCAAGATCCATGGCCCCGACCTCCTCCTCTCAACCTAAACTAAACAAACCTCCCACCTAACCAAGGTCGTAGCCATTGGATCAAATCCAACGACTCACGACCTCCCGTGTTATCAAGCACTCACAACCTCCCCATCTTTTGTTGTGCACCGTTAGATTAAAATCTCGGTCACGACCTCCTTTGTCTCATGCGCACTGAGACCTCCCAACAAGACGTGAGATCGTAGCCCTTAGATCTAAATCTAAAGGCCATGACCTCCCTTGTGCGTTCGAGCTCAGGACCTCCACCTCTTTTGATCGGAACCCTTAGATCTAAATCTAGCGGTCTGACCTCCCTTGCTGTTGCGCATCATATCGAGACCTCCCGGTCATTGTGTGCCCTTGGATTTAAATCCAAAGGCCATGACCTCCCCTCATGTCTTTTTGATCGCGTGCAGTTAAGTCCTCACCGGAGGTCCGCACTGTTGGATGGAGATCAACGCTTTGGACCTCTGTCCCTTTTCCTCACGTGCGTTTTGATTAAGAAATCGGAGGGCCACG
Organism: Phyllostachys edulis; assembly: GCA_036346405.1. Classification (NCBI taxonomy): domain Eukaryota; kingdom Viridiplantae; phylum Streptophyta; class Magnoliopsida; order Poales; family Poaceae; genus Phyllostachys; species Phyllostachys edulis. The sequence goes on along the minus strand of CM070547.1, from coordinate 57,847,983 downwards.
ACCTCCCATCCTTGATCGTGTGGTGGGACCTCCTCCCGGCCACTTAAAACATAACGGTTCAAAAATTGGATCCGATGGTTAGGACCTCCCCAGGTCTTATCCAACGGTCATAAAGACCTCCCCTGTTCTTCTCCTTCCTTGGGCGCGCGGGCAAGCTCTGAGCAGTGCATTTATTGCGTGTCTGCGCATGAGGTACCTTTTCAACAGCTCTTTGCTGACCCGCATTTAATGCAGGTCAGCTTTTAGCCTCTCAGGTCAAGCTCGAGCCTGCCCCCTTGTCAGCCTCATGTCCTTGCCACCCCATGGACCAACCCGTGGGCTAAGCTCACCATGGAGCTCAGCCCCAGCTCATCACCATCACCTCAGGCTATAAAGTATCCTTTGGGAGCCTCCCTTGGCTTCCTTTACACACAATTGATCTCAGTCTTGCACTTGTGCGTGGCTGAGCTCCTCCCTCACTCACTTCCTCACTGGTGGCTGCCATTGTTGAGTCCTTGGAGCTCCTCAGTGGCACAAGAAGATCCAGTGGCTTCCTTTTCAAACCCTTGTTCGCTTTTGCTCCCAACACCTCTTGGAAGTTATCCCTGACTTAGTTGTTTGGGCACTTTTGAGAGGAGGACAAAGTGAGCTTGGGCCGGTGCCGTGAGGCTGCAAGCTTCGTTGTCTTCCCCAACTCCGGTCATCACCTCCACGACCTCCCGGCACCTTAGGACCTCCGGTACTCCTCCTGTAGTCCTTTAGATCTTGGCACCGCATATGAATGATTTTGCGGAGCTTTTCTTGGCACAAGCTTGAATGTTGCGCGAAGCTGCTTTTGCATTTTCGTGTTTGGCCGTCTTTGGTCATCTTTTGCCCTCTCCGGCTCGCCGGCGCTCAAAGCCGCCGTCGCCGTCGAGAGGAGGTCCTTGGGTCGCGCAGCGTTATTGTGCACTCGGTGGTATCGTGGACCTCACCGGCGAGCTCTACATCGCCGGCGAGATCACTTCTTCACGCTCGGGATTTTGTCGGACGTCCCGGCGTGTCATTGTCGTTTTAGGACATAAATTCACCGTTTTAAATGCCCAATCATCGCAATCATTGGTGTCTTAACCGCCATTAACCCCGCCCCTTTGCGCGCATTAAAACCCCTCGTGGCGCGGACCTCCTTGTGGTCCCGGCGCATTTATCTCATGTCCAAAGCTCGTGCGCGTTGGAGTGCAGGGCGTCGGACCTCCTCCGAGGAGATCTGGGCGTCCAAGACCTCCCTTGCGCAATCGTGGCCGTCCTGACCTCCACGGAGGTGCAGTGACGTTAGAGACCTCCCTTAGGACCTCCCTTGGTTATCTCGGTAGTTCATGACCTCCCGGGTAGATCTTGACCGTCAAGGTCCTCCCTCGACGATCTGAACCATCGAGGACCTCCCTTGGAACATCTGGACCGTCCAGGACCTCCTCTGTGAGGTCTTGACTATGCAGATCTTCCTTGGGGAGATCTTGATAGTTTAGATCTTCCTTTGGAAGATCTCACCGTTGAGGACCTCCCCTTTAGATCTGGTCCGTTCCGGACCTCCTCTCTATGTTGTGGTCCGTTGGATTTCCCAACTACGGCCACGACCTCCCCCTCACCTCGCGCATGTGAGTTACTAAGAGGTCCAGGACCTCTGGACCTTCACGTGCACGTGTGTGATGTTCTCCTGGGAGGTCTTGAGCCGTTGGATCTGAGATCTGTGGCTCACGTCCTCCCATATCCTTGTGAATTTTCTTAGAAATTCCGGTGACCTCTAGTATAAACCTGAAATAAGGTATAGACTTTAGAATTTCATATCTTCTTCGTTTTGAATCCTTTTGAGGTCATTCAAATTGTGTTAGCTCTGTCTTGAACTTGACTTTAATCCAAAAATGATTGTAAGTTGAGTTCAGCTCGAGAGCACTGATTTGCCATTAGATTTTAAAACCAACTTTAAAATGTGCACTTAAATCAATGCTTAACTTGTAAAATACATAACTAATGCTCTATAGATTATTTTTGGGTGAGACCAACTTTGTTGGTTTCCTCTCTTAGTGAACTCACTGTGAAAATTGGTTTTGAGCATGTTGCTGTTAGGAAATTGAGGACTTGTGCATTATAATTTTGTTCAAGTTCTTGTTTTTGAAAATTTGTAGAGAGTGCATAATAGCTCCAAATGAGATGAACTCAATTGTGTTATTCATCTCATGAGGTGCTGGTTTTACAGTAAAAATTTCAGCTTCACTTCTATTCTAGAAAATTTTGCGATGAACAGTAGCATATTTCTAATTAATAGGCTGAGCAGAATTGATTTCATCATATCTTTTGCATTGAGAATCCAAATCAATTGGTTCTTGTTGCTAAATTCATGATAAATCATTGTCTTGCTGCTGTAAAATTTTCATGGCATTTGGAGTTCATTTGTTGTGCTGTCTTTGTTGTGTTTAAATCGTTCTTATCGGTTCTTTCTCGCTTTTCCGTTGAAGCCGACATTTGTGGTGATCCCGAGAGTGACCCTCCGCAACAAAGTGACCACCAGCAACAAGGCAAGCAGTTTGATCATTTCCATCATTGTCCCATTACTTTAAAGCTTAATACTTTGTTTTACTTCTATGTATGCATGCTACTTTGTGTTAAATGTAAGCTAGCAAGCCTATAGTTGCATAATCTGTAGGAATTGTTTATCCCCTACTACCATGAGCCTAGGTTATTTGCTGTGGTGGGAGCTCGTTGGATGAGCTCCTATCACTTAGTAGTTCGATTTAAATTGCTTAGACATGCTTAGTTTTCGGTAGAAATGGGCGATCATCGACTTAGTCGATGGTCTTGATCACTCAAAAATGATTATTACTCCTATATGTCCAGCACTTGTGCTTTGATTAATTGTAAAATCAAAAACTGAAAATAAAAGATTGATTTAGACTTGGGCATATTGGATGGATGGTGCGGTTTTTGGATGTGGTGGTATGCCCGGGTCCCTAAGGACCGAGTACTTGGGTCACTAAGCCAGCGATTTGGCGTACTAACCACGCGAGGGCATATGGAACCCCTCTTGACTAAGTACTCTAGGAGGTGTTAATTATGAGCGAGCTCGGTTGGTGTGTTTTTAAAAACAAATGTATATGTATAGTGTGGGAGGAGCATTAGCTTCCGGAAGGTTGTGATGTCTCCTTCTCCCGTGGGTTGTGCAGCTCGTAATTAGCATTCATCCTTTGGAAAGGTCTCGTAGGACTTAGCCGTGCAAAGACACCTTCTAAGTGTGCGTAAAGGAAAGGCGATCTCGGCGTGTGGGTGCAGTGGTACACCTGCGGGATAAAACTATTGAATAGCCTCGTCCTAGGTTATGGACATGCTTGGTAAGGTCGTTCAAGACTAGACTACAACCTTTAATTAAAACTTGACATGGTTGGTATGAGCGGGAGTTCATGCTATTGTTGTGGTGACTTGGGTTAGTCACTTCCGTGATTGTTCTTGTTGTTGTTACTATGTTATTATCGCGTTGTTATTTCAACAATTAAAAATGCTTTGTCAAATTGCTTTCAATCTATTATGTTATTGCAAATAAATGTTGCTTTATGCTAAAATGAGTCCAAAGCCTCATCCACTTAAATAAAGCTTGCATGTAGCTATTTATAGTTACTGTTATCTCACACGTAAGTCTTGCGGAGTACTTTATGTACTCATCGCCTGTGGTTGTGGCAATTTTGTGGCTTTTGTGCAGAGGAAGAAGGAGAGCTCCAAGAGCCTCTCTTTTGTGCTACGTGTTGCGTTTCTTGACGACTAGCTTGGCGGTCGGTCGAGATGCCTAGGGTTAAGGCACACCGATTGGCTTTGTGTTATAGCCATCTTTATGGCACTTTTGCTTCATTGTTATCTTTTTGTAATTGTTGCTATTTGGCCTAAGGGCCTCTCTTTGTAATATCTATTCCATATTAATATTAACTTCTAGTTTGTTGCTTATGTTCTATGTGTTGTATGGAATTGATACATTCTTTTGTTGTGAGGTATGTATCTTGCATTCGGGAAGTATACATCTCTCGAGACCGGTTTATTTGGTTGATAATACTAGGGTCAATCGGATGACTAAGTATTATGAGCCTAATAAACGTCGGGGTCTCACAAAAGTTGGTATCAGAGCCGTTATGACCGTAGTAACGCAAGCTTGGTTGTCCTTAGGATATTTTGAAAACCTATTTTCAAAGCATCAAATGAGTTTTGAAAGCTTAGGTAAATTCTCGGATTTTATTCCTTACCTATCTTAGCTTTCTCTTCTCATCCCACTCTAATTTGAGTTTTAAAAGTTGTTTTCCTCTCTTCCTTCTACAAAATAGTTGTTATCGATTAACCTTTGGGTTTTGGGAGAACCAATGAGATTGGCAAATTGAAGTGTGAGCTGCCCACTACAAGGTTTTGAAGTTAAGGTCGGTGATTCGACAAGGAGCTTGGATCTAAACACGGACAGCAAGCATCAAATTTCCGACAGCGGTCTCAAAGGTTTCTAATTAGGATAGATAATGAGAGGTTAATCAACTAAAACTTGTGGGAATAAAAGGGTAAGATGTGATACTAGTTAGCTAAGTATCTAACACTTATTTCGCTGCATTAACCTTGCTCTCTAATAGCGTTAGCTCTCACCTTACAATCTGATTTTTGATCTTCTCGACCAATTACTCGTTCATTCAATACGGGTTAGTTGAGTTGAGAAGTTGAGCCTTGCTTTTGGTGTTTCTTGGCTGTTTTTAGGGTCTTTTAGAAGCTTTTTAAAGTTTAAATAACCGCTGATTTTGGCTTTCGGTTGGGGTGATATTCCATTCCCCTAGTCGTTGGCTTTGCTTTCCTTAAGGCTTTGTTTTGGGTCTAGTTGCTAACCAAATTTCATTGTAACAGATGGCCGGGCCTTTTCGTAGCGGCCAAGGCGATCACCTGGTCGGACGAGCTTCCTCCTCCTCCGACCATGGCCGAGGTTCTTCTTGGATCGGCGCAACCGCGCGGATGACGGAGAGTTCTCTTGGGCGTCATCGCGCGCAACACCACCGCACTTACCGGAGTTTGGATCCAGGCAAGGAATGCCCATCGGCCGCGTGGAGGACTCGCGGAGTTTCTTCGTACTCAGCCCCTACTTTTTCCCGGTCGAGGACCCTTTGGATGCGACGATTGGCCGTCTTGTGGAGCGTAAGCCGCATCGCGCAGATGCCGAGCACGAGAAGGCGCTGTTCGCATCGCACCACCGGAGGGTGCACCTTGTCATGGTGGGAGAGCTTTCTCGCCATGCAGCCCGTGGATCACACCGTTTCTTGGGAGGAGTTTCAGTCTTGCCTTCCGTCGGGCTCACATCCCTCCGGCTTGATGGAGATCAAAAGCGGGAGTTTCTTGCGCTCAAGCAAGGCGTGCTTCGATCATGGAGTATGTCTCTGAGTTCAACCATCTAGCTCGTTATGCTCCCGAGGATGTGGCCACCGATATGGCTAAGGTGCCAAGTTCAGCGTGGCTTGTCCGAGGAGTGAAGGACAAGCTATCCATTGTCGACTTTCCTGATTTTCGGACCTTGGTCGACAAGGCCATTGTCGCTGAGCATGCGGCTCGAGCTTATGGACTCCATAGCGCAAGTGGGAGGCCCATAAGTCATCGAGGCGTTCTTCCGTCCCGCCGCAGCGATCTCGAGGTACCACTCTCACTCTTGGCGCCCGAGATCACCTGCCTCGTTCCTCGTCCTTCGCAGCCGTGTCTCGATCCGTGCACTGCGAGTCGTGAGCGGCCCCGCAACCAGCCGCGGGGTCACATGTTTCTCATGCAACGGAAGGGGCATTATGCGAACCAATGCCCTAAGAAGGCGAGCACCCCTCGTCCTAATGGAGGACGCGGGCGAGAGGTGGTGCGGCTCGGGACCGAAGATCATCCGGCTACCCAAGGCGTGGGTAGTGGTCGCGTCAACGCCATCACCACGAGAGGAGGCTCGGGAGGCACCCGGCGTCGTGCTAGGTACACTTTCGTTAACTCTCATCCCGCCATTGTTTTGTTTGATTCAGAGCATCTCATTCATTGTTTCGAGTCTTTTCTTTGCTGTCGGAGAGCTTCTTTTCTCTCCATTGTCGGTCCGCTTCTCATTCGCTCTCTGGTTCGGAGTTGAGAGCGAATCTGAGTGTAGGGATGTCCTATCGAGATCGAAGGGTAGGTTTCTTAGCAAACCTTATCCTTCTCCATTCAGCGAGTCTTGATGTGATTCTTGGCATGGATTGGTTGTCCCAACATGGGGCAAATCGATTGCGCCAGAAGCTTATCTCTATCTAGTCCCTCCGTGGCGAGTTAAGCTTTTGCAAGGTCGCTAGATCCGCATCTCTTCGCTTGAAGCGAAGCCGCTCTAGATATTAGCGAAGTCCCAACAGTTTGTGACTTTGTTGATGTCTTTCCGCTGATCTTCCGGAATGCCACCCGTTCGAGACCTCGAGTTTGTCATTGAGTTGGCTCCGTTACGCCCCTATCTCAAAGAGGCCTTATCGGATGCCACCGAGCGAGTTGGTAGAATTGAAGAAGCGATTAAGTGAGCTGCAAGAGAAGGGTTTCATCCGCCTAGCTCATCTCCTTGGGGTTGTCCAAAGAATCTTCGTAAAGAAGAAGGACGGTACTTTACGCGTGTGCGTTGATTACCGCCCACTTAATGAAGTGACGATGAAGAACAAGTATCCTTTGCCCGCATTGACGATCTCTTGATCAATTAACCTGAGCTCGAGTTTTCTCCAAGATTGATTTGAGAGTGGGATATCATCGAGTTCGATTCGCCCGAGGATATTCCAAAGACGGCGTTCTCTACTCGCTTCACGGCTTGTACGAGTACCTTTGTCATGTCGTTCGCAACCAATGCTCTGCCTTGTTCATGAACCTCATGAATTCGGTATTCATGGAGTATTTGGATAAGTTTGTCGTGGTCTTCATCGATGATATTCTTATCTATTCCAAGAACGATGAGGATCATGCTTAGAGCATCTGAAGCTTGTGTTAGGCAAGCTACGTGAGCACCATTTGTCGCGAAGTTCAAGAAGTGTGCGTTCGGTTGAAGGAAGTGGCTTTCTTAGGCCATATTCTTTCAGCGGGAGGCGTGGTATTGATCCTAGCAAGGTCACCGATGTTCGTCATGGAGTCCGCCCACTTCGGTCACCGGTGCGGAGTTTTCTTGGTTTAGCGGGATATTATCGCCGCTTTATCAAGAACTTCTCCAAGATCGCGGCCGATGTGGAGTTGCTCAAGAAGGACAAGAAGTTCTTGTGGTCCGATGCTTGCATGGCAAGTTTCCATATACTCAAGAAGCGTTTGACCACCGCTCCGTTCTTGTTCTTCCTGATATCCATCGCAGCTTCGATATCTTTTGCGATGCTTCTCGTCGAGGCCTCGGTTGCGTCCTTATGCAAGAAGGCAAGGTAGTGGCCTATGCATCAAGGCAATTGAGACCTCATGAACTCAACTACCCTACTCATGATTTGGAGTTGGTCACTGTGATTCATGCACTTAAGATTTGGCGACATTACCTAATCGGTGTCGTTGTGAAGTGTATTCGGATCACAAAGCCTCAAGTACTTGTTCACCCAACCTGACCTAAACCTCAGGCAAAGGAGATGGTTGGAGTTGATCAAGGATTATGATATGGGTATTCACTACCATCCGGGCAAGGCTAATGTCGTTGCCGATGCGCTTAGTCGCAAAGCGCATTGTAATGCCTTAGTGCTCAAGGAGCATTCGCCCTCTCTTCTCGAGGCATTCCAAAGTCTCAACTTGGAGATAGTTGAGCATGGATCTCTCGCTACCATGGTTGTGCAACCAACCTTGGTGGATCGGATCAAGTCCGCCCGGCAATCGGATGTTGGAGTGAGCCACATTAAGGCAAATGTCAAGAACGGAGCGACCAAGTGCTTCTCTCGAGGATGAGCATGGCGTCGTGAGGTTCGGCAACGCTTGTGGTTCCAAAGGACATGGAGTTGCGGAATTTAATCCTCCGCGAAGCCCATGATTCGCCTTTATCCATTCATCCGGGCCACAAAGATGTATCAAGATCTCCGCCAGAGATTTTGGTGGACCCGAATGAAGAGGAGATTGCGAAGTTCGTTCTTAGAGTCGCGACGGCGTGTCGTCGTGTCAAGGCCGAGCATCGGCGTCTCTTTGGATCGCTTGACCTTTGCCAATTCTGAGTGGAAGTGGGATTCGATCGAATGGATTTCATCACGGTCTACCCACGTCCCGAAGAAGAATGATGCCATTTGGGTCGTCATCGATCGATTGACTAAGGTGGCACATTTCCTTCCGTCAAGACGAACTTCGGTAGGTCTTTTGGCGGAACTCTACATCGCCCGCATCGTGAGTTTGCACGGTGTGCGAAGACGATCGTGTCGGATCGTGGATCCTTTTCACGTCTCGTTTTGGCATAGCTTGCAAGAGGCTATGGGCACTCGTCTTGCTTTTCAAAGACGGCATTTCACCCCAAACCGATGGTCGACCGAGAGGGTCAACCAAGTTTTGGAAGACATGCTTCGTGCTTGTGTCCTTTCTATGGGAAGCATTGGGAGAAATGCTTGCCATTCGCCGAAGTTTTCTTATAACAACGACTTTTCGGCCGGTCTCGGCATGGCACCATTTGAGGCCTTATATGGGAGAAAGTGTAGAACCCGTTGAACTGGTCGAGACCGGTGAGAGACCTCTCTTTGGCGGACTCAATCAATGAGGCCGAGCGCCAAGTCCAAATTTTATTGGCGTTTGCGCCTGACTCAATCGAGCAAAAGAGCTATGCGGATCGCCGTCGGCGTGAGTTACGTTTTGAGCCTAATGACTTTGTTTATCTCAAAGTCTCTCCTTTGAAGGGCCATCAACGTTTCGGCGTCAAGGGCAAGTTGGCTCCTCGATATGTCGGTCCCTACCGCGTTATCGAGAAGAAGGGAGCTGTTGCCTATAAGTTGGAGTTGCTAGCTGCACTTGAGGGGGTACATGATGTTTTCCATGTGTCCCAGCTTAAGAAGTGCCTCCGTGTTCCAACCGAAGAAGCTCCGTTGGAAACTCTCGATGTCCAACCCGATTTGACCTATCGCGAGCACCCTGTTCGCGTACTCGATGAGTCCGAGCGAAGGACAAGGAATAAGACCATCAAGTTCCTTAAAGTTCGAGTGGTCAAACCATTACGAGGATGAGGCTACTTGGGAAAGAGAAGATCGTCTGCGTGCGGACTATCCATCTTTCTTTCTATCGAGTGAGCCAAATCTCGGGGCGAGATTTCTGTAAGGGGATAGATTTTGTAACATCCCAAATGTATAATTAGGGTTAATCAAGTATAATTATATGTGTAGAAATTAAAACTTTTCTCACATCTTGAAAAACCCTAAAATCTCATGTGATTTTTGTCCAAGAGTTGTGTAATCCAAAACACAAAGCTCTTGTTGACCAAAAATCAAACTCATTTTCCAATTATCTTAAATCTTGTGCCAAACATTTGGAATATATTTTCCTTGGTCCCAAAAACTGATATGGGACCCCTTCTGAAAAATATCATGAGTTATAACACTTGTTGATAATTTTTGGAGGCAAAACAATCCTTTAAACAACCTTCATGAATTTTCTGAGAAAAATGCATTGCATAATAACCTCTGGAAATTTTATGCAAGGTTGGTCTCATTGTCAACAAGCTCCAGTTAAAATTTCATCAAATTTGGAGTTCATTTGCTATCTCAAATAATTCTGCTAAGTTTCAGCTTGTTAAAACTAAATTTAAAAGCCTACACTGTTCCTTGGGCTAGCCATATTCAAAGTTGGTCCAGCCCAACCATGTCTGCACCTCGCCAGACCTCATCTCCACTTGATCAGTCGCGGTAGTTGGATTTATATCCAACACCCACGACCTCCTCATGATCAACACCGCAAGGACCTCCCACCTCATGAGGTCATAGCCGTTGGATCGGTGATCCATGGTCATGACCTCCCACGTGTTAAACCTCAAAGACCTCCTCGAGTTGTTAAACCATCGCGAGGTCATCCCATTTGTTGAGGTCGTGGCCGTTGGATCAAATCCAACAGCCCACGACCTCCTCCTCAACATACTCGGTCGGGTCATCCCACCTCGTGAGGTCATAGCCCTTGGATCCAAGATCCATGGCCTAACCTCCTCCTCTCAACCTAAACTAAACAAACCTCCCACCTAACCAAGGTCGTGGCCGTTGGATCGAGATCCAACGACTCACGACCTCCCGTGTTATCAAGCACTCACAACCTCCCCCATCTTTTGTTGTGCACCGTTAGATTAAAATCTACGGTCACGACCTCCTTTGTCTCATGCGCACTGAGACCTCCCAGGCCAAGACGTGAGATCGTAGCCCTTAGATCTAAATCTAAAGGCCATGACCTCCCTTGTGCGTTCGAGCTCAGACCTCCACCTCTTTTGATCGGAACCCTTAGATCTAAATCTAGCGGTCTGACCTCCCTTGCTGCTATGCGCATCATATCGAGACCTCCCGGTCATTGTGTGCCCTTGGATTTAAATCCAAAGGCCATGACCTCCCCTCATGTCTTTTGATCGCGTGCAGTTAAGTCCTCACCGGAGGTCCGCACTGCTGGATGGAGATCCAACGCTTTGGACCTCTGTCCCTTTTCCTCACGTGCGTTTTCGCGATTAAAAATCGGAGGGCCACGACCTCCCCATCCTTGATCGTGTGGTGGGACCTCCTCCCACCACTTAAAACATAACGGTTCAAAATTGGATCCGATGGTTAGGACCTCCCTCAAGTCTTATCCAGCGGTCATAAAGACCTCCTGTTCTTCTCCTTCCTTGGCGCGGGCAAGCTCGAAAGGCGGTGCATTTATTATGTGTCTCACATGCATGAGGTACCTTTTCAATGACTCTTTCTTGACCGCATTTAATGCAGGTCGACTTTTAGCCTCTCGAGTCAAGCTCGAGCACCTTGCCTTGTCACCTCATGTCCTTGCCACCCCATGGACCAACCCGTGGGCTAAGCTCACCATGGAGCTCAGCCCGACTCATCACCATCACCTCGGGCTATAAAGTATCCTTTGGGAGCCTCCTTGGCTTCCTTTACACACAATTGATCTCGCCTTGCACTTGTGCGTGGTGAGCTCCTCCTCACTCACTTCCTCACCGGTGGCTGCCATTGTTGAGTCCTTGGAGCTCCTCAGTGGCACAAGAAGATCCAGTGGCTTCCTTTTCAAACCCTTGTTCGCTTTTGCTCCCAACACCTCTTGGAAGTTATCCCTGACTTAGTTGTTTGGGCACTTTTCAAAGGAGGACAAAGCTGAGCTTGGAGCTGGTGCCGTGAGCTGCGAAGCTTCGTTGTCTTCCCCAACTCCGGTCATCACCTCCACGACCTCCCCAGCACCTTAGGACCTCCAGGTACTCCTCCTGTAGTCCTTTAGATCTTTGCACCCGCATGAATGATTTTGCGGAGCTTTTCTTGCACAAGCTTGAATGTTGCTTGAGCTGCTTTTTGCATTTTCGTGTTTGGCCGTCTTTGGTCATCTTTGCCCTCTCCGGCTCATGGCGTTCAAAGCCGCCGCCGTCGAGAGGAGGTCCACCGGTGCGCAGCGTTATTGTGCACTCGGTGGTATCGTTGACCTCACCGGCGAGCTCTACATCGCCGGCGAGATCACTTCTTCACGCCGGGATTTTGTCGGACGTCCCGGCGTGTCATTGTCGTTTTAGGACATAAATTCACCGTTTTAAATGCCCAATCATCGCAATCATTGGTGTCTTAACCGCCATTAACCCCGTCCCCTTTGCGCGCATTAAAACCCTCGTAGCGGACCTCCTCGTGGTCCCGCGTATTTATCTCATGTCCAAAGCTCGTGGCGTTGGAGTGCAGGGCGTCGGACCTCCTCAGGAGATCTGGGCGTCCAAGACCTCCCCTTGCGCAATCGTGGCCGTCCAGACCTCCCTGGAGGTCTGTGACGTTAGGACCTCCCTTAGGACCTCCCCTTGGTTATCTCAGCCGTTCATGACCTCCCCGGGTAGATCTTGACCGTCAAGGTCCTCCCTCGGACGATCTGAACCATCGAGGACCTCCCTTGGAACATCTGGACCGTCCAGGACCTCCTCTGTGAGGTCTTGACTATGCAGATCTTCCTTGGGGAGATCTTGATAGTTTAGATCTTCCTTTGGAAGATCTCACCGTTGAGGACCTCCCCTTTAGATCTGGTCCGTTCCGGACCTCCTCTCTATGTTGTGGTCCGTTGGATTTCCCATCTACGGCCACGACCTCCCCCTCACCTCGCGCATGTGAGTTACTAAGAGGTCCAGGACCTCTGGACCTTCACGTGCGCGTGTGTGATGTTCTCCTGGGAGGTCTTGAGCCGTTGGATCTGAGATCTGTGGCTCACGTCCTCCCATATCCTTGTGAATTTTCTTAGAAATTCCGGTGACCTCTAGTATAAACTGAAATAAGGTATAGACTTTAGAATTTCATATCTTCTTCGTTTTGAATCCTTTTGAGGTCATTCAAATTGTGTTAGCTCTGTCTGAACTTGACTTTAATCCAAAAATGATTGTAAGTTGAGTTCAGCTCCAGAGCACAGTTTGCCATTAGATTTTAAAACCAACTTTAAAATGTGCACTTAAATCAATGCTTAACTTGTAAAATACATAACTAATGCTCTATAGATTATTTTTGGGTGAGACCAACTTTGTTGGTTTCCTCTCTTAGTGAACTCACTGTGAAAATTGGTTTTGAGCATGTTGCTGTTAGGAAATTGAGGACTTGCGCATTGTAATTTTGTTCAAGTTCTTGTTTTTGAAAATTTGTAGAGAGTGCATAATAGCTCCAAATGAGATGAACTCAATTGGGTTATTCATCTCATGAGGTGCTGGTTTTACAGTAAAAATTTCAGCTTCACTTCTATTCTAGAAAATTTTGCAATGAACAGTAGCATATTTCTAATTAATAGGCTGAGCAGAATTGATTTCATCATATCTTTTGCATTGAGAATCCAAATCAATTGGTTCTTGTTGCTAAATTCATGATAAATCATTGTCTTGCTGCTGTAAAATTTTCATGGCATTTGGAGTTCATTTGTTGTGCTGTCTTTGTTGTGTTTAAATCGTTCTTATCGGTTCTTTCTCGCTTTTCCGTTGAAGCCGACATTTGTGGTGATCCCGAGAGTGACCCTCCGCAACAAAGTGACCACCAGCAACAAGGCAAGCAGTTTGATCATTTCCATCATGTCCCATTACTTTAAAGCTTAATACTTTGTTTTACTTCTATGTATGCATGCTACTTTGTGTTAAATGTAAGCTAGCAAGCCTATAGTTGCATAATCTGTAGGAATTGTTTATCCTCTACTACCATGAGCCTAGGTTATTTGCTGTGGTGGGAGCTCGTTGGATGAGCTCCTATCACTTAGTAGTTCGATTTAAATTGCTTAGACATGCTTAGTTTTCGGTAGAAATGGGCGATCATCGACTTAGTCGATGGTCTTGATCACTCAAAATGATTATTACTCCTATATGTCCAGCACTTGTGCTTTGATTAATTGTAAAATCAAAAACTGAAAATAAAAGATTGATTTTGACTTGGGCATATTGGATGGATGGTGCGGTTTTTGGATGTGGTGGTATGCACGGGTCCCTAAGGACCGAGTACTTGGGTCACTAAGCCAAGCGATTTCACGTACTAACCACGCGAGGGCATATGGAACCCTCTTGACTAAGTACTCTAGGAGGTGTTAATTATGAGCGAGCTCGGTTGGTGTGTTTTTAAAAACAAATGTATATGTATAGTGTGGGAGGGAGCATTAGCTTAGGGAAGGTTGTGATGTCTCCTTCTCCCGTGGGTTGTGCAGCTCGTAATTAGCATTCATCCTTTGGAAAGGTCTCGTAGGACTTAGCCGTGCGGCACACCTTGGAAGTGTGCGTAAAGGAAAGGCGATCGGCGTGTGGATACAGTGGTACACCTGCAGGGATAAAACTATTGAATAGCCTCGTCCTAGGTTATGGACATGCTTGGTAAGGTCGTTCAAGACTAGACTACAACCTTTAATTAAAACTTGACATGGTTGGTATGAGCGGGAGTTCATGCTATTGTTGTGGTGACTTGGGTTAGTCACTTCGAGATTGTTCTTGTTGTTGTTACTATGTTATTATCGCGTTGTTATTTCAACAATTAAAAATGCTTTGTCAAATTGCTTTCAATCTATTATGTTATTGCAAATAAATGTTGCTTTATGCTAAAATGAGTCCAAAGCCTCATCCACTTAAATAAAGCTTGCATGTAGCTATTTATAGTTCTGTTATCTCACACGTAAGTCTTGCGGAGTACTTTATGTACTCATCTCGCGTGGTTGTGGCAATTTTGTGGCTTTTGTGCAGAGGAAGAAGGAGAGCTCCAAGAGCCTCTCTTTTGTGCTACGTGTTGCGCTTTCTTGACGACTAGCTTGGCGGTCGGTCGATGCCTAGGCGTTAAGGCACCTTGATTGGCTTTGTGTTATAGCCATCTTTATGGCACTTTTGCTTCATTGTTATCTTTTGTAATTGTTGCTATTTGGCCTAAGGGCCCCTCTTTTGTAATATCTATTCCATATTAATATTAACTTCGGTTTGTTGCTTATGTTCTATGTGTTGTATGGAATTGATACATTCTTTTGTTGTGAGGTATGTATCTTGCATTCAGGAAGTATACATCTCTCGAGACCGGTTTATTTGGTTGATAATACTAGGGTCAATCGGATGACTAAGTATTATGAGCCTAATAAACGTCGGGGTCTCACACCTACCTAGTTAATAATAGATTAGATGATAATAAATGTAAACTAATGAAACAAGCAGAATAAAAAAAAGTTATAGGGAGCATAATAAGGGAGAAGAAAAAACAGCAAGGAAATGTACTTTAAAAGCTTCCAAAATGACTCCAAAACAGCAAGGAAAACATAAGATTAAAGGCCAACTTCCCAACACAACTAACTTGTATTGAATGAACGAGTAATTGGTTGAGAAGATAAAATTTCAGCACACTACTCCAATTTCTAACACTACTCGAAAGCAATGTAAAACCAAGAGAATAGGGGTTAGATACTTGGCTAACTGGTATCACATCTTACCCTTTCATTCCCACAAGTTTTAGTTGATTAACCTCTCATTTTCTACCCTATTTAGAACCTTTGAGCTTGCTGTCTGGAAATTGCCGCTTGCTGTCCAGATTTTGCATCCAAGCTTCCAGTCGAAATTGGCCATTCCAGAAGCTTCAAAACCTTGTAAATGGGCAGCTAACACTTCAATTTGCCAAACTCATTGATTCCCCAAAACCCATTTAATCGATAACCACTATCTTTGGAGGGAAGAGAGGAAAACAATTTTTAAAACTCAAACTTAGGCAAGATGAGATAGAAAGCTAAGACATGTAAGGAGTAAAAGTAGAGACTTTACTTAAGCTTTCATAACCCATTTGATATTTTGAATTTAAGTTTTCCAAAACATCCTAAGAACGACCAAGCTTGGGTTACTACGGTCAGTATGGCTCTGATACCAACTTTGTGAGGACCCCAGTTTATTAGGCTTGTAATACTTAGTCATCCATTGACCCTAGCATTACAAACGAAATAACCCGTGTCTTCGAGATATGTATACTTCCCAGAAATGCAGTATACACACCCCTTTACAAAATCATGCATCAAGTTCATCCAAGACATAGAACCAAGCACGGACTAGAATTAAAGACATACATAATATAGAGAGAGTTATTACAAAAGGAGAGGCCAATCGGCCAAGATAACCCAAAAAAAAAACTAAATAAACAGCGGAGGCAAAAGTGCCATAAGATGGCCATAAACAAAAGCCAATTAGTGTGCCTTTACCCACAAGGCAACCAACCGGACCGCCAAGCTAGTCGTCAAACCCGAAGCACATCTCCCAAGAGTGAAGCCCTTGGGGCTCACCTTCTTTCTCTGCAACAAAGTTATTAAGCAAAGCAAATGAGTACAAAAATGTACTCGCAAGACTGACGTGTAATATAACAGAACTATAGTTTAACTACATGCCAGCTTTATTAAGTGGATGAGGCTTTGGACTTATTTTAGCATAAAGCAAGATTTCATTTGCAATATTTAAATAGATTCCAAAGCAATTTTGCAATTCATTTTACATTTGCAAAAACAACGAGACAAGTAACAAAATAACAATAGACAACAACAATCCTGGAAGTGACTAACCCAATAGTCACCACAATAGCATGAACATCCATTCATACCAACCCATCAAATTTTAATTAAATGTTGTAGTCTAGTTCTTGCACGACCTTACCAAGCATGTCCATAACCTAGGACGAGGCTATTCGAATAGTTTTAACCCTGCAGGGGTGTACCAATGTACCCACACGCCAGACCGCCTTTTCGCCACATGATTTAGCACACTTCCTTTGGTATGCCGGCACGGCTAAGTCCTACGAGGCATTTCCAATGAATGATGCTAGTTAAGAGCCGCACACACCAAAGAGTAGGAGACTCGGCCACCAAGCAATCAAGGAGCTCTTCCTCTTATAAAAGGGTTTCATCGTGACGACCCATAACTAACACCTCCCAAAGTATCTTGAGCCAAGAGAGGTCCCATATCCCCTCGTGTGGTTAGCACGCATAAGCGCTTGGCTTAGTGACACAAGTAACTCGGTCCTTGGGGACCTGGGCACCATTCCATTCACACCCAACATATCACACCAACATCCATTGTGCCCAAGTCAAATACAGTTTTGTTTTTATTTTTGTTTTATTTGTTTACAAAGTAACAAAACACAAGATGGACAAAATGGAATAAAAAATTTTAGTGTGATCAAGGTCATCGACATAATGTCGACAACCGCCCATTTCTACCGTTATATAAGCATTTCTAAGCATTATCCACGTAAACTACTAAGCGACAAGAGTCCATCCATCGAACTCTAAATCGCAGCAAGATAGTCCTAGGCTTAGTAGTAGAGAATGAACATTTACCTACAGAATATGCATCTATAGGATTACTAACGACATTTTAACACAAAGTAGCATGCATACATATAAGTGAAACAAAGTATTAAGCTTTAAAGTAATGGGACAATAATGGAATATGATCAAACTGCTTGCCTTGCTGTGGCTGGTCACTATGCTGCAGAGAAACACTCACGGGATCAACCCACTTGTCGGCACCTAATCGAAAAGGCGAAAAGAACCGATAAGAACGACGAAAACCACAAGGACAGCACAGAAAACAAACTCCAAATGCTCTGAAATTTCTACAGCAGAAAGGGGATGATTTTTAGGTAATTTAGCAACAAGAACCAATGGATTTGGATTCTTAATGCAAAAGATATGAGCAAAACAATTCTGCTCAGCCCTAAAAATACCAAACTGCCACTATTAACTAATTTAATTAAGAGGCAACATTTTCTAGAAAGGTGGTGATACTGAGATTTTTACTGTAAAACCAGCACCTCATGAGATGAATAACACAATTGAGTTCATCTCATTTGGAGCTATTATGCATTTTCTATACTTTTTCAAAAACAAGAACTTGAACAAAATTAAAATGCACAAGAAAGTTTTCTGAAAATAGTGACATGCCTAATTCCTATTCTAACATTTAGAGCAATAACAGAGAGAGCCAACAAAGTTGGATTCTCTCAAAAATAACCTACAGAGCAAGACTTATGCAATTTACAAGTTAAAGGAATTGCTAGTACAACATTTAAAAGTTAGTTTTGAAAACTATTTGCAAATGCATGTTCTGGAGCTGAACTGAGCCCATAACCATTTTTAGATTAGAGCCCAGTCCAAACCAGAGCTATAGAAATTTGAATCATCCTATTTGGATTTAAATTGAATTAGTTATGCAATTTCAAAGTTCATACCTTTATTAGTTTACAAAATAAGTGCTCACTGGAATTTCTAAAAACCAAACAGAGGGGGAGGACGTGAACCGTTGATCAAAATCAAATGACCCAAGACCTCCAGAGGGAAACGCGCACGCGCCTGCGCAGGTCCAGAGAACATGGGCCGTTGATCTTGGATCCAACGGTCCATGTCCTCCCTGCCACGCTGCGCACAAACGGAGGGGAGGTCTTGGCCATTGATACTGCATCCAACGAACCACAACACACGAGGGAGGACCGGGACGGTCCAGATCAAACGAGGGAGGTCCTGAGCGGCTGAGATCTTCTAAAGGAAGGTCTAAACTATCAAGATCTCCCCAAGGAAGATCTACATCGTCAAGACCTCTCGAGGAGGTCTGGGCGGTCTAGATTTTCCAAGGAGGACTTCCATGGTTTAGATTGTCCTAGGGAGGACCTTAACGGCTAAGATGACCTCGAGGAGGTCTTAAGGGTTGCGATCTACCGAGGAGGTCCCGCGGTTAAGATCTCACACGAGGAGGTCCTAACGGTCAAGATCTCACAGAGGGAGGTCTTGAGCGGTCCAGATTACTCAAGGGAGGTCTGGGCAGTCAAGACAACAACGAAGAGGTCTGGGCGGTTCAGATCCACTTGGGGTGGTCTGAACGGCCAAGATCTAACAAAGGAGGTCCTAACGCTAAAGATGACCTCGAGGAGGTCTTAAACGGCTCAGATCTCCACTGGGAGGTCGGGACGGTTAAGATTTACCCGAGGAGGTCCACAAAGGTTAAGAGGACCTCGGGGAGGTCCTACACGGTGGAGATCAACACAGGGAGGACTTTGATGGACACGATTCACCCGGGGAGGTCCTGTACGACAACAGCACAGGACGTCCCCATCCGACAAAACCACCGAGGCAATCCAAGGCTCGCCGCCGGCGATGAGGACCTCGCCGGCGCCGACCAAGGACACCAAAAAGGTGCGCAATAATGTTGCGCATGCAATGGGACCATTCCCAAAGGTGGGGGTGGCCCTGAACGGCGATGAGCCGGAGATGGGCGGCGCAAAAACACACGGCCAAGAGCATCACTAGAATTTAAAGCTCCGCAACCACATACAGCAGGTGCCCAGCTCTTAAAGGACTACCAGGAGTTACCTGGAGGTCTTGAAGGAGCCGAGGAGGTTGGAGAAGAGGAGGACTGGCACTGGTGAAGACGACGAGCTCCACGGCCAAGATCCAACTCGAAATTAAACCGCCTGTGGAGGCGGATAAAATCACGTTAGGGGTGAGCACTTTGGGTGATGATGTGCCCAAAATGGAAGCAAAGAGAGGAGAGGAAGCCATCGAGCACTTTGCCGAGAAGCTCCAAGTCTGCTTCAATGGTGGCCAAGGAGGCCAAAGTGGTTTGAGTTCCTCGAACCGAGAGTAAAAGCGGTGAGGTGTGGAAAAGAAGCCAATGAAGGCAATGGGGAGGTTTTATAACCCCGGACATGGAGGTCGTGAGCCAAGGGTTAAGCTCATGGTGAGCTTAGCCCATGGCGCGGTCCATGGCCAGGACAAGACAATGGAGGTGAAGGGGGCAGGTCAGAGCAGACCTAGGGCATGGCCTAGAGCATGGCCTAGGGCGAAAAGGCACTGACATGCATTTAATGCGCCCAGGCACAGAGCCGTTGGGATTTGACAAGTCCTGACCTCCTCACTGCCATGGCGCACGCGCGCGCCAGAGCAAGGAGATAAACAGGACCTCATCTCATCTGTTGGATTAAAACCTGGGGAGGTCACAGCCCTAGATCAGGACTGGGGAGGTCGTGACCTTTAGATCACCACCACGCTGATGCGCAAAGGAAAAGGGGAGGTCACAACCATTGGATCTCCATCGCACGGTTGCGAACAAAATAGGGAGATCGCGCGCGCCAAAGGGATAAGAGGTCCTGGCCATTGGATCTGAATCCAAGGGCGTGGACCTGATGGGGAGGTCTTAACGATCAAGACGATCTGACCCACGCGAGGTGGAGGTCATGGCCTTTGGATCTCAATCCAAGGGCGCATAACAGAGCGAAGAGGTCGTGGACGTTAATCATGACACTGAGGAGGTCGTGGCCGTGAGATGTTGATCTGACGGCAACAAACTGAGGGTGGAGGTCGTGGCTGTTAGATCTGGATCTAGCGGCTACGAGCTCAGGTGCGGGAGGTTGGGCTGTTAATGTGAGCACCCGGATTTATTAAGCTCATAATACTTAGTCATCCAATTGACCCTAGTATTATCAACCAAATAAACCCAGTCTCGAGAGATGTATACTCCCCAGAATGCAGTATACATACCTCACAACAAAAGAATGTATCAATTCCATACAACACATAGAACATAAGCAACAAACCAGAAGTTAATATAAATAAGGATAGGTTATTACAAAAGAGGGGCCCTTAGGCCAAATAGCAACAAGAACTACTAAGAATAACAGCGGAAGCAAAAGTGCCATAAAGATGGCTATAACACAAAGCCAATCAGTGTGCCTTAACCCCTAGGCATCGACCGGACCGCCAAGCTAGGCGTCGAAGAAGCCGCAACACGTAGCACAAAAGAGAGGCTCAAGGAGCTCCCTTCTTCCTCTGCACTGCACGGCCAATCGTCGCATCCAACGGGTCCTCGGGCCGGAAAAGGTAGGGGCTGAGTTCAAGAAACTCCGCGAGTCCTCCACACGGTGATGGGCGTTCCCTTGCCCAGATCCTGAAGCTCCGAGAAGTCAGGTGGTGTTGCGCGATGACGTCGATAGAGAACTCTCTGTCATCATCCGCGGTTGCGCCGATCGAAGAAGAACCTCGGCCATGGTCGGAGGTGGAGGAAGCTCCTCGTCGAGACCACCGGCCGCCTTAACCGCTACGAAAAGTCCGCCATCCTGTTACAAGAGATTTCGGTTAGCAACTAGACTCGAAAAACAAAGCCTTTAAAAGAAGCAAAAGCGATCGACTAGGGGAATGGAATATCACCCTAAACGAAAGCCAAAACAGCGAGTAAATCAACTTTAGAAGCTTCTAAAAGACTCTAAAAACAGCCAAGAAACACCAAGAGCAAGGCTCAACTTCTCAACTCAACTAACCCGTATTGAATGAACGAGTAATTGATCGAGAAGATTAAAAATCAGATTGTAAGATGAGATCTAAAACTATTAGAGAGCAAGGTTAATGCAGCGAAATAAGTGTTAGATACTTAGCTAACTAGTATCACATCTTACCCTTTTATTCCCACAAATTTTAGTTGATTTAACCTCTCATTTTCTATCCTATTTAGAACCTTTGAGCTTGCTGTCCAGATTTTGCATCCAAGCTTCCAGTCGAATTTGGCCATTCCAGAAGCTTCAAAACCTTGTAGATGGGTAGCTAACACTTCAATTTGCCAAACTCATTGATTCCCCAAAACCCCATTAATCGATAACAACTATTTTATAGAAGGGAAGAGAGGAAAACAACTTTTAAAACTCAAATTAGAGTGAGATGAGAAGAGAAAGCTAAGATAGATAAGGAGTAAAATCTAAGAATTTCCTTAAGCTTTCAAAACTCATTTGATACTTTGAAATTAGGTTTTCAAAATATCCTAAAGATGACCAAGCTTGCGTTACTACGGTCAGTATAGCTCTGATACCAACTTTTGTGAGCACCCGGATTTATTAAGCTCATAATACTTAGTCATCCAATTGACCCTAGTATTATCAACCAAATAAACCCAGTCTCGAGAGATGTATACTCCCCAGAATGCAGTATACATACCTCACAACAAAAGAATGTATCAATTCCATACAACACATAGAACATAAGCAACAAACCAGAAGTTAATATAAATAAGGATAGGTTATTACAAAAGAGGGGCCCTTAGGCCAAATAGCAACAAGAACTACTAAGAATAACAGCGGAAGCAAAAGTGCCATAAAGATGGCTATAACACAAAGCCAATCAGTGTGCCTTAACCCCTAGGCATCTGACCGGACCGCCAAGCTAGTCGTCGAAGAAGCTGCAACACGTAGCACAAAAGAGAGGCTCAAGGAGCTCCCCTTCTTCCTCTGCAACAAATTTGTTAAGCAAAGCAAATGAGTACAATAACTTGTTTATTGTACTCCCAAGACTGACGTGTAAGATAACAGAACTATAAATAGCTACATGCAAGCTTTATTTAAGTGGATGAGGCTTTGGACTCATTTTAGCATAAAGCAAGTTTCATTTGCAATAACATAATAGATTGAAGGCAATTTGACAAAGCATTTTTAAATGTTGAAATAACAACGAGATAATAACATAGTAACCACAACAAGAACATCCTGGAAGTGACTAACCCAAGTCACCACAACAATAGCATGAACTCCCCGTTCATACCAACCATGTCAAGTTTTAATTAAAGGTTGTAGTCTAGTTCTCACGGGGCGTATCCGGCGTGTCCATAACCTAGGGCGAGGCTATTGAATAGTTTTAACCTGCGGGGTGTACCAATGTACCCACACGCTGACCGCCTTTCCTTAGGCACACTACCTTTGGTATGCTTGAAGACGGCTAAGTCCTCTGAGACATTTCCAATGGACAATGCTAATTACGAGTCGCACAACCCACGGGAGAAGGAGACATCACACAACCTACCCGAAGCTAATGCTCCTCCCACATCACACACACATTTTATCTTTAAAAACACACCAACCGAAAGCGACCCCAATTAACACCGCCCAAAGTACTTAGTCAAGAGAGGTCCCATATCCCCTCGTGTGGTTAGCACGCAACATTGCTTTCGAGCGGTGGCGCAAGTAACTCGGTCCTAATGACTCGAGCATACTACCACATTCCAAAACCACACCATCCATCCAATATGCCCAAGTCCAAATAGTTTTCATTTTTATTTGTTTACAATTTAACAAATCATACAAGGGGACATAATGGAATAATAGTTTTTGTGTGATCAAGGTTATCGACATAATGTCGACAACCGCCCATTACTACCGTTACTAAGCATGTCTAAGCAGTAGAAGACGTAACTACTAAGTGATAAGAGCTCATCCAACGAGCTCAAACCACAGCAAGTAACCTAGGCTCATAGGTAGTAGAGGATAAACACTCCTACAGATTATGCAACTATAGGATTACTAGCGACATTTAACACAAAGTAGCATGCATACATAGAAGTAAAACAACATATTAACCTTTAAAGTAATGGGGCGTTAGAGGGGATATGATCAAACTGCTTGCCTTGCTGTTGCTGGTCAATTTGTTGCGGAGGGTCACTCTCGGGATCACCACAAATATTGAAACCTAACGGAAAAGCGATAAAGAACCGATAAGAACAACGGAAAACCAAAAAGACGCAACAGAGAAACTTCTCCGAATGCTATGAAAATTTTACAGCAGCAAGACAATGATTTATCATGAATTTAGCAACAAGAACCAATTGATTTGGATTCTTAATGCAAAAGATATGATGAAATCAATTCTGCTCAGCCTAAAAATACCAAACTGCACTATTCACTAATTTAATAATGAGGCAACATTTTCTAGAACAGAAGTGAAGCTGAAATTTTTACTGTGAAACCAGCACCTCATGAGATGAATAACACAATTGAGTTCATCCCATTTGGAGCTATCATGCACTTGCTACAAATTTTCAAAAACAAGAACTTGAACAAAATTATAATGCACAAGTCCTCATTTTCATAACAGCAACATGCTCAAAACTAATTTTCACAGTGAGTTCACTAATAGAGGAAACTAACGAAGTTGGGTTCACTCAAAAATAACCTACAGAGCATTAGTTATGTATTTTACAAGTGAAGCATTGATTTAAGTGTATATTTAAAGTTGGTTTTTAAAATCTAAGGGCAAACTGTGCTCTGGAGCTGAACTCGACTTACAATCATTTTTGGATTAAAGTCAAGTTCAAGACAGAGCTAACCTAATTTGAATGACCCCAATTGGATTTAAAATGAAAAAGATATGGAATTCTAAAGTTTATACCTTATTTCAGTTTATAATTAAGAGTTCACTGGAGTTTCTAAAAAAAAGAAAACACACAGGCCGGGGAGGACGTGAGCCACAGATCATAGATCTAACGGCTCAAGACCTCCCAGGAGAACAACACACACGCGCACGTGAGGTCCAGAGGTCCTGGACCTCCTAGCAACGCACATGCGCGAGGTGAGGGGAGGTCGTGGCCGTTGATGGTGAATCCAACGAACCACAACAAGGGAGGGAGGTCCGGAACGGACCAGATCTAAAGGGGAGGTCCTCAGCGGTTGAGATCTTCCAAGGAAGATCTAAACTATCAAGATCTCCCAAGGAAGATCTACATCGTCAAGACCTCACGGGGAGGTCTGGGCGGTCGAGATGTTCAAGGAGGTCCTCGATGGTTCGGATCGTCAGGGAGGACCTTGACGGTCAAGATCTACCCGGGAGGTCATGAGCGGCCGAGATAACCTAGGCGAGGTCCTGCGAGAGATCTAGCGTCACGAGACCTCCAAGGAGGTCCGGGCGCCACGATCGCGCAAGGAGAGGTCTTGGGCGCTCAGATCTCCTCGGAGGAGGTGCGGGCGTCCCTGCACCCAGCAGCGCCGCTGGACAAGGAGTAAATCTTGCGCGGGACAACGAGGAGGTCCGCGCGCGGGAGGTCTTCAATACGCGCAAGGGACAGGGTTAATGGCATTTAAGACGCCCAATGATTTCAATGATTTGAGCACATGATGAGCGCATTAACGCGGCAATTCTTTGTCCTAAAACGACAACAGCGCTGCCGTTTCGTCCGACAAAGATCCGGGTTCAAGGATTTGGTTCTCGCCGGCGATGTAGACCTCGCCGGCGACATCCAATGGTACCGTTGGGTCCGCAATAACCATGCGCACCCAACGGACCTCCTCTCAACGGCGGCGACGGCCTTGAACGCCGGCGAGCCGGAGAGGGCAAAATGAAGGCCAACGCGGCCAAAACCGAAATGCAAAATCAAGCTCCGCGCGACATTCATGCGTGTGCCCAGAAAAGCTCCGCAACATGCATTCAAGCGGGTGCCTAGCATCTAAGGGATTACCAGGGGAGTTACCTGGAGGTCCTAAAGATGCCGATGAGGTCGATGACGGTGGCGGCTGAGTTGGAGAAGACGGGAGCTCCACCGCTTCAAGTCAACCTTCAACTCCAAGCTCCAAGCTCCACTAGGCCACCTCTGCAAATGCCCCAACCAGTGAAGTTAGGGTTGAGGTCGCAGAGGAGAAAGGCCTAGATAGAAACAAGAGAGAGGGAGGAAGAGGCCACTGGAACCCTTTTTGCCACCGAGGAGCTCCAAGCTCGACAATGGTCGTGGGAGAAGTGGAGAGTCGTGGATGAGGAGCTCGACCACGCACAAAGTCAAGGCCGAGATCAATTGTGTGCAAAGGAAGCCAAGGGAGGATTCAAGGGATAACTTATAGCCTGGGGTGAAGGTTATGAGCTGGGGCTAAGCTCCATGGTGAGCTTAGCCCACGGGTTGGTCCATGGGGTGGCAAGGACATGAGATTGACAAGGTGCAGACCTGAGCTGACCAGAGAGGCGGAAGGCTGACCTGCATTAAATGCGGGTCAGCAAAGAGCTGTTAAAGGTACCTAGTGGCAGGCGTGCATTAACTCCACTGCTCAGAGCTCGCAGGCGCGCCCGAGGAAGGAGAAGAACAGGGGAGGTCCTTATGACCGTTGGATAAAACCTGGGAGAGGTCCTAACCATCGGATGACAATTTTGAACCGTTACGCTCAATTGACTGGGAGGAGGTCCCAGCCATACGATCAAGGATGGGGAGGTCGTGGCCCTCCGATTTCCTTAATGTGTAAGTGCACGTGGGAAAATGGGACAGGAGGTCCAAAGCGTTGGATCTCCATCCAACGGTGCGGACCTCCTGTGAGGTCTTAACCGCACATGAACTTAAAAACATGAGGGGGAGGTCATGGCCTTAGGATTTAAATCCAAGGGCACACAACCAAAGGGAGGTCTGAGGCTTTGCGTGAAGCGCGAGGGAGGTCAAGACCTTTGGATCTTGATCCAGCGGTGGTGATCAAAACATGGGAGGTCCTGAGCCTCGCACAACACACAAGGGAGGTCATGGCCATTAGATTTAGATCTAAGGGCAACGACCTCACGTGCTTGTGAGGAGGTTTGATCGCACGAGACAAGGAGGAGGTCGTGATCAGTGGATTTTAATCAACGGTGCACAACATGAGATAGGGGAGATCTTGTCGCTTTGGATATTTTGAGGGAGGTCGTGGGTGTTGGATCGATCCAACGGCTCGACCTCGCTTAATGGGAGGTTTGCTTAGTTTAACAGGAGGGAGGTCATGGCCATGGATCTTGGATCCAAGGGCTCGACCTCAACAAGGTGGGAGGTCTTTGGGATTTAACACAGGGGAGGTCATGACCGTGGATCTCGATCCAACGGTTATGACCTGATGAGGTGAGGAGGCCTTTGCGGTGTTGATCATGGAGGAGGTCGTGGCGGTTGGATGTAAATCCAGCAGCTGCGACCGATCAAATGGAGAGGAGGTCGATGGGGTTGGGTGGACCCGGCTTTGCAAGGTGGCTAGCCCAAGGAACAGTGCCATGCTAAGTTTAATTTCTAACAGCTGAGACTTTGCAGAATTGTTTGGGATAGCAATTCAACTCCAAAATTCATGAAATTTTTACAGGAGCTTGCTGACAATGAGATTAACCTTGCATAAAATTTCTAGAGGTTATTATGCAACGCATTTTTCTCAGAAAATTCATGAAGGTTGTTTAAAGGATTGTTTTACCTCCAAAATTTATCAAACTAGTTTTACAACTTGTGATATTTTTCAGAGGGGTCCCACATCAGTTTTGGGACCAAGGAAAATATTTTCAAATGTTTGGCACCAGACTTAGACAATTGGAAAAATGAATTTGACTTTTGGTCAACAAGAGCTTGGTGTTTTTGGATTACACAACTCTTGGACAAGAATTACATAAGAGATTAGGGGTTTTCAAGATGTGAGAAAAAGTTTTAATTTCTACACATATAATTATACTTGAATAACCCCAATTATACATTTGGGATGTTACAGTTAAGCACAACACAGAAAGAGACGGGGAGGTCATAGCGGTTGGATCTTTATCCAACGGCTACGAGATGATAACGGAGGTCATGGCCATTAGATTTCCACCTAACGACTCACGACCTCACTTGGCGGTGGGAGGTTTGATGCGATTGATGCAAAGAGGAGGTCATGGCCATGGATCTTTGATCCAACGGCACAAGACCTCACGAGGTGGAGGACTTGGACGTTTGATAACGAGGGGAGGGCATGGCTGTTGGATCTGATCCAACGGCTATGACCTCAATGAGGTGGGGAGGACCTCGCTGAGTTGGTTGTGAAGGAGGTCGTGGCTGTTGGATAGGATCCAATGGCTACGACCTCATGTGGGGGAAAGAGGAGGTCTGGGCTGTTAGCTGAGGAGGAGGTCGTGGCTGTTAGATCTGGATCTAACGGTTACAACCTCCACAAGGTGGAAAAGAGGTCAGCTGAGCCAGGGAGTGGATTGGGTGCAACCCAATTTGGGAAAATGGCTCCGCCCAAGGAACAGTGTATGTTTTTAAATTCAAATTTATAACAGCTGAGACTTTGAGAATTATTAGAGATAGCAATTGAACTCCAAATTTTATGAAATTTTAACTGGAGCTTGCTGACATGATGATTAACCTTACATAAAATTTCCAGAGGTTTTTATGCAAAGGATTTTTCTCAGGAAATTCATAAAGGCTGTTCAAAGGTTCGTTTTACCTCCAAAAATTACCAAACAAGTTTTATAACTTATGATATTTTTCAGAGGGGTCCCACATCAATTCTAGGACCAAGGAAAAATATTTCTAAAAGTTTGGCACAACATTTGTGACAAATGGAACATGAGTTTGACTATAGGTCAACAAGAGCTTTATGTTTTTGGATAACACAACTCTTGGACAAGGATTACATGGGAGTTAGGGGTTTTCAAGATGTGAGAAAAAGTTTTAATTTCTACACATTTAATTACATTTGAAACAAACACCCATTTAGGTATTTGGGATGTTACACGCCCGCTGGGGCCAGTGAGCTGGTCGGAGGAGATCCCAGAGGCACCTCTGGGGCCGGCGTCACAGAGAGAGCCTTGCTGGGGCTCCTGCAGGCATCGGAGGGCGGGGGTGGCAAAGGATCTTGTGCCTAAAACTAAAGGGAGGTAGGGGGCAGACCGAGGTCAATGAGCGGGGGAGGGGTGGAAGGCTGCACCTGAAAATCCCCTGCTGGCTCCTGTGGCGGAAACCCACCCTTCGGCTCCTGGATGGACTCTGAAGGCGTGAAGGGTTGGCCTCCCAAGGGAGCAGCGAGGGGGGCTGGCTGCAAGTGAGGAGCCAGTCCGAACTGAGCCGACCCTTGAGGAGCAGCTGTGGCCGGCAGGGCCCTGGGAGCTGGGCTGGACTTCATGCCAGCATTGGAGGGGGCAGGAGGGGCAACAAGGCGTTCTGCCGCCTGGAGAAAGGAAGACCAATTTGTCGAGGGTTGCATCGAGCAGCTCAGGGTTAGGCCAAGTTGTTCAGCGGCCGCCGACGCTGCCTTGACGTAGTTCTCCGCTTTACGAAGCCAGTCTCCTCGCAGCTCCTCCTGGGCGGGGGGAAAGAGACTGATTGTTGGCTTGGAAGTCCTGGAGAGCTTCGCGAATGGACTTGGCATAGGTCGCGAAGAGGTCCTGTAGTTTGACTGGAGTAATGGGATGCTCCTGAGGGACGGGTAGAGCACCAACCTCCCCAGCCCTACGACGTCCCTCCTGGTTGCTGCCATGATGACGGCCTCGGGGGGATCTGTCGCGGTCCCGACTGGAATCGGGGCGGCGGTTGGCTGAGTGATTCTGAGGCCTGAGGCTTCGCTGGCTTGAGTGACGGCCGCTGCCACCATCATTGTCGTCGTGGTCCTTGCGCCTCCCGCGAGAGGAGGGGTGGTCGTCGCAGGTCGAGCGGTGTGAGGAACGACGCTGGTCGCGGGGGTTGCGGCGGACGACCGCCGGCTCAACCTCGGTCTCGTCGTCCTTCCTCGGATTGCGCACATAAATAAACAGTAGGTAGACTATATACCGTGCACTGGTACTAGCTACTCGATCCAGTTATAGTAGTGCTTAAATCATTAAAGGAGCTAGCTACTCCTCCAGCTTAGAGGAGTGAAATAATGGCGAGGGAGATGACGGCCTGTTGGAACAAGTTTTCTCTGGGTCAAATTTTAGGATTTCTCGAGTTGTGCTGTTCAGAGATTCTGAAAATATATAGGGTATTCCTCTCATCCTCCGTGTATTGCTCATTCCACTTGCATCATTAATCGTGTTTGTGTCTAGTGTTCTTCTAAGGCAAATCAGTAGTACATGCAAGACAGATTGTCGAAGTTGGCTGAAGTCCCCTGTCAGGTAAGCTTTGTTTAATATTAGTTTCTGTTTTTGCTTTCCGTATACAACTCGATTTGGAGGCGGACTGGTATATTAGGGAAATCTCTTTTAGCGGCTCATGCGTACCTGATTAAACATCCCCTTCTTTGGTCATCTTTTGACGGGAATTAGTCCTTAGTTTCCTTCTGTCATCAGCTGGTCCAAATCTACCTGTTCGAGTCTGCCATTCCTTGAATCCTTGTTCGATAAGTCTGATCGATTTGTAATTATTTCAACACACAAGTATATTTTTTAGTGTGTATGCCCTGTTATTTTACTACAGGCGCAATTGAAAACTCAAACAACATGTTTTAATCTTTTTGACGGAGAGCCTGAAACAAGTAACGCTAAAAACCAGTGTTACCAGGACACGTGAGTCCAAATACCAGTGTTACCAGGACACGTGAGTATCGGACACCCCATCAAAGAGTCCTTGTGAGGATCAGAAGGGAAGAACTAGCTTGATGTCATTGTTTGGATAGATCGTTGCAAAAGAGAGGAAAGAGATGCCAGTGCTCTAGTATGATTTATAGAGCTGTTAGAGGAAGGAGAGTCGGGGGTGGAGTGGTAGTGCTTGGTCGAAGGAGCATGTTAAGGCGAGTGAGGCTGATCTGAAGAGAAGGAAAGGAGAGAAGAAGGCTACAAGAGTTGCGAGAGACCTCAGTTCACTACTACAGGAAAGGCCTTCACAGACGGTTCAAAAACGTCATCACAGACGGTTCAAAAACGTCATCACAGACGGTTTCGTGAGCCGTCTGAGTTTATGGATCAGTAATGACATGATCATCACATACGGTTTTCAAACCGTCTGTAATACATAATATCACAGACGGTTATTAACTGAAACCGTCTGTGATAGTCGACAATCACAGACGGTTTGTAGATGCAACCGTATGTGATTGTCGACTATCACAGGCCGTCTGTGATAGTCGACAATCACAGACGGTTGCATCTACAAACCGTCTGTGATTGTCGACTATCACAGACGGTTTCAAGATGAAACCATCTGTGATATTCTTTTGCATTGCTAAATCTAATTTTGTTTATTGGCTAGCTTCAGGAAATGCTAGCCATGCCCTCTGAAACAAGCACATCCAATTCGCATTCATTTTTTAAGCAAGCACATCAAATTCGCATTCATCTCAGAAACAAGCACATCCAATTCACAAATCAATTAACTAAAATTAACCATTAATGTACATTTACACACATGCACTATTAAGTTCAATCTACACTGTGGAAACCCCCATCTGGATTTATGACCTGACTGTTCAGGAATGACTCAAGGTGTGATCGAACTTTTATGAGCTCGCTCTGTTCCAACGCAGTTTCGGCGATGGTCACAATCTGTCGCTAGGAAGATTAAATTCGTGCTTATATAAATTGGTAAGTATATATGAAATAATTGTTGCAAGATTGACAAACCTGAGGATCATTGGTGATCGTGGAACCGATGAGTAGTTCCATGTTGTGGCAAACATAGTATCTCTGAGACGTTATGACCCGACAATTTCTTTGGTGTGCACCGCAAAAATAGAATTGGTTAGTTCGAGAGGCATTACTACGAAGTGTTATATAGGATTAATGTGTACTAGCAAGTGAATACTGGGAATTTTAGATCGTGTGACAGCTTCCTTCCTTTGTTTTTTCGCTCCTTTAGCATAGTACACGCTGAATGCCCTACGTGACTCCAAGAAGTTAGCCTTAGCCATTACAAAGGAAGGAAAGACTACAATAGAGTTTCTATGGAGGAAATGTGTTTACCTGTTGATTAAATATCGGATAACTGTGAAATTGTGAGGGGTCCTCTGTAGAGAATTTAGGTATATTACCGAGCTCCATTTTGGTATAATTACAATTAGAATCCAGTAGAACCTACACAAGTATGTCACCATGGTCATTAAACCTAAGTTCGTGTTGCTTATAAAGTACAAATCAACAATTATAGCCAGTAGTGCAACACTTACTCCTAGTTGTAGGGCAAAAGTATGTATTCCTTGTTGCGGCGATCCAGCAAAAACGCTATAATGTAATCCTCGACAAATGTTGCATTTGCCTTGATGGTTTGCTCGGAGACCACGTGTGGGTCAAGGAAACCTACCGGTGAATTCCTTCTTTCGGCTTCAGACAACATGTATCTATATACAAAAGCAAGGAGTTATATATAACATTTATCGGTATTACACGAACATTGACCGTGTTTGTACACACTTACAGTGTCCAGCATCGCATGAGTGAGACGTCGAGCTGGTCGAGATTGAAGAGACAGAATAAGTCATCGAAGGTCACCGTGAAGACACAGTCTTGAAGCTCGTGGTTAAAATGAACCTTCTTGAACTTGACGGTGATACCCGAGCATCGTTGTTCATCCATCTTGTTGGCATGTTCCATGTACCATGTATGCAATGTCGTGCAAGCCGATCCTAGGGTAGGGCTGTCTAACCTCTCGACCAACGGCTCGCCTAGCATGAATTTCCAGGCCAACGGCAAGAAGGGGATATCAGAATAGGAGTCGACCGTCTTCGATTTGCACTTGCTGCCTCGCTTTGTAGAGGTCGACTTCACAAGAGTCGACTGAGCACGAGGTGTAGATGCATCTAATGCACCGGGGCCTTGCCACGTCGGTGCATGTAGCTTCGGTGTAGTCAGCTCCCGTGGATTTGATACCGTTGCAGGACATTCCCGTGAAGTTGACACCAGAGCAGGTAGCTCCAGGCAGATGTCCCCCTTGGGCCACTGGATGAATATTCCAACGGCTTGCTCTAGAGTCATAACCTCATCGTTTGGGGGAATATGCAGCGGGACAACCCCGAAATTGGCACAAACACCATCCGCATTCACTTTTACGAAACTCGGTGTTAGATTTACTGTGGATATCATGGGGATATGCCTGAGATCTTAGGATGATGTTACAATTGGCAATGTCGTTCTCGGTTTGTCGAAATGGTAGTTTTCGGTTTTGTTGAAATCCTGTTTTCAGCAAGTGTCAGGTTAAACGATAGTACCGGCGTGTAATGCGCGGTACTACCACGATGCGGTAGTACCGGCTTGTGTTTGGCGATAGTACCGCTGGGCGGTATTACCGCAAGCAAAGCGGTATGTAAATTCCAGAGAAGATGTTTGGGTGTTTTGGATTTCTAGAGGAGCGGTAGTACCGCATGGCGGAATGACCGCATGTGTGCGGTATGGATTTTCCAGAACGAGTGTAATTTGAATTTTGGTTTTCTCTGGGTAGCGATATGACCGCAGTTATGAGTGCGGTACTACCGCAGTGCGGTAGTACCGGCCATAACATGGCGGTAGTACCGATTTTGTGCTGATTGTCATTTCAATAGGAGAATTGCTTTTGGGTTAGGTCAAGTTCATGAGTTTCATGGCATATGTGTTGCATGATGCATGTTTTGACTAACGTGGGTCAAGTTGTAAAGAACTTGTTCCCGGATTCGATTTCTTTGTCTATTGATGTGCAGGTTGCTTGGAGGTCAATGACAGTCAACGGTGAGGATGATCGGGACTAAGCTTGGAGAGCTGAGGTCCAGAACGATCGGGGATGCCGGGTGAGGTCAATGGAGTCAAGCATTGCGCAAGAGGGACAAAGGTGACCGAACGGGCAGTTCGGTGCAATGGGTTCGATCAAGCGACGCGGGGGTCGGTGCAAGTGCCATGGTGGTTTCGGTGGGAGCCGGATGGGAGAGACTTGTCGACATGAAGAGAGCCGCTGGATCAACCTACACGTGGCGAAGCATGGAGGTGCTTCATGAAGATGGTATTCGGTCTTTGCAAAAAGATCGAGAAGGGGTATTTTGGTAATTTCACCAAATACCGCCTTGGTGACTTAATGCCAACCCGCGGCGCAAGACGGTGCGTCATGAAGTGGATTAGGTCAAGAAAAGTGAAGACGACGCCTTGAGATGCGTGCGTATGTAACCCGTTTGTGTTGGGCCTTAACGGGAGCCCATTAGGGTTCAATCTTCTAGAAGGTCTAAGCCTCCACTATAAATAGGAGAGGGTGCTGGCCAGCACCTCTCAACCCTTTCATTACTTGTAAACCCTAGTTTTGCTTTTGTACTTAGGGAGTTGATAGTTGGAGGTTAGGGTTCTAGAGAGTTGGATTTGATTTCGTGCTCTTGTATTGAGTCTTTATCCTCCATTGATGGAGTGGCTGTAAACCAATACCATATCACATGTGGAAACCCAACTAGGGTCATCTTGATCATCAATCACCCACGAGCAAGTCTCTAGATCATATTTCAATTTTTGCTCGGTTTTGGAGCACACTTCGTTCAAACTGAAAAAGATAGGAACTTTGGCTTGGATCTCTGCGATCCTTGATTGGAATAGGTTCCTAATATCCTTAGGAAGGTGTGTTCCAAATTTGGTAGAGTTTGGCCTTACGGTTTAAAAGTTACGACGATTTTCGATTTCGTTTTTAGGCTGTTCTGTTCATCGCCAGGATAAAAGGTAGTACCTTTCTTTTGCCTGCGGTAGTACCGCACTTACAATGGTGGTAGTACCGATTCCTAAGATTTCAGCACAACTTTTTGTTCTTTGCTCCTGTGCTTTGGGGGTTTGATTAGGATTCAATAGAAGGCTTCCGCTATACTTGTATATTGATCTTCATAGCCCTCATAGCTATTGGAGTGAAATTATTATTGGATCCAATCTAATTTGAAAAAGATTTTGAGCTCCTATTCACCCCCCTCTAGTCGCCTTTTCGGTCCAACATTTACACCGTGCACCAAAGCCCCGACACCGGATGGATACACCTGGCCCCAAGCAGCATCTAGGGCAACAGAGGTATATCTCACTTGGAGCTTGCACTTTGAAGACACCTATATAACGATACAAAATTAGCTACTCCAACAGGCCTATCAATGGATCGAGCATTCCAGAGATAATAATTATTACCTGGATGTCATCGACAAAAAATCTGCCGTCGCCTATTGGGGTAGGGTTGGACGCACAGCTACTTGGAAGTTTGGGGGGGGGGGGGCTGGCTAGCACAGTAGGGGCAGGGGCTTGCAACTGATTTGGGATTTACAATTTGCTAAGCCTTTCCTCAAAGCTCTACAGCTGCCGTTGCGTCGTAGCTCTGACGCGATCATCGATCTCATCTCTAAGGGATTCACGAATCTCATCTTTGAGGGATTCACGAATCTCCTCTCGTAGCTTTGCATCGCGCTCGGCTTTGGCTCTCTTCCTACTCCAGTACGATCCAAAGTCCTCTTGGAACCAATCTGCCCATGTAACATAAACACCAATGCCTCTCGTGTGACCCGGATGCTCATTGTTTTCTAGGGCCGCGGAGAGTATATCTTTCTCCCTGTCTGCCTGGAATGAGCCTTGGGAAGATTGTGCACTCAGCGTTACCTGCAATAGCCCGACATGTCATTTCACTTCCTATGAAGTTATGGAGTAATTACAAACTAGGTAGTTCGATATCTTACCAGGCGCTAGGACACTTCCTGGTCTACGGGGTTTGGAAAGGAGACTTCCCCTGTAGACAGGGTATGTAACCTCCCAAATAAGCAGTTTCGGGCGCGCACATTAGTGATCTCGGGAAATGGCGGGGAGACATTCGAACGGCTTGCCTGCTGGTCCTGATCCCGCCATATCAGGATTTTACCCGCATACTCAGCGGTGCCGAGTCTGTGGGGGTGCTTATTTTTTGCCTGGAGGGCCGTGTGCGCCGCACTTTCACTCCTAAATTCATTTGTCGTCTTCTTCGCCACAAACTCGGCCCAGGACTCTTCTAAGAACAGATACTTGTGGAAGGGCCTTAGATCCTTCTCCATGTAGTTCTTGACAAGCGTGCTCTTGAAGTTCTTCCACGCTTTGCACGCCTATAGCAACGCGTGTCGTCGCACAGAGTCCTAGTGTTGCTCCGGGATCTCGAACGGTTTGAGAATATCCGTCAACAGCTCATCTTTCTGAGTTTTGGTCAACTCCTTCCACGAATCTAGATGACGTTGACCCGTTGCCGTGCAACTATTCCGACCATTCTCCGGAATGCGGACGCTGCTCGGCGAGGATTGATAGGGGTCTCAGACTGATCGACATCCGTGATGGTAAATCGGCCCGTGGGCCTTTTCGATATTCCTCTTCTTCTACCACGGTTGGATATTCCAGAGGATGGTGCATCATCAGACACATGAGGTGGCGATGACGAAGAATGAGCAGAAGACATCTTCATAAGAAATAGAAATTCTGACACACATGAACATATTATCATAAGATTCGATCTCTATGTGTATGGGTATACACACCAATTAATAATAATTGATATAAACATGTAAATCTTCCAAGTCATTTAAAAGGAATAATATGATCAACACAAACATCATGTGAACAAATGAAATCAGCATAAAGCTAAGATTTAACATTTTGATATTGCTATCAGATGTAGAGTAAGCATTCCAATTAGAGCTCAAGTTCAAACCCGATTATCAAAACAATTTCAGTACAAGACTATTATCATCACAGAGCATTCACCTCAAGCCCACCACACCACATTGCAATATATTCCAGTAGCAGTATCAAAACAAATACCATATGAATAACTGACTAGAACAAATACAAATTCCCAAAACAAGTACAATTATCATGAGTCAATGAGGACCATGACAGCATGATAGATTATTGATAGAAAGAGTGAGGGAAAGGAGCGTCGGGGTCGGCAACTCGGCATTGGTTACCTTTGGGCGTCGAGGAGAAGGATGAGCAGGGAGTAGTACCAGAGCAGCAGGGCAACGTTGAAGGGAAGGCGCCGGGCTCGGGGGAGGGGAGGAGGCGTGGTGGGCTTGGGGGAGGAGTCGCGTCGGGCGCGAGGAGGAGGCAGCGTCGAGGCCGGCGTCGACGGGCTCGGGGGAGATGTCGCGCCGGGCTCGAGGAGGAGGCGGTGTCAAGGATGGCGGCGACGGGCTCGGGGGAGGAGGGAGCGAGGAGTTGAGAAACTTAATCGTTTGAAGTGGGGGGCGCGGGCAAACCTTAGAGTCCAAATATAAATAGGGATGGACATCATAGATGGTTCCAATCAACAATCGTCTGTGATATGTGTTGTATCACAGACGGTTCCAATCAACAACCGTCTGTGATATATTGTATCACAGACGGGTTTTACCAAGGAACCATCTGTGATATATAATATTATTTTGTATTGGTAATCTAGTTCTGTTTATTGGTTAGCCTTAGGAAATGCTGGCCATGCCCTCTGAAACAAGCAGAAAACACAACAAGTATATGTATATACATCCAATTCACATTCATTTCAGAAACAATCACATCCATTTCATAGTACAAATCAATTAACTCAAATGAACTAAAATTAACCATTCATCAGAACGTACATATACACACATTAATTGTTCAATTAATCTTTAAAAATTAGCCCTTCATAATGATCGACGCGTATGTAGCTAGTTTCGTCACGTTCTTCTTCCTCGACCCTTATGTCATTTTCGAAAGGAGGAAACTCGTCAAATTGATTGTATTCTTCCTTGTCCACTACATTCTCAACTTCGACAATCCTCCTTTTTCCATGAAGAACTACGTGGCACTTCTTATTTGCCGGGTCGGTTACATAGAAGACTTGAACAACTTGGTTAGTCAGTACGAATGGTTCATGTTTGTATCCAACACGTTCGAGGTCCACAGTAGTGACGCCGTACTTGTCGACCTTCACCTATGGGAGATGGACCCAATGGCACCGAAATAGGGGGATCTTGAAAAGCTCGTAGTCGACCTCCCATATCTCCTCTATTTGCCCATAGTAGGAGCTCCTCAGCCCATCGGTACTGAATGCATCTATGCGGACACCGCTGTTCTGGTTAGTGCTCTTTATATCCTAAGCTTGCGTATAAAATATGTACCCATTTATGTCGTATCCTCGCCATGTCACAACTGTAAATGTTGGCCCTTTTGCCAACCATGTCAGCATATCACTTGACGAGCTCCTAGCGAGTCGCTCCTTCAACCATTGGTTGAACCGTCTGTTGTGTTGTCTCGTGATCCAAACATCCGGCCGCTCCGGATTCTGTTGCCGAAGCACGTCCTTGTGCTGGTCAATATACGGAGACACTTCAGTCATGTGTTGCAAGACCGTGAAATAGGCTTGAGCATACGCATCCATATCTGGAGTGATTGCTTTCCTTCCGATGGTCCCGATACCCTTGAGCTTCCCCTCATGGCGAGATCGAGGCACACCTATCGGTTCAACCTGAGCCATGTAATCGACGTAGAACTCAATGACCTCTTCGGTTGCATAACCTTCGACGATGCTGCCCTCCGACCGAGATCGATTCCGTATATATGACTTGAAAATTCCCATGAACCTCTCAAACGGGTACATGCTACGTAGGAATACGGGCCCGCACATCTTTATCTCCCTCACAATGTGAACAATGAGATGGAGCATGATATCGAAAAATGACGGAGGGAAATACATTTCAAGATCACATAGAGTCGTCACCACCTCGTCCTGCAGAGCATCTAGTCCTTTGGGATCGGTGACCTTCTGAGCAATTGTGTTAAAGAAATAACACAGCCCCATGATTGTCTCTCGGACCTTAATTGGCAAAATACTTCTAATTACAACAGGGAGCATTTGTGTCATCAGCACATGACAATCATGAGGCTTCATGCCAATTAACTTCAAATCTTCCATCGAAATAAGTTTCTACATGTTGGCGAAGTAACTGGACGGAACTTTTACACCATGCAAGCACTGGTACAGTTCAGTTCTTTCGGCCTTGGACAGAGTGTAACAAGCAGGGGGAAGGTACGTTCGTCCTATATCGGTCTTTGTTGGTGCTAACTCAGGTCTGATGTCCATATCAACCAAGTCAAGCCGTGCGTTGACACCATCTTTTGTTTTGTCACGGATGTTCAGTAAGAGACCAATCAAGCTGTCACATACATTCTTCTCTATGTGCATGATGTCGATGCAGTGGCGAACTTCTAGGTGCTCCCAATAAGGTAAGTCCCAAAATATTGATCTCTTCTTCCACATGTTCTTCTTACGGGTCCTCGATTTACGTCCCTTTCCGAGCACAACATCTAAATCCTTAACCATATTATAGACCTCTTTTTCGCTTGAATGCCTTGGAGCTGAACCGTCCTCCTTCTCTCCGTCGAATTGTTTCTTCATCCTGCGGTATGGGTGAGCCCTTCGAAGGAACCTACGATGACGCATGTACACAGTTTTGCATGAGTGATTCAGCCACACACTCTCGGTATCATCTAAGCAGTGAGTACAAGCTTTGGCCCCTTTGGTACTCTGGCCCAACAAATTAGCAAGGGCAGGATAATCATTTGTGGTGCAGAACAACAAGGAACGTAAAGTGAAGTTCTCTCGTTTGTACGCATCCCATACCTGTACCCCTTCAATCCATAGTATTTTTAGATCTTCCATCAATGGTGCTAGGTACACATCAATATCATTCCCAGGTTGCTTCGGCCCTTCGATAAGTATCGACAGCTAAATATACTTCTGCTTCATACACAACCAAGGAGGAAGATTGTAGATACAGAGCATCACGTGCCAAGTGCTATGTCGGCTGCTCATGTTACCGAAAGGATTCATTCCATCTGTACTCAATCCAAACCTTATATTCCTCGGTTCCGCACTGAAGTCTGCAAACCTCCTATCGATGTTTCTTCACTGGGCGGAATTAGTAGGGTGTCTTATCTTTTCGTCATTCTTACGCTCCTCTGAGTGCCAATGCAGCAGTTTTGCATTCTTTGGGTTCGCAAAAAACCGCTTCAAACGAGGAATTATAGGAAGATACCATGCCACCTTAGCAGGAGGTCCTTTCTTCACCTCGATTCCCTCGTTGTCATCTGATTGATTCTTACGCTTGTATCGGG
Organism: Phyllostachys edulis; assembly: GCA_036346405.1. Taxonomy (NCBI): domain Eukaryota; kingdom Viridiplantae; phylum Streptophyta; class Magnoliopsida; order Poales; family Poaceae; genus Phyllostachys; species Phyllostachys edulis. The sequence continues at coordinate 57,808,872 of CM070547.1, read as the reverse complement.
ATGCGTTACACACCGGACATACATGCATGTTTGTATACTCGTTACGGTAGAGGATACAGTCGTTCGGACAAGCATGTATTCTTTCTACTTCCATTCCCAATGGACAAAGAACTTTCTTGGCTTTGTAGGTGGTTTTGGGCAACTTGTTTCCCTCCAGAAGCATGTCCGCTAAGAGACCTAACAGCCCCGTGAAACTCTTATCGGATCAACTGTTGCTTGCCTTCGATTTCAGCAGTTCAAGTACGGATGACAACCTTGTGTATTCCAGCTTGCAGCCCGGGAACAAAGGTTTCTCCGAGTCCTCCATCAAGCCCTGGAATTTAGCATACTCCCTCTCATCACAGTTCCCTTTTGCATCGCGAAGCATCTGATCTAGATTGTCATCATCGTGCAGCCTATCTGAATCGGAACCACAATCGACATCATCCGGCGGTATATCGTTGACTTCCTGTATAATATGCTCTTCACCGTGACTGGTCCAACGTGTATAACCCTTTTTTGAAACCCCTTCAAATCAAGTGTGCTTCGATTTGCGCTCGGTTCTTAAACATCTTCAGATTCTCACAGTCAATGCATGGACAATACATATATTCTGTCCCCTTATTCAACATATCCTCCTTGGCAGCTCTTGTAAAAGCACACACGCCATTAATGTACTCTTGACTCACACGGTTCTCAGTGTACATCCAGCTTCGGTCCATCACACAGTTCGTATTGAAAACCCTAGAAATAAATAAAATGGTGACTTCGAAAACGTATTTTTTGAGGCTTAATTACGCTTTCTAACAGAGAAAGCGTATTTTTCTCTGAACTAAAGGTGGTTTTTTTTATTTTTACATTTTTCCGGATTTTATTAACTTACATGTGGGCCCTATTTGTTAGTGACTCATTTTTTATTTTATGATTTTATTTATAAAATCTATGGCGGTCCCACATATCATAGACTCGTTAGTTTATTAACTAAATGATTAAAAACAGTAGGATTTGAAGCTCAAATTGGGCTTAGGGTGACATCGCATTGCTAATAGTCGTGGCTCGGGGCCCTAAGGTCGCCTGAGGCGAACCGATGGTGATGTCCCGTGGCGGCGCCATGGGCTTCAGTAGTGATTCAGGTGTAAACGCCTGAAACTACTCAAATTAAAGGATTCTTATGCTCCAGTAGCTCACCTCCATCACGAGGAAGGTATCAATGAAGTCGGGGAAGGTCTAAGGCGGCTGGTCGTCGATCGGTGAACAGAGGCGACGGCGGCATGCTCCTCGGCGACAATAGATGAAATGGACCACATGAGTGGGCTCAGTGAGGTGAAGCGATACTAAAACCGGGCACGGAGTGGCGATGGACTCACCGGTCTTGGAGATCTCCCGCGGTTACCGTAGCGCCAGAGATGGAGATCAAGAAGACTTTGTTGGGGACCTATATATACTGCACCGTCTGCGATGAGTTAATTATCACAGACAGTTTTAAACAAAAACCATCTGTGAAGTATCACAGACGGTTCTGACCAAAAACCGTCTGTGATATTACCCAATATCACAGACGGTTTTTGGTCAGAACCGTTTATGATACTTCACAGACGGTTTTAAACATTAACCGTCTATGATATGACATCTTCATAGACGGTTTTAGCGAAAAATAACACGAGGCGGTTGGTAAACAAAACCGTCTCGAGATCAGTATTATCTGAGCGGTTTCGATAAACCGCTGCGTGATCGGCGTCAATATTAGCATATTTGTAGTAGTGATTGTAGTACTTCTTTATTCATTTGTACATCTAACAAAGCATTGGACATCTTTTGCTACTCTTTTTAAATGGTGAGTGGTGTGCAGCTGGTCTTTCTTCTGACTAGGTGATGCCAACAGTGTTTAGGATCTTTTGTGGCAGTTGTATAGTGCTTAGGTTGTATACCTAAATGAAATATTTTATTGCATAAATTATTTTATTTTAATTTTTAAAGATAAAAGAATATATATTAGACGAATTCCCGAATCCTATTTTCTAGAGTTTGCCGAATCAGACACCCGAATGACTCCGACATGACACCTGTGTCCATGTCCAAGTAACACCGTTAAAAACACATGCACGTCAAGAACAGAACTGATCCAAAAATAAAAAAGAACAGTAGAACTGATGAAACAAAATACAGAGTACAATAAGCTGGTTATTCTTTTATCACCTGATGAAGCCCTATGATATTTTTTAAACGACAAGAGGAAAATAAAATTCCACAAATAATGGATTACGATTAATAATGATCGACGATCTATGTTTCCGGGAACGCAGGCGTGCAAGCATGCATTGAAACCCGTGCAACATCAATTATACGAATTATGTAACAGATGAAATGAACGGATCGGTGGGAGCTCAGCTAGCTACGACTCGTGGTATATAGATGATATTAGGCCGCGGCGTGGGTGAATCCGAGAGCGATGTGCGCCATCCTGCCGTACTCCCTGTCGTGTCCGGCGACGGGGGCGCGCTGCTCCCCCTTCCAGGCGTCCTCGCAGCTCTCGGACGCGCCAAGCGCGGCGCTGAGCTGCTCGATGGCCCTGCCGTAGATGCGCGCCTGGAGGTTGTCGAGCGCGTCGCGGAGGAGGTCGACGGCGCCGCCGTACTGCTCGAGGCAGTGGTTGAAGCGGGCGCGCGCGTGCGGCGAGTCCTCCAGCTCGGCGAGGTCGTCGATCTTGGACTCCGTGCTGGCGGCGTGGTCGATGGCGAGCTTGGTGGCGAGAATAGCGAGGCCGTGGAGATGGCCGGCCTCCTTGCTCCGCGGGTCGGTGGCCAGCGACTGGACGCAGTGGTCGTAGGCCACGGCAAAGTGCGTGTCCGAGGCGCCGCGGCACGCCGCCTCCACGCTCACTGGGTTGGCGCACGACTCCGGCTCCGACTCCGTCTCCGATTCCGAAGCCTGCACGGCCGGTGCAATGCAGGTGGTGGCTACCAGGAGGAGGAGGAGGGCGACGAGGCAGAGCGGCGTCTCCATTGGTACGTAGTACGTAGGTGCCGAGCTAGCTAGATCCTCCTGGGCTGTACTTGTGGACGTTAATTGTTTCTTTCTTCCCTTGTAGCTAGCTAGATCTCGCTCTTGCCTGCGCGTACGTATATACAGTACATGCGCTAGCTAGCTAGATTGCGTTGCGAACTTGTGATGTGTTAATTGTGCTTGAACATACGTGTGAGAAGAAGAAGAAGAAGAAGAAGAAGAAGAAGAAGAAGAAGAAGAAGCTAGAGAGGTGGAGAGGAACAAGACATGCTCGGTGTTTATCGATCATGTATATATAGATCAGCTGCTGGCTGTTTAGAGGCGGAGGCTTGTTCTAGCTAGCTAGCTACTTGTCCGATCGATCCACCGGAGAAGGCGCGAGATCCATGCATGCATACCTCATTGGTTAATGACGAGAGGAGAGGCTTCAGCTCCATGGTTGAATGCTTCAAACATATGCACATCACATGCATGCATCGATCGCTCGTACAAAATTAAGTAACAAAACGCATGAACTAGTGTCTGAATTCTCTTATATTAATTAATTAATTAATTAATTCCCTACTGCATTCAGCATCTCTATTCTCTAGTTCGTGTTTTGGCTGAACCATGCTTCATCACGGTATATGGACGATACTTATGCTCTCTTTCATCTTGGCAATTAAATGAGCATATATATATATATATATATATATATATATATATAGATACATCCATTAGGAGGGTTGATACCACGATTTGAAGTGTGTCATTTAATTAATGACTTTCTTTAATCTGGCATGCACAACTAATTGCTTGAAATGAGGTGGCGTAGTGGACTAAGTTTGTTGCATCTGGGAGTATGGCAACATGCACAACTAGGAGTCATGGACTAACGAGTTTGTTGCATGCACAACTAATTGCTTAAAGCTAGGCACGGTCGTATATTCAAACTAGGATCTGGAGATGAGCTAGTAGTACATGGAGATAATGCTGTGGGGCAGACAAGGAGGTATGAACCGTGCAGAGCTACTCCATGCAGAGCTAATCCCTAAAAACAAGTGAACGGTGCATGCTTTGTTGCATTGTGCATACATATGCTATTGAGAATCACGTGGGCAAATAATTTTGGACGGTGCATGCTTAGTTGAAATAGGAGATTAAATAAAGAAGTATATTGAAAAATAGATACGCCCAAAAAAAAATCAGGAGTATGGAGACTAAATAAAGAAGTATACAAAAAAAATATTAACATTGTCAGGAGTATATAATGACCATATATAATTTCCAAAGTTCAGACTTTTTGTAGGACGTTGATACTTCCATGAGGACCATGCTAAGGACCATGCTAAGTTATTATATCCGATACACCAAAGTATTGGACATTGGAGGGGTATATACCATCGTCTTTTTTTTTCTGAATGAAAGAATATAGAGCCTTGTAGTATACTTTCCAAAGAAAAGAGTATGAAGTATTTTGCACTTTCCAAAAGAAAAAGGGTATGAAGTATTTGACACTTATATACCATTGAAAAAGTAGTATACTCCTTTTTGGAGTATATACCATCGAATAAGTAGTATACCCCTTTTTGCAACTAAGTGGTCTACTGGATGCTGCTCTTTCATGGAATTGACTTGATGGCACCTGATACTATTCATCTATGCCACAAGCAATTTTCTCTCATCACTGCAAGTACCTTGTGCTGCAATTTCCTCATGAATGCAAGAACATGCTACTGCATTTTTCTTAGAAACATCAAATCTAACACAATTGTCTGAGTGGTGCAAGAACAGTCAGGTGGTTGTAATTGGAATCACATGCAAATTTAGTTCTCGGTTTGATGCTTCTTTGTGTAGTAATTGGACATTGATACTTCCATGAGGACTATGCTAAGTTATTATATCTGATACACCAAAGTATTGGACATTTGAGAGGTATATACCATTGCCTTTTTTTCTGAATGAAAGAGTATAGCCTTGTAGTCTACTTTACAAAGAAAAGAGTACGAAGTATTTTGTACTTTACAAAAGAAAAAGGGTATGAAGTATTTGACACTTGGAGGGGTATATACCATAGAAAAAGTAGTATACTCCTTTTTGGGGTATATACCATCGAAGAGGTAGTATACCCCTTTTTTCTAAATGAAAGAGTATAGATGCTTATAATATATTTTCGAAAGAAAAAGAGTATGACTCCTTCAGGCATAGTTAAGTAGTATCATCATTTCATCACACTTGTGTACACAATAATAGGGGAAAATATGCCTAACGGCAAACAAATCACTATAATCTATTCTTAATTTCCTAATCTTATTTTGCAGTATTTTCTTTGTCATCAATAATCCATAGGGCCATCTCCTGAGATGTTGTTTCCAATGTTTGGTAGCATATTGAGAATCATATCCACGTGATAAACCAAAAGGAGATCCTTCTGAAGGTTGAAAAAAGCCTTTTGATCTTAGCACGATCTGCAAGAAAAGATAATATCATTCATCACTATTTAATTAATCATACCACATTTTGCTAATTGACAAATACACCAACAAAAAATAATACAAGACAATCATTAGCACTGCCCAAACCTTCAGGGGTTGTGCGTAAGGCAACAAGGCACAATAAAAGGATGATGGCAGCATGGTCGTTGTCCTGGTACCATATGGGTGCAGGTTAAACATAATTTATCTAATAAGTAACTAATTAACCAGAAAAGTTTATAAAGCCTTAAATATTATATACTACGGAGTATCAAAGAAGCATGTGTTTGATAAAATCAGTATAACTGATAAAAGGTACAGTACACATATTATCATTCAGTCTAAATTATCACTACTACGAGAACCGACATCACGAGCGGTTCGGAACCGTCATCACAGGCGGTTTCGAACCGTCTATGTTTGTTGATGCGTGATAACGAGACATTATCACGAGCGGTACAAAACCGTCAGTGATACGAAATATCACTGAGCGGTTTTATTAAAAACCGTGCAGCGAAGTCAAAATATCACGACGGTTTCAGCCGAAAACCGTTTGTGATCGAGAGAATATCACGAGCGGTTCTAAACAAAACCGTGCGTGATAGGAGAATATCACGAGCGGTTCTAAATAAAAACGTGCGTGATTTGTGAATATCACGACGGCTTTTGTGTAGAACCGCTCGTGATATTCTCTATCCTGAGCGGTTTGCGTGGAAACCGCTCGCGTGATACTACTTCCTGAGCGGTTTTAACAAAAACCGTCGTGATAGCTCATTACGCGCCCACGGTTTCTTTGTTTTTCTGGCTAGCCTCGGGAATTGCTAGCCATGCCCTCTAAAAACAAGCATTCACGAAGCAGATTCAAGCATTCACAAAAGCAGATTCAAGCGACCATGACAACTCAAAGTGATCATTACTCAAAATAAATTACAAAAGATCGCATTTGTTAAAGTATTGTCGCTATAGTTACAACTAGATTACAATTGTTTATGTTGAGAGGTGTCGTGGGTGATGCTCTCGGTTGGCGACGGAGTGAAACTCTCCATTGTCGTTAATGATTTACGTGTTGATAAAGGTCTGAGCTTCCTCGAATGTCCTTGATCTCTTCCGCAGCGAGTGAATCACATTGTAAATCCAAGACACATAAGCTACCAATTAAGAGTAAAGTGGTAAGCTATATATATTTAAATTTATAATTAGGAAATAATTATTTGAGATTGACAAACCTCGGGATCCTTCTTCCTAGCTCTAAGGATTAGGCGCATATGATAGTAGACGTAGATTGCACATAACTCATCATCTTTTCTTTGGCGGCTTTGCAAAAATAGAATTACATATATAGGTATAGTCGATTCGAGACGCGTTATTATGAAGTATGATATAGGATTATCATGTTGTAGCGCTGCTTAGGAAAATCCATCTGTGTGTTAGTTAGGCGCTCTTTCCATTGTATATTCCTTTGTTGGCAACATAATTGATGAGCGACCTACATGATTGAAAAAGTTATCCTCGGCCATTTCAAGCGAATGAAGACTACAATAGAGTTATGTAAGGAGGAAATGAGCATACCTCTCGAGTATTCCTCTTAGAATCTTTGAAGTCGTGCTTATTGCGGTTTAGAGAATCAAGGTATATCACATGGTTCCTCTTGGGTATAATAACTAAAAGGATCCATGGTACCTACTCATGTATGTCGCTATAGTCATTAAACCTAAGTTAGTCTTTGCATATAAAGTACAAATGAAATTTGTATAGCAAGTAGTGACACTTACCCACGGTTGTAGGGCACCACTATGTACTTCATGTTCCTCTGTAGAAGCAATGACCTCGTTATGTATTTCTCGGCGAAGGATGAGTCTTCTTGGATGGTTTGCAGCGATACCACGTGTGGGTCGAGAAACCCACCGGTTCTTTCCATTCCGTACATTTTGCGGCATGTATCTATACATAAGCAATGAGTTGTGATATTTATCGGTATTAGATGAATGTAGAACTTGATTATGCGAACTTACGGTGTCAACATCGTAGAAGCGAGGCGTCGAGGCCAGCGAGGTTGAATAGTTCAAATAAATCATTGAAGCCCGACGAAGTACCTCGTCCGTTGAAGAAATGCTTGTCCTCGTGATCGGCGGTGATTCGATGTCGCACCCTTCTTTTGGGTCTTGTCCAAGTACCGGGCATGCAAAGCGACAAGCATATCGGCGTGCATTATCTCATGGCGAACTGCGGTTTTCGATGATGTATTTCCGGTATCGCGGACTTCCGGTATCGCAGACTTCCGGACTTGGGAGGCGCCTTAACGTTCGTTGATTTCGATTTGGCCTTAGCGATTGGCGGCGTCTTTTGTGAGACGACTCGGGAACCGATCGTCGGCGCGCTTTTGCTATTCCTTGGCGTCTTCTCCACGGGAATCGAAGAGGTGGCCTTTTCTGTTCCGGTGTCTTCTCCACGGGAATCGAAGGTGGCCTTTTGAGGCGAAACATGAGGTGGAGTCATGGAGGGTCCGTTGGAGAGGAATGGTCGTGTGCGGATCGCGCAACCTTCTTTGGGTCGAGGCGATGTTCTTCTTGGGCCTTTGGATAAAAGAGAGGACGACATCCCCTAGTGTTGTGATCTCTTCGTTAGGGAAAATGTCGGTAGGATGGCTCGGAAATTGACATGTACCATATCCACGGACCTTGGCGTAACCGTGCACCACCGGCACCGTCTTGCCTTGCCCTTCCTCGTATGGATACACCATCCCTGCGCAGACCTCAATACAAAGGACCCATCCATCCTCACTTGGAGCTTATAGGGCGTCGGCTCCTACAAAAGCGATCGCAATTAGCTAAGGCGTCGTTAGGGTCTATCTTTGGTGCATTCCATAGATGTACGTTACCTTGATGTAAATCTATCGGTAATCGGACGTCGTCATGTTCACAATTATCTTGGAGACGCGATGCTACTCCGACGTCGAGGAGGTCTCCCCAAATTAGCGGGGCGACTTGCGGCCGGCTGGCTCATGAGTATATCCATTTGACTCATAATGCTGCCATCTCTACTTGAAATTGGTTAGTAATCATCTGTACCAACCGGTTGTCGGTGCTCGCCTTGGATCTCTTCCTAGTCCTATCGTGTAGTAGTCGTCCATGAATCCATGACTCCAAGGCACGTTAACCCCAAGGCCTCGCGTGCGACCGGGTGCTCCTAGTTTCCCAAGGCCGTAGATAGTATATCCTTCTCCTGCCTGCATGGAAGGAGCCTTGGGAAGCTTGGGCGATCAAATCCGCGCCGCAAGAGGTCATCACGTTATTATAGGCACTATGAAGTTATGGACTTATTAACAACTTAGTAGTTCGATATATTTACCACACGTTGGGACACTTCACGATCTTAGGGTTTGTGAAGGAGATGTTGCTCGAAGGCGAGACTTGTGCCCTCGCTTTTAACCAGCTTAGGGAGCAGCGGGTGCGTGACATCGAAGCGGGTTCTCCTTCTCGCCGCCCATTCCTCGTATTTACCGCGTACCCAGCGGTGCCGAAGTCTGTCTTGGTGAGTGTTTCGTGTCTGGAGAGCTTTGTGCGCCGCACTTTGCTCCTAAATTCGCCGAAGCGTTTTCATAGCCACGAAGGTGTCCCATGCTTCCCGCGTCAAGAATCTATCTTTGCTTGAAGGCGTCGACCCGTGTTCACGTGCCGTGACAAGAATGCTCTTGAAGGTCCTCCACGATTTACCCATCGTGAGCATCGCCGTCCGTCGCCGCGTGCCACATAATACGGAATAGTGAACTTCTCACGAAAGTTACATCCCACAATAGCGCCTTCGCTTCTTTAAATCGGGTCCTTCCACCTTGGTGTGGTGATGAGGACCCGTTCCTTCAAGTATCCCGCAGATGGTCAGGAATCTCACCCTAATCTCTTGGGACTCAAGAGGGACCCCAAAGCCATGGACCCCGTGATGACCAGCCGGCCCCGTAGGCATTTTCGATTGTCCTCTGCCACTCGCTTCCGTGTCATTATCATCGACGGTGACGGCGGCCTCGTCGGCGCCTCTTCCATCTGCGGGGTCGGTGTTGGCGGCCTCGTCAGCGCCTCTTCCATCTGCGGGGTCGGTGTTGGCGGCCTCGTCGGCACCTCTTCCATCTGCGGCGTCGGTGACGACGGCGAAGACGGTGCCTCTGCCATCTCGCTTACTTGCTCTCAGCAAGAAGTACAAAGGTTGACTATAGAGATCAAGATGGCAAATGAAAAGTTGAATGAGCTCATACTGACTACTAACATTCCAGCATAAATATGAAACAATTAATCTCAGGAAGAAGTACAGAGGTTGACTATAGAGATCAAGATGGCAAATGAAAAGTTGAATGAGCTCATACAGACTACTAACATTCCTAACACTCCTTAATCCACGAGCTTCTATTCTAACACTCCTAACACTCCTTAATCCACCAATTCTCTTGTGATCTTTGTATAGATAGAAACTAGTGATACAAATCTTTTGCTGAGCCTATCTTTGCTCGAGCCTACTTCATCGAGCCCGACACACTAGAGTGTACCATCCGCTTCGTCTTGTGGAGGATTGGCATGAAGCGAGGTACTTTGAAGTGTGTCAGGGATCGACGAAGAAAATGCTAAGCAAAGGTTTAATGCTTCATGTACGAAGACTAGCCTTTAATGAAGACATAGAACTAGAATCAAGTAAAATGATCGACAAAGGAAATGCTAAGCAAAGGTTTAATCCCAAGATAGAAACAAAATAGAATCAAGTAAAGCTTTCTTTTTGGATTGTTGTAAAAATCTTGCGATTTTAGAAAAATTTCAGAATTAATCCCAACAAAATTAATTAGCATTAAAGCATAATTCCTAAAGAATTTAACACTCCTTAATCCACCAACTTCTCTAAGGAAATGCGAAGGAGTCACGAGGCGGTTCTTAATAAGAACCGCGGATTAAACTCTCGACCAATAAAAGGTCTAGAGATTAACGATTACCTGACACTATTCCAACATATTGATTGATGATATTATGTGCTCTCGGAAGGAGAGTAGCTAAAGAACAAGTCTTTGCCATCTCAATCCTATTGTCTATACTCTTCATGAAATGAATATGATAATATAAATTCAAACTATGAGCTCTAAACAATACTTTGTTAGCGTCAAATGATCTCAAGCTATTAGCAACACAGATTAAACTTCGATCAAGCAGAGGTTGACTACGAGAGATCAAGATGGCAAATGAAAAGTTGAATGAGCTCATCTGACTACTAGAAGAATCACAAACTAGTGAATACAAGCGATCAATTTGCAATAGAACTATGAGCTCAACCGAAAGTAACCAATTAACGATACAACATATTGACAGGTAGCAAGTAATACAATAGAGCTCAAGTATGAACTAACTATCACATTCAATCTCGATTATAAGGCAGAGTTCATCACGAGCATGTCAACAAAGCCCATTGATCAATTTGCAATATCTTGATTACTAGACTCGAAATCGAGAACTAATACAGATCAATGTATCAACTAGCACTGCAAATATATATATATATATATATATATATATATATATGCAAAGATCAACCGAACTACCACAGAGGAGCAATACTCACGAGAGGATGCCGCACAAGAACTCACGGTGCCTGCAGACACTATTCCAACATATTAATAGATGATATTATGTGCTCTCGGAAGGAGAGTAGCTAAGAACAAATCTTTGCCATCTCAATCCTATTGTCTATACTCTTCATGAAATGAATATGATAATATAAATTCAAACTATGAGCTCTAAACAATACTTTGCTTAGCTGTCAAATGATCTCAATCTGATAGCAAAAGCAGATTAAACTTCGATCAAGCAGAGGTTGACTACAGAGATCAAGATGGCAAATGAAAAGTTGAATGAGCTCATCTGAGACTACTAGAAGAATCACAAACTAGTGAATACAAGTGATCAATTTGCAATAGAACTATGAGCTCAACCGAAGTAACCAATTAACGATTACAACATATTGACGGTAGCAAGTAATACAATAGAGCTCAAGTATGAACTAACTATCACATTCAATCTCGGTATAAGAGCGAGTTCATCACGAGCATGTCAACAAAGCCCATCGATCAATTTGCAATATCTTGATACTAGACTCGAAATCGAACTATCAACTATCATCAGGTATCAATATATAGCATATATATATATATATATATATATATATATATATATATATATATATATATATATATATATATATATATATATATATATATATATATATATATATATATATATATATATATATATATATATATATATATATATATATGCCAAGATCAGGAATCAATACTCAATACTCACGAGAGAGGATGCCATGACAAGAAAAGAACTCACGGTGCAGTACACTATTCCAACATATTAATTGATGATATTATGTGCTCTCGGAAGAGAGTAGCTAAAGAACAAGTCTTTGCCATCTCAATCCTATTGTCTATACTCTTCATGAAATGAATATGATAATATAAATTCAAACTATGAGCTCTAAACAATACTTTGCTAAGCTTGTCAAATGATCTCAATCATTAGCAGCAGATTAAACTTCGATCAAACAGAGGTTGACTACAGAGATCAAGATGGCAAATGAAAAGTTGAATGAGCTCATCTGATTACTAGAAGAATCACAAACTAGTCAATACAAGCGATCAATTTGCAATAGAACTATGAGCTCAACGAAAGTAACCAATTAACAATACAACATATTGACAAAGAGTAGCAAGTAATACAATAGAGCTCAAGTATGAACTAACTATCACATTCAATCTCGATTATAAGATAGAGTTCATCACAGAGCATGTCAACAAAGCCCAGCGATCAATTTGCAATATCTTCAAGTACTAGACTCGAAATCGAAACTAATACGGATCAATCAACTAGGTATCAATATATATATATATATATATATATATATATATATATATATATATATATATATATATATATATATATATATATATATATATATATATATATATATATATATATGCAAAGATCAAGCAATACTCACCGAAGAGGATGCCGACAGAGGGCAATACTCCCACGAGAGGATGCCGCATAAGAACTCACTTGCTCTTCGAAATGTGCAGCAACTTATTAAACTTCGACACTATTCCAACATATTAATTGATGATATTATGTGCTCTCGGAAGGAGAGTAGCTAAAGAACAAGTCTTTGCCATCTCAATCCTATTGTCTATACTCTTCATGAAATGAATATGATAATATAAATTCAAACTATGAGCTCTAAACAATACTTTGCTTAATGCTGTCAAATGATCTCAAGCATTAGCAACAGATTAAACTTCGGTCAAACATGAGGTTGACTCTGAGAGATCAAGATGGCAAATGAAAAGTTGAATGAGCTCATCTGATTCTACTAGAAGAATCACAAACTAGTCAATACAACCGATCAATTTGCAATAGAACTATGAGCTCAGCGAAAGTAACCAATTAACGGTACAACATATTGGAGGAGTAGCAAATAATACAATAGAGCTCAAGTATGAACTAACTATCACATTCAATCTCGAGTTATAAGATAGAGTTCATCACAGAGCATGTCAACAAAGCCCTTGATCAATTTGCAATATCTTTAGTACTAGACTCAGAATCGAACTATCTATATGCAGATCAATGTATCAACTATGAAACTCACTGCATATATATATATATATATATATATGCAAAGATCAAGTCTTTGAATCTCAATCCTATTGGAAGGAGCAATACTCACGAGAGAGGATGCCGCTTGACTTTAAGAACTCACAGTGCAAGGAGGAGGCAGTCACGAGGAGGAGGCCGATCTTGAGGGAGGGCCGGAGGGGGAGGAGGTCCTACAGGGGAGAGGGCGAGCATCAAGGAGAAGGCGGTGCAGAGGGGAGAATCTCATTTTAAAGGGATTCAGGAGGGAGGAGGCCGACACGGGAGGAGGCGACGGGAAGGCGGACGTCGAGGTCAGCGCCAATGTCGAGAAAAAAAGCCAATAATAGGGCGGACACCAAGGTCGGCGGCGACGTCGGGAGAACTTCTGACTGGGAGGTGAAGCAGGCCAGCAGAGGTCGGGGTGGCGCACCAAGGTCGGCGCCGAGGTGGGGGGTGCCGAGGTCAAAGGCAGCAGAGGTCGGGGCACCAATGTTTGGGCGGCGCGCCAAAGTCGTAGTCGGCGGTGGGCGAGCCCTAAACCCTAGAGGAGGGCTAACGAGCAGGCGTTAGCAGCGTTAGAAATATGGAGAGGAAGTGAGAAGTGAGAGGAAAACCCTAGCGTTTCCGCCTTATAAAAAGTATATCATGAGACGGTTCGTAATGAGAACGAAATCTGTGATAATAATATCACAGAGCGGTTCCATAATAGAACGATGCGTGATATAAATATCACGAACGATTCTATTATGGAACCGTGCAGCGATATTAATATCACTCTGAGCGGTTCTCATTAACCGCTGCGTGATATTATTACAGAACGGTTGTATAATAAAACCGCTGCGTGATAGCCCAAACCCGAGGCCAATTTATGATATCTCCACAAAACATCTCTGAACACGGTGAGACATAAATATCTTGAGAAAACATAGTGAACCTGCTGAGACAAGTATGATGACAATTATGACAAGTCCATATGAATTCTAACCTGGTGACAAGTATGATGACAAGTTCATAACACATTTGACTTGAAAATTTCATATCTAATTCAACTCAACTCCAAATCATGTGAAACCAATTTTGATACTCCACATTACAATGTACGTCCACACATTGACATTAATATCAAATATGACAAGTCCATAACAAGTTCATATCACATTTGACTTCAAAATTTCATATCTAATTCAACTCAACTCCAAATCAAGTATGATGACAATTTTGATACTCCACATTACAATGTCGTCCACATTGACATCAATATCAAATATGACAAGTCCATAACACATCAACACATGACAATTTCACGTTGACATCAAAATATATGAGAGATTACAAGTCCATAACACATGATGTTATGGAATAAATTAATTACATTGGAGTAAATTCTTAATTAAGATATAGGCCTTCATGATGATCGACGCATATAGCTAGCTTCCTCACCGGGTTCTTCCTCGAGCCTAATGCCGTTTTCGAAAGGAGGCAACTCGTCAAATTGATTGTATTCTTCCTCGTCCACTACATTCTCAACTCCGACAATCCTCCTTGTTCCATGAAGAACTACGTGGCGCTTCTTATTTGCCGGATTGGTTACATAGAAGACTTGAACAACTTGGTTGCTTGATCAGAATGGTTCGTCTTTATATCCGACACGTTCGAGGTCCACGGTAGTGACATCGTACTTATCGACCTTCACCGTGGAGATGGACCCAATGGCACCGAAATAGGGGATCTTGAAAAACACGTGATCGAGCTCCCATATCTCGCCTATTTGCCCATAGTAGGAGCTCCTCATCCCATCGTCTTGAATGCATCTATCACGGACACCGCTGTTCTGAATTTGTGCTCTTCCTATCCCGAATAAGTCGTATAAAATGTGTACCCATTGATGTCGATCCTTGCCATGTGACAATTGTAAATTGTGGCCCTCGTACCAACCATAGCGGTATATCATCACTTGATGACCTCCCGGTGATTCGCACCTTTAACCATTCGTTGAACCGAGCGGTTGTGCTTTCTCGTGATCCAAACCTCCGACCGGTCCGGATTCGCTGGCGCACCATGTCTCTGTGCTCGTCGATATACGGGGACACTTGGGTCATGTGTTGCAAGACCATAAAATGGGCTTGAGCGTATGTATCCAGATCGGAGTTATTGATTTCCTTCCGATGGTCCCGATACCATCCAATCTCCCCCCATGGCGAGATAGAGGCACACCTATCGATTCCACCTGAGCCATGTAGTCGACGCAGAACTCAATGACCTCTTCGGTTGCATAACCTTCGATGATGCTGCCCTCCGGTCGAGATCGATTCCGTACGTAGGACTTGAGAATTCCCATGTACCTCTCGAGCGGGTACATATGACGTAGAACACAGGCAAGATATCTTTATCTCCCTCACAAGGTGAACAATGAGATGGACCATGATATCGAAAAATGACGGAGGGAAATACATCTCAAGATGACATAGAGTGGTCACCACCTCGGCCTGCAGAGCATCTAGTCCTTGGGGATCAATGATCTTCTGAGCAATTGAGTTGAAAAAATAACACAGCCTCAAGATTGCCACTCGGACCTTGTTCGGCAAGATACTTCTAATTGCAACAGGAAGCATTTGTGTCATCAGCACATGACAATCATGAGACTTCATACCAATTAATTTCAAATCTTGCATAGAAACAAGGTTCTTAATGTTAGCGGAGTAACCAGATGGGACTTTCACTCCATGCAAGCTCGCACAGTTCATTTCTCTCGGCCTTGGATAGAGTGTAGCAAGCTGGGGGAAGGTACGTTAAATCTGATCGGTCTCTCTGGTGCTAACTCAGTCCTTATGTTCATATCAACCAAGTCACGTCGATGCGTTAACACCATCCTTTGTTTTGCCACTAATGTTCAAAGAAGAGACCAATCAAGCTATCACATACATTCTTCTCTACGCATGACGCCGATGCAAAGGGCGAACTTCTAAGTGCTCCCAATAAGGCAAGTCCCAAAAATTGACCGCTTCTTCCAGATGTTCTTCTCACGGGTTCTTAATTTACGCCCCTTCCCAAGCACAACATCGATATCCTTAACCATATCATAGACCTCTTTCCTCTAAAAGCCCTTGGAGCTGAATCGTTCTCCTTATTTCCGTCGAATTGTTTTTTCATCTTGTCGTATGGATGACTCTCGAAGGAACCTCACGGTGACACATATACACGCTTTACGCGAGTTGTTCACATATACACTCTCTGTAGCATCTAAGCAAGGCGACAAAGCTTTGGCTCCTTTTGTCTAATCAAGCCCTACGTTACCAAGGGCAGGAAAATCATTGATGGTGCGTAACAACATGGCGCCGTAAAGTGAAGTTCTCTCATTTATACGCATCCCATACCTGTACCCCTTCGCTCCACAAAGGTCACAAGATCTTCCAGCAATGGTGCTAGGTACACATCAATATCATTCCTGTGTTGCTTTTGGCCCTTGGATAAGTAGTGACATCAAAATGTACTTTCGCCTCATACACGTACCAAAGGAAGGTTGTACATACATAAATTCACGGGCAGTGCTATGTCATTTGCTCATGTTACCGAAAGGATTCATTCCATCTGACTCAACCCTAACCTTATGTTCCTGGTTCCGCACCGAACTCTTGAAGCTCCGATCGAAGTTTCTCCACCGCGTAATCAGCAGGTGTCTTAGCTTTCCATCTCTCTACGCTCTCCGAGTGCCAACGCAGCAATCTTGCGCCCTTTATGTTCGCAAATAAACGCTTCAAACGTGGGATCACAGCGATACCACAACATCTTAGCAGAGGTCCTTGCTTCACCTTAGCAAGATTCGACGCTTGTATCGGGATGCTTTGTACACGGACATACATGCATGTTCTGCATACTCTTTACTGATAGAGGATACAATCGTTCGGACATGCATGTATTCTTTCTACTTCCATTCCCAATG
Organism: Phyllostachys edulis; assembly: GCA_036346405.1. Classification (NCBI taxonomy): domain Eukaryota; kingdom Viridiplantae; phylum Streptophyta; class Magnoliopsida; order Poales; family Poaceae; genus Phyllostachys; species Phyllostachys edulis. Next base: position 57,791,827 of record CM070547.1, on the reverse strand, counting down.
GACAAATAACCTTCTTTGCTTGATAGGTGGTGCTTGGGCAACACGTTTCTCCTCGGAAGGATGTCGCTAGGAGACCTAACAACGCCGTGAAACTCTTATCGGACCAACCATTGCTTGCCTTCAATTTCAGCGGTTCAAGCACGGTTGACAACCTTGTATATTCCGCTTGCAACCAGGAACAAAGGTTTCACCGAGTCCTCCCTTAAGCCCTCGAATTTACAAAACTCTCTCTCATTTGTAGTTCTCTTACGCATCACAGAAGCATCTCGATCCAGATTGTCATCGTGTGACATATCCTCATCAAAAGCAATCCGATCCACATCCGCATATCGTTGACTTCCTCGGCGATGCCGCCATTACTAACTTCATGTGTAATAATCTGCTCTTCACCGTGGATCGGTCCAACATGTATACCCTTTTGTGAAACCCCTTCGAATCAAGTGCGCTTCTATTTGCGCCGCGTTGTTAAACATCTTCAAATTACCGCAATCAATGCATGGACAGTACATAAAATTTATCTCCTTCTTCAACATATCCTGCTCAGCGGCTCTTCTAAAAGCAACCACGCCATTAATGTACTCTTGACTCACACGGTTCACACTGTACATCCAGTTTCGATCCATCTACACTACGCATGTAACAAATTAGTGTCAAAATTAATTAGCGATTAATTTATAGCAAACATAAAGGGTTATAGATCGTTACCCTCGGAGCTCACGAAGAAAATACGATTCCTCTCCTTTCCTTCTCCTCTAAGGTGGCACAATGGGGAGGTGGCGGCGGGTGTTGGAGGCGCTTAGGGCAAGGGTCCAACCTTCTCTCTCTAAGTCGGCGCAACGGATAATTATTGATTATCTCAGTATGATTGTTGATTAGATACGAGACAAAAGACAAGAGGAAGATCCTAATAACTAGCAAGTTGGTCGCGCGATTGCGCTGGTATCCGCTTTCATATAATTGAAACAATAAACCACCGTGATGACGTTTCTTCATGGATATAAATGGAGGAAATATAAAATAGATCATTACACATGTGACTTATCTTCGTGTGTCATAAATTCTTCTTTTTAATCTGTTTCTAGAAAACTACTCATGAAATTAGTTCGATTAAGACTTTCACTTCTTTGCACGCATTTACTGCTTTTGTCTCATCGTTGCACAAAGGAATTACACCGATTAATTAAAGGCTACATGTTCTACTTTTCATTTTCTAGAATTAGGGTCCATCAAATTGAGAGCTAGATGTACGTGCGTTTTGCCATTTCCCATCAAGTAGTATTAATTGAAACCTAAACCCTATGCTTCGATTAAGGAATACAACAAAGAAAACAAAACATTAGGGTCTATGTACGAGTAGCAAAATCAGGAAATTCACTAATCAATAGAGTGGAAAAGGATAATCAAGATACTTCATCTGCTTAATTAGGGAGGAGCCACAAGTTGGAGGAGCTAGGGGAGGAAGTGGCCACGCACTGGGAGGAGAAGCTAGCTAGCAGATCTAAGTGGAGCCCAAAGAAATAGGGGCCTGTTGATTATTATCCAAACCACGCCATGTAGAGGGGAGTGGCAGAGGCACAATGCAGCAAAGGCGGCGGTGGACACACCAGCAATCTTGGCGCAGAGGGATGTGTCGCTCAATTTATACGCTATGGGCATATCACGCGGTTCTTAATAAAAACCGTCTTTGATAGTCGCCTATCACGAGCGGTTTGTGAATAGAACTGTCAGGAATTATCAGAGCGGTTCTATTCACAAACCGTGCTGTGATATCTCCAATCACGAGATGGTCCTTATTTAGAACCGCTGCGTGATATTATCTGACGGTTATTAAATAGAACCGCTGCGTGATTGGGATTATCACGACGGTTTGTGAATAGAACCGCTCAGATAATTCATGCACTTGCCTATTCACAAACTGTCAGGATAGATGACTATCACAGCCGGTTCTAAAAATACCGCTCGTGATAGGCATCCCGCCACCCGCAGTTCGCATACACCATCACGCACGGTTCCAAAGGAACCGTCTGTGATGGGGCGTCTACTATAGCCTGTTTTGTAGTAGTGTATACTCCTAAAGAGAGGACTAGAGGTTGCACATTCAGATGAATATACTCCATTTTCTATGAATATAGTCCTATTTTAGAATAGTATTATACTCCTTCAGATAAGCATATACTCCTATTTCAGATGAATATACTCGATTTTTTATGAATATACTACCATTTCAAAAGAGTATTATACTCCTTTAGATAACTATACTACTGTTTCAGATGAGTATAGCCTTTCGTCTCACTGTGAATTCTCATTTTGCAAAATAACTGTACCAAGCACATGGTTATTCGCTTGCAAATTAACTGAACCAAATTTTCCTCTCCAGTCGTATATGTAGAAATGCAATATTGAAACAACTGAATGTAACTACATCTGACATGAATTGCCTCAATCATATCACAAGATGACAAGAACGACACAATTAAAAGGTGTATTTCAAAACTAGAAGGGGTAGATGCATAAAAAAAAGAAGTATATGACATAGTTCTCCACCTACATGTCATGGCTGGTCAAACGAATGCAGCTTCTTGTTAGAACTTACATTTATGTGGTATTTATTGCCTCACCAGATCTGATAAATTAACAATACGAAATAAAGGTACCAAATCCATGGTCAATGGTAAAGGCTGCATGTCCAAATTTAAACTCCAACGAATCACAGAAAGGGAAATCATCAATCAGCTGGTGTCGAATGGACCGCTGCCCCCGGTGACAATGGATCTAATCAGACCTCCATTGAAAATTCATAGGCCGTAGAAATACTAAGGTAAGGAGCACTAAATTAAATGGCAATCTTTCAGCAAGGATGCAACGAAAAATCATGGACGCTGATGTAGGGTTGCATACAGCAAAATCGACTACATACCTGAGGTGAGTTGATATGCTCCCCGTCTTCGAATGGGGTCGCTCGACAAATTTGGTGGAATCGGGACGATGTTCCTGCGGCGATGAGTGATGCGTCGCCGCCGCTTTAGATAATTGACGAGGTTATGGTGAAGTCAACTAACTCGCGGCGATGCTTCAAGCCTTCAGCGATTTAGTCGATGGTTATCCGATTTTCTGTCACGACGAAAATGATCTATGGTTAGCAAGGGAATGTCGTCAAATGTCACGCCACGTAAGAAATCCCAATGGAAGCTTTTATCCCAATCGGCATTGAGAACAAACCGGATCTAACAACCTAGGAAAACAATGATTTGAGTGTCCTACTCAAAATCTCACTAAAAATCGGCGAGAATCAAAACAAATATGTACATTATCAATAGATTGCATCTCGATGCACCAAGATTTCGAATGATTGCATCTCGATGCACGCCAAGACCGAATCACCTCCGCCGCTGAGGATTTTGCAATTCTCGCCCCAATTGATCGCCTCCCAATTGGCGTTGCATTCTTGATGCTAAAGGGGGCTTCCGTCAAGATGAAGGGGGCCGAGGGACCCCTAAGGTCGAGGGGACCCCGAGGTCGAGCCGTCGCTGCGAGGGGCCCGAGGTCGGAGGTGGGCGATCCCAACGAGGGCGAAGCGCGAGGATCCGACGGAGCCACGCCGGGTGGCCGGGGCGTGGGTGGGCACGCCAGCAGAGGCCCCTGGGTGGAGGTGCTCGAAGCGGGGAGGGGGAGGGGAGGCTGGCTGGGCGAAGGCATCGCCGCGTCGGAGGTGGAGGCCGGGCGCAGCGGCTTTGGCGGCTGTGGTGGCGCGCGCTAAGAGGACAGGAGATCCCGGGGTGGAGAAGGAACAACGCGAGCCAGATCCATCCGAGGAAATCGGAGGTCAGCGAGGAAATCGGAAATCAGCGACAAAGGAAGTGCAGGCGCAACAGACCCATCCATGGAAATCGGGGGAACGAAGGGACGCAAAAGTGGGTTTATCTGTCCCGTACCCGGTAGAGTTATCACCCGGTAGCGCTAGGAATCGTGACGCTATAGTTAGATCTTCGTTGGATAAAACCGAGAATTACATATTCATATATAGTACTAAGTCATTTTCATATATATATATATATATATATATATATATATATATATATATATATATATATATATATATATATATATATATATATACACACACACACACACACTATTCTCTAGCTAAGTGTAGAATAATTATTTTATGCCTAGCTAGCCCACCGCGCTGGCTAGTCCAGGTGATACGCGCACGCTAGCAATCCTTCTACGGGGCGGCCCAATAAGAACAGGTATGGGCCAGGAACCTCCCGCGCAACACGCCACACGCATATCGGAAGTAAAATATTACGTGTGTAACAGTAATCAAACACCATTTTTACTGTTAGATTACCACGTAAAGTCTAACCATTTTTTATTGAGTAACTAACAACAGACGTATGGTAGTAAAACATGTAAAGGGACCAAAGTAATCATGTTTCCCATTTTACCACGGGATCACACAGGTGAACAAGTTATCGTTTTGACAGTAAAAGTCCGTGACAAGAACATTAAGGTAATTGTGTTAGTTTGTTTCACTGAGTAGGTCTAACACAGTAAATTGTCATTCGCAGGATAGTAAAAGTGAATGTATTCGTAAGTAAATATGTCTATATTGTTTTTACAGAGTATGTACACTGCAGTAAATGTTTATTTACGGGACAGTAATAGTGAATGTGTTTAGAAGTAAATGCATTCATAACCTTTTAATGAGTCTGTATATATCGAAGGTAGTACTCATAAACATGCGATCCAGTAAAGTGTTCATCATAAACAGTAAAAGAAGTCCAAACATATCTTCATTTGTATTTCTATATGGCCAATTAACGTGGCCAATGGCTTCTTACAAAAGATTAAAAAAAGTTGACAACTAAAAGATGAAGTTTCTAGTGGCCGAGGTAGGATCCTATCTCGGTCTTCAAAACTTCGTAAGCGATATCATCGGCGTTGGAGGGTTCGGGATCAGCGTACGTAGCCCGAAACACATCCAGTCGCTGCCTCGCTCATTCAAGCGTCGCCCAAAGCCTTTTGGACCAAAGAACCAAGGTGAGCTGCACTCAAAGGCTCTCTTCCCTTGCTCGAGTGGTCTCAGTGTTGTAGACCCGCGCGCTCGCCGCCTCGATGTAGTCGTCAAATCGACAGTAAGTCTCCTCAAGACGTTCAACGTCATTTAGGAAGACTATGTCCAAATGGCAGAACGTAGCCGTTAGGTTCCCCGACATAACCTCGTGCGAAGGAGGGAGGACACAGTTGACATAGTGTCCTTCCGCAGCATCCGTTAGTGTACAGTCGGAGAGGTGCTCGTACAAAATGCAAAATGGCTAGGTAGGTCATCACGAATAGCGACAGTGAAGAAGAGTAGGGAGCCATTTTTAATTTCAATTTGGATGTGTTGGAGGATGAAGAGAGTAGAGTGATGTGAGAATTCATACTCGGTGGTAGATGGATTTTTATAAAACAAGGAGTAATGTCAACGTGTTAGACGAAGAGATGCATCGGGAGCTGTAGCGGCGTTGGTGCGCTTAACAGAGCATTCGGGCGAGATTAATAGAACCTCCATTCACACACAAGTTTAACAGTAAAAACGAACTCATAGTGTAGTAAACCCAAGTCGTACATACAGTAATTACATAATCAACAAGTGATAGCAAAGTTACTAGTACATTATAGTCAACGCACAAGAGAAATTCGGTAAAAGGTATAATGTAGTAATATTGTATGTAATATGAAGTATGTTTTATACTCAAGTTTACTGCAAATAATTGTTAGAGGTTTTTTTTAACATGAGCGGAAGTTGCATATATTATGTGTGTGCGGGCCGCACCGTCTGGGTGCTTCCTCGCATTACAACAAATCATATTTTCTCTTTCCGGTGGCGTGCTCAACCCTAAATAAACAAAAAACTCATGGTCTACGGTGAGCTCTTTCGGCTCGCATTCCCAACAGAAGTAGAGGCGATCTTAAGATTCATCACCCTCTCACCCCCCGCACGACTCAAGGTACGAGAAAAAAAAGAGAATCCTGCAGCTTTTTGTTTTGTAATTTTTTTTCTCGCAAAGTGGAAATTTCTAGGTTCTAAACAGTAAATTCACCCCAAACTCCACAATCTTGCTACCCTGGGCGATTTTTCCTCCCAAATTTGAGCACAAGTTAGAATTTGGGAGCGCTTTCTCTCTCTCTCTCCAGATTATAAGTAAATCAACTCCACAGATGCAGTAAATCACATGACCCCCTTTTGGTTTTTATGTCTGCTTGTATTCCCGTTGTGACAGTAAATGAGGACATCCGGCGACGCACCCCTCTAAGGTGAGGAAGGTCACCATCGAGGACAGCCAGACCTATAATATCTTTTTTAAACTTTAGAGAAATAAATGGATTTAAAATGAATTTAACTTGTATTAGAAAGCGAATTTTAGATTTTTGTTGGGAGATGAGAACATGGGCCTCCGGCCTACGGCAACTCAGCCCAATTGGGGACGGCCTTTAGGGAGACCAAGGTGTGTGGGGGTGAGGGGGCAGCAGCTCCTAACCCTAATCCACCCCCTGCCTTGCGCCTCCACCCTCCTTCCCCATTGAGCTGCCACCTGTCCTCCTAGACCGATGCCTCCTCTGCCCCTCCCAAGGCCGGCGCCTCTTTGGCCGGTTTTCCCCGGCTGCCGCCCTTGGCCGAACCACTCCTTGCTAGTGTTGCTGCTAGTGGCAGTGGTGCTGCCCTGCAGGAAGAAAGGACGAGAGGGAAGGGAAAGAGGAAGGCAGGAAAATGAGGTGTGTCACCGATCTTACGAAATAAATAGAGAAAAATGGCAAAAAGTTCTTGGAAGAGAATGTGACTGCTCTTTATTGCTATGAACTGGCTATTACAGGGGTGCCCTCAACAAGGCAGTGGACTAATCCTAATTACACTGAGCGTAATGCTTGCTATGCCGCTCAATCAGACTTGAAACATCAACCTAATGCCGATTGCCCTGCTTCAATCTGATGCAATCTTTTCTAATCTGCTTCATGCTCCATCTTTAAATAACCGTCAAAGAGTTGGTAGTTGTTCCTAGAGAAGGCACATGCTGGAAGTGACGCGACTAGTCGGAGCGAGGCGTCGGTTGATGGAACATTAACCGTTCGGCGGTTGAATGTCTATGAGATACTTCAACCGTATGGTAGTTGTTGTCAGTATCTTAGAACCATGAAACATCGTGTGGTATGGAGCAAATATAACATGTGTTTCATTCATCACCCGGTAAGGAATATACTTGGAGTTAGATCCGGATACCAGTTCATTGGTTCTATGAGTAGTCATCTGGTCGGGGACCGGGTACAGGACCTCATCTGACCAGGGTACCCATTATGTAACCTCTGGAATCCTTACAACCACTAGGGTCGTTAGCCTTAGGGGTTACGACCATGAAGACATATGGTCTTTTATTATGTATTAAAATAATGCATAGATATTTTAATCCTCATCAAGGGGAATTCGTGGGGATTTGTGATCTTCATCATGATCTTCAAGGGTAACAATCTGAAAGCCTTTGGCAATCCCTAGTTTAACTGTTGTTCAATTTGTAGAATGTTTGGCCAATAGAAAGTCGGGTTTCTATTCTGTCCAGATTTGTCAAGTTTAGGGTAGAGCATTGCAAGGGTGATTTGGGCTAGTTAGACTCGAAATTAGAATTTAGTATAGTTAGATAAAAGGTAGAAAGTTTTGTTAGCTTTCTATAGAGTGTTGGATCACAATTTTTGGTTGGGTGGATTAAGAGTTATGATTTTTGTAAAGTTGCTATCCAGAGAGGCGTCATCTTTTGGCAGCAGTTCGGTAAATGCATATTAAAATTACTAAATAGATTAATTAGGGTTCTTGATCTCCATGAAAGTTGTATATAATTGTTAAAGGAAATAAGAGGATCCAAGAACATGAATTTTGGTTGGGTATACTGGGAGATAAGATTCTTTTCGTAATCTATCTGTCTGATCAGTTGTCGGGTTTGGGCAGCGTGCTAAACCCGTAGATTAAAAATAAAAGATGAACTATTTTGGGAATTTCGTTTGCTAGAGATTTGTGGATAATTTCAATAGGTTTCTGTATAGTCTTAATTCATGTTGTTTGGATGAATAGATTTCGAGTTATGGCCTTTGCAATATAATCTTGCTGTCCAGAGACTCTGTTAGGTTCTGGCAGTTGTAGTAATATGTAGATTTAAAATAGTTAATCATTTAATTAGGGATCCTGACCAACATGACTATTGTAGATAATTCATTAAGGTTTCCAGAGGGACTAAGTATTCAATTTTTGGATAAACAGAATGGAAGTTATGATTTTCTTTGTAACTGTATGTTCGTTCAATTGTCGGGTTCGGGCAGGAAGTAAAAAGCTGACGATTAAAAATAATAGATGAAATATTTTGGAGTTTTGATCTGCATAAAAAATTATATAATGTTTTAAGGATTCCAGAAAGTATAAGTTCATGATTTGTGGAGTTATAGATCATAACTTGTGATTTTTGTAATGTGACTGTTCTGTTTTGGATAGAACGGTGTTCATGGAGGATCAGAGTTGTTTTGGGTTGAGATTAGGAGCGGCAATATTTATATTTTGTTTTTGTTTTTGTAATGTTCTATGCTCTTGGATTGTCTTCTTAGAATGTTTTATGAATGCTTAGGTGGTGGTGAGAATTCGGGGGCAGTGTCCTCTATCATACATCGCACGGTTGAGGCAAGTGCAAGTAATGGTAGCATATGCGGAGAATTTTCATGGGTTATTAATGATTTACGTTTATGAATTGTTTATCCATGATCTTGCTGTTGGTTGCCATATGCTTATGATTGATTAAGTATATAAGCTCATTTGCATCATTACATTCATCCTTGAGACAAGACTACGTGGTAGCCAAGTAATGATATATTTGAGGTCCTCATATGTAATATATGGGCATTGAGGTCCCCGTCTGAAAAAGGATGGGCTTTGGGTCCCCGCATTAAATAATATGGGCATGAGTGAACACCGACGGGTGTTACACTCCGCTATACCGGTATAAGCAAAAGTAAATAAAGCATTGAGCATAAATTTGCATGGCATTCATGAAAGTTGAGCTTGTGCTATGAAATGATGATAATGATTTGTGTTGATATGTGGATTCGTTGTTATGTAGTTTTCCTTGTACTTGTTGAGTCTTGGACTCACGCTTGTTTGCTTTGATGTTTTAGGTGATCGTTGATGTCAGCATACATTGGGATGGAATAAGATCATGGCGTTATCACTTTTGTGTAGCACTTCACTCCATTTCATGAATTATCCACTTTGAACTTGTCATAATTGGTTAAATTGTGGTCCCTTTACTTCTTATTGACGGATAATATTGCTAGTTGATGATTTGCTTATATTGAAGTTCAAATATGAGGTAGTAGAATTATATTTCTTTTGAATTATGATTGGGAAGCTTGCTGAAATTTAGGATTGCATTGCGGTTAAAAGTTATTCATGATTTCTAGATGCCTACAGTACTTGAATATTATTTAAGATCTAGAGAGGTTGGTAGGTGTAGGTGATATCTTGGGCTTTTGATAAGCCGAGGTGTTACAGTTGGTATCAGAGTGGGCTTTAGGTCCGTGGTGAATAGATTAAGTAAAATTTGCTAATGGCTAATCAACTTAAAATTTGACGTACTGGTGCACAGTAGGATGAGAATAGACAAAGCATTGCATTTACATTCCCGTTATGTCGCATCGATGATTGCTAATATGAATTTGATTATATGATTGTTATGTGTGGGGATATTCGATGTCGAGAGGTAGAGTTTAGTTGTGGCCATGGGCATGGCCAGGTTGTACCACTGGTTAGAGTATAAGAATAGTGAAGTGTTTACCTTGGGTAAACTAGTTCCAGGTGTTGAGCATGGGTTTCTTTGGGAATGTTATTGTCTTCTTTGAGTTTGGATTGGTTATTCTTATTACAGTTGCGGTTGACGAATTTTCTTGGGTTAGTGGTTACAATGCAGTTGATGGGTTTTCATTGGTCTTTATTGGTTCTATAGGTCAATAATTTGTTCTTCCGACTGACGATTTGTTTTGCTACTTGTAAACGTGTTTGATTTACAAGGTTGATTTTTTATTGAGAGGTTCTACTTTTCTTGTTGGGAAACATGACTCGTTTAATCGATTGGTACTTTGGTTCTCGGAAGCTTTCTTTTGCAAGTTCTTAAACGTGAGGAAGCTTTGACCCCATGTATTTGTTTTGGGGGTAATTTAAGTATGAAGTTTAATACTTCTCTTTTTATGAAAGAAAGCATCAAAACCCTTTTCACAATGTCCTATTATGGTTAAGTTAGAGATTGTAATTAAATAAATTGATATGGTATGTGTATCAAGTTGGGTCAATGATGTGTTGCATAATTAATCTTAAATGATGTCCTTGGTAGTGTAGTTGATTAATCTATTGCTACATTGTAATAGTTATAGGATGAATTATGATTAAGAGTATATCTATCCCTAATTGGAATCCATAGGGTAACTGAGAAGTGTGGAACATTGATGAACTAGATTAAATCATTAGAATTGTTTAGTTTGCTAAACTTGTAAGATAAACTTGATTAATTGGTCTCTTTGGTTAACCTCACCGTTCAGAGTGGTTAAGTTAAAAAGGTGCTAGGTTATTGCCTTAATAGATATTAATCCTGAATTTGACGTCTATTTAGCTACTTGATGATCTTATATAAATGCTAGATTTACATAATTCTTGATATGCTAAAATTGTTGAAACATGTGTAAAGGACTAGATGAACGTTGATTTATTGCTTTGTGAAACCTTGTTGCATAGAAGATTATGTTATTAAATCTTTAACCATATTTTGTCCTAATTTTTGAACATAAGGTGAAATGTTGAATCTGTGTTTATAAATAGTTGTGTGATTGCAAATAGAAGTAGGACCATATTTGCATACATGATTAATACAATTGTCAATTGTTAATGAGAGCTGAAGTTGGTGTTGAGCAATACTAATAGTTGAGTGTATGAATTTCATAAGTAGTCTTTGATTGCGTGCCTTGCGAAATTGCTATTGCATAGTATGATCTTGTAAAAAGAGATTTGTTTCAACCTTGTGGTTTGTGTAATAGGTTTTCCCTAGATTAAGTAGTTGATGAAGTTTTATTGAGATAATGGAAAAAAAAATGAAGTAACATATTGTATTTCTAACTTTTGGAAAGTTTTAGGATGAGGTAATAAGGTTTAATGATTCTTGGTAAGAATGTACGATATTGATGTTATTAAAATTGTCAGTAATGTGAGAGTGATGTTGATTATTTTATAGAGAAAGTAATTTGATATCCTTTCGTGATATCTCTTAAATAAAAATATTTCAAGTTTTACGTTCGTGAACTTTTTGGGAGTTCATGTTTTATGTGGTAGTTGAAATTAGTTTTAGCAAAGTGAAGTATTGGAAGGTTCTATTGGTTCTTAAGTGATTCATGTGAGTTGATCTTAAAGTCTCTTTTGTTTGAGTTGGTGAAGTGATGTTATAATCAAAGAAAAAATGTTGTCTCCTGTGTTAAATGAAAGGGTGTAGTAGATGTATTTGAGGTTGAAGTCAAGTTTTGTAGCTTGCAGCTTATTGAAGCGTGCTTAACCTTGTTGTTTGGCCACATAAGAGTGTTTCTCAAGTTTTAAAAGCAATGCTTTATTTTTATTGGTTGAGGTTTGATATTCTCTTCTTGTGGGACCTGTACCCTCAACTGTGGTCTTATCTTTGTTTTTCCGAGACCATTGTTATCTGACTATTTTCCCTTGGTCTTGTATTTACTGTGTGTGTGTAAATGTTTTTCTAGGTGATGAAAATTATTTTCATTTGCCTCTTCTTTTGAGAAAGGATCAACTGATTCATTTCACAAGGGTCTTTTAAAGTGTATATTAAATAATTTTGTGAGACTTTGGGTATCAAGTTATTTGAGATGCATTGGGTGATAAACTGATTTCCTGGAATACTCATTGGAGAGGATTTTGATTTAAATAGAAAGATTGTCTTTGGGGCTAAACTGATTGCATTGTTACAACTAATAGAACCTATAGTGATTTGTGGTCCAAGATCTTTTGTTCATTTTGGGTGGAACATTAGAATTGTTGAAAATATGAAAAATTTGATCAGTTTATTAGAGTATTGTAATATCCTGAAATTAACCCTTGAGGGCCTATGCGTAATTAGATTAAAGGGGATACGTAAAAACGGAATAATTTAGAGTTTTAGAGAGGAGTTGGTTCGTACTGGGATAAAAGGATCGTGAGGAGAGAGGAGTTCTAGAAACCCTAGCAGTCCTTTTGTTTTTTCACCAAATTTGCCAACAGAAGTCATCTCATCTCCGAAGCGCCATTGCCGTCGTCCGCCGTCTCCGCGCGCTAGTCGACGCCGCCTTCTTCTTTGTCCCGTCGGTGGCGACGAGTGCAAGGACGCGCCGCTGGTCATCTACGCGTGGGCGACTCGCCCACGTCGCTATGGCGTGCTGCCGCCATCGCGCTACCGCGTGTGCACATCTGCTACCCGCGTGAAACAATAGGTTTTGTTGCGATCTTTCTTTTGCTGCTTCCGATGGCTAGCTTGTGCTGCATTAAATTAACCAATAGTGTTGCGTTTGTAGTTGATTATTTAATGGTGCATGTACTAGTTTCCTTGCACTGATTCGATTATTTAATTGGATGGTTAGGGATGCACTGATTTGATTATTTATTTGGATGGTTAGGGATGCACTGCTTGGATTATTTAATTGGCATTAGTAGTTGGCTAGTGCTGCATGTTTGGAGTGTTAAGGGAGAGAGATGAAATAACTAATATGCATGAATCTATGGCATTAGTAGTTAATTAGTGTTGGCCGATGGTTTTGAGAAAGTTAACTGCAAATTCGGTCCTGGCTGCCTCCTAGAACGTTGTGAGCGATGTCGCTAGCTTTCCGTAGAGTATTGGATTAGGTCGTTTGGACAAGTAGATTAGGAGTTATGAATTTTGTAGCGCTGCTATTCTGTAGTCTTGTCTTAATTCTGACAGTTGATAGTAATCGGTCATTAGCGAATAGTTAATGGATTATTTAGAAATTCTCACTATAACTAAAGTTGTAGATATTTTGATAAGATTTCCATAAAGATAAATAACATAAAATTTGGTCTTGTGTACTGAAAGTTATGTTAGATTTAGTGCCGCTGTCCAGAAACCCTGACAAGAATTAGCTGTTCTGTTAATCAGTTTGGTAAGGGTAGAAGACGGCCGAATCTGGAAATCTCACCAAATAGGTTTAGGTGGGGAATTTGATAATATTTCCAGAAAGTCTAAGAACGCTTCATTTGGATCTTGGATCGAAAATTTATGAATTTTAGATTATGACAGTCTGTCGAGGGGACAGATCGACATTTAAGAGTTTGGAGTTGGGATCGCGCTAGAGAGTATAGCGAGTTCGTATTTACTTCTAGCTTTGTTCTTGGTCTAGAATCGTTATCTTAGAGTACTTGTTAAATTGATTCAGGTGGGGGATTGGTTCCGGGGTCAGCGCCCTCTTCGCGTCTTCCATCTTCGCACAGTTGAGGCAAGTACTGTTAGTGGTAGATTATTCATGTGTGATTGTTCATGTTTGCTAGTATTATGAATATATGCGCTATTCATGGATGCTAGAAAGTTATGAATGTCAATGATCATGAATGTTAGAAGTACGAGTATGTTTATCATGTATGATGTTGCTGCGAATACATGTTTATGATGGTTTAAAGTTTTGTTCATATGCATTATGCTATCATATTGGAGACTTGGTCACGTGGTGACCAAGCATTGATTGAGGTCCCTGTCATGAATATGACGGGCTTGTGTGTGACGACCCAGCCAGGGGCCCCACCCGAGAGGTCCTCCAAGACCCCCTGGGAGTCCACCAGGACCTCCTAGAAGGTCCCAAGGACCTCTCGGGTAGTCCTCCCAGGCCTCCCAGTAGGTCCAGCCAGACCTCCAAGAGGTTCAGGGTCCTGACCCGAGGAGGTCTTGAGGCTCAGGACCTCCCCAAGAACCACGACCAAACCTGGGGGAGGTCCAGAGACCAATCCTGTGACGACCTACCCTGTCATGTACCGTAAGAGGTCCGAGAGGACCATTTTTTGAGCATGTGCCACCACAGAGAGGAGTGGTAGCATCACACCTGCATTCCTCGAGGAGGTGCGGGACCTCCCAGGAGGTCTTCAGGACCTCCTGGAGGTCTTGGCCCGCCACTGACCTCCCAGGAGGTCTTCAGGACCTCCTGGAGGTCTTGGCCCGCAACCCTCGGTAGCACCTCCAGGTACATCACTAGAGAGGTCCGACAGGACCTCCCAGGCTAAGTCCCATAGGACCTCCTGGAGGTCTTGTCCCCGTGCATCTGAGCTAGTCCCAGGACAACAGAAGCTAGCTCGCACAAGAACACAAGCTAAGATCACAACCACGAGGTCAAACAAAGATGAAGTAGACAAATTAAACTTAGTATAACAGGACCTTATGGTCAAGCTTGTTAACAAGAGGTCTGCCCCTGAGGGCTTACAAAACCAACAAGGACTTACAACTGGCAACAAGGAGCTCTAAGGCTCCAACACCAAAAGCATGCGAAAGCCATCCAACAAGCAACACAAGCTGTCGGGTGGAGGACGTCCTAGGCAGCTGGATCATCGAAGAACTCCTCCTCAAAGAGGTCTGCACTACCCTGCACTTGATCATCTTCGTAATCTACTTTGACATAGGGCTTAAGCCATGAGTACTTTGAATGTACTCAGCAAGTCACAGGGAGCATTTATGCAACAATATTCATGCAAGGGCTTACCAATTGAGAGCTGTATGGTTAATTTGCGCAAAGCCAGGTTTTGACAATAATAACAATAATAGATTGAAAAGCAGCAAGGTAAAACAATAGTACATAATAAATTTGATGATTGAAAGAGTGGAGTGAGCACCAACTCACCTCCACAACAAAAATGGGGGAGGTCTGGTCACACCCGTGACCAGGTCCTCACCCAAAAACCACTCTAGAGCACCCACTCCAAAGGTCCGAACCAGCCCTGGACCACTACCCGAGCCAACCCTAACCCCTCTGGAGCCGGCCAAGGTCTCTTCGAGGCAAAGCCAAGGCATCTCGCTGAAGTGTCCAGTGGCACAAATTTTGAAACAACTACCCCTTGCACCATTTTCACTGAGCATGTCCATGACCAAGGACTTGGCTATTCGAATAGATTTTACACTCTGCAGAGGTGTACAACTTTACCCACAATCCACAGTCTCTCTAGCGGGACGGGTTCTGGTCACCCTTGCTCACTTCCGAAGGTAAGCAGTCTAGAGAGAGCGGCAAGGCCTTTACAAAGCTTTGAATTGGCTCGGAGCTGCCCGCTAAGGTTTCGCAATCCCCCCCTTTGGTCTAGAAGTCCGCAGGGTTATGGGGTGCCCCCTCTTGCGCCAACGAATCACACGCTCCACCACAACAGCCCCAAACCATCTCATTGCTAATTATTCAGCCCAGACCATCCCCGTAAAATGATCTTGTGGTTGCACTGATTGGCCCAGATCAACAGACACAAAGTTGAGTCCTTAATTGTGCCAAGGCAAGACTTCCACAAACCCAGATGTGCATAGCACCCACTACTCACTCCCTGCCTTCTTGCCTCAGCAAAACCTTTTGTAATTACCCTTGCCAGAAGACCACCCAGTCTTGGCACACCAGTTTTAACAAAGTGGCCTCACACCACAGTCAACACAACTTAGGCATCCTGCCATAGCTGCTTAACAGTGGCACCGACCACAAGTTTCATAGTTCATTAATCAAGATTATTAGGGATGAAACATGATTCACAGTCCCACGATTTCTAGAGCGAAGCAATACATAACCTACGGCCCCATGTTGGCAAATAACAAGAAATACCAACTAAATATCCATCCTAAGGCTCACAAGGTGAACATGACAACATGATTGGGACAAAGAATAAAGGAGGCATAACAGCAAGTAGGAAAGTAACTTTCTTATAAACATAGCCATGCATGATAAAGTAAAACCAAAATACATTTGCAAAACTAGGTTCACAATGATCAAAAGGAGGTCTGTGGCTTGCCTTGGTCAAGCAGTGGAGAGTCTTCAGTAGAGAGAGCTGGGTCCAAGATCTCCTCAAACTCATGATCTACACGTTCTCAAGAAAACCAAATAAGCAAAACCACACTAGGCCAAATAACTTCAAAAGAAGACTAAAAGAGCTTAAACAAAACTCGACCAAAACCAATAAGCGAAGCAACCCAAAACGAGAAGGAGGTCCAAGGCAGAGAGGGTGGTCTTTAAGCAAAAGACCAAAGAAAGATCCGAAAGGAGGTCTTCTAGAGAAGATGACAACTCCGTGGCCAATTCGAGAGAAGCTTGAGCACAAGCCGGCTTAACAAAGGCAGAGCAAGGTGGGCAAGTGAGCAAAAGGTTACAAGAGTTTGCCCACCCAGGCTATATATAGCCAGAGTAGGTGGGTGCACCAGAAAAGGAGTGCAAAGACGTGTTGGCAATCGGGGCAACTAGGGCAGGGCTTGCCCTAAAAGAATTAAAATAAGGTACCTCAGATGTGACTGCATTTAATATGACCCACCCCTATTAAATCGCATGAGTTCTAAGGCAAGAGCAATAATTACAAGGTGGAGAGAGGTGGCAAGTGGGGCCAAAAGGTGCACCACTTGGTCAAAGAGGTGGCCCCACCGCAAGGGTCATCTCCATGAGAGACTACAGAGAGGTCTGGACAAGAGGTCCAAAACGCTCAAGGGGAGGTCTGGGCGGACAGAGGTCCAAAACACTCGAGGGGAGGTCCCGGACAGAGGTCCAAAACACTCAAGGGGAGGTCTTGGACAGAGGTCCAAAACACTCAACCCAAGGAGGTCCTAAGGACAAGAGGTCCAAAAGACTCTAACGAGGAGGTCGACACTCGAGATCCTCACGAGGGAGGTTTAACGGCAGGATCTCAAAGAGGAGGACCTTAACGGTCCAGATCAAAGGGTGCAGGAGGTCCTAACGAGTAGATCTCCAAAAGGGAGGTCTAACGGTCAAGATCTCAAGAGGAGGACCTTAACGGTCCGAGATCAAAGGGTGCAGGAGGTCTGACGAGTAGATCTCCAAAAGGGAGGTCTAACGGTCAAGATCTCAAAGAGGAGGACCTTAGCAGTGCAGATCAAAGGGTGCAGAGAGGTCTGACGAGTAGATCTCAAAAGGGAGGTCTAGCAGTCAAGATCTCAAAGAGGAGGACCTTAACGGTCCGAGATCAAAGGGTGCAGGAGGCTTGAAGAGTTGATCTCCAAAAGGGAGGTCTAACGGTCAAGATCTCAAAGAGGAGGACCTTAACGGTCGAGATCAAAGGGTGCAGGAGGTCGACCAACGAGGATACAGGGGTTAGGAGGGTGGTCTTTACAAAAAGACCAGCAAGGATCGAGGAGGTGGTCCTTACAAAACAGCCAGAAGGGGGTCCTGGGCGGTTAAGATCTCAAAGAGAGATCCTAACGAATAGATCCACACAAGGGGGAGGTCCGAGCGGTTAAGGTCTCCAGAGAGGAGGTCATAACGGCCAGATCTCAACAAGGGGGAGGTCTGAGCGGTTAAGATCTCCAGAGAGGAGGTCCTAACGGCCAGATCTCAACAAGGGGGAGGTCTGAGCGGTTAAGATCTCCAGAGAGGAGGCCCTAACGGCCAGATCTCAACAAGGGGGAGGCCCTAAAGGACAAGAGAGGGTCCAAAGGAGTTCCATATGGATACAAGGAGGTCCATACAGACGGGAAGCCCAGAGAGACTTGGGGCGCCCAAAAGAATTCGGGGTTACAAATGAGCGTGGAGAGGTCCACAGGGAGGTCAAAACAGAGAGGGAGAACGATAAAGGAGTTCCAGTCACAAAAGAGGTCTGGAAAGGAGAAACCAAACACAAGGGCGCACACAGAGCCGAAAGAGGGAGAACGGGAAAACTCCAACAAACAACAAAGGTACCAAACAGATTTAGTTCAAGTTTGGTTTAATCAATTAAAGCTCTTTTGAAAACTCAAGTTAAGCTTTGAACTCTCATCAAAACCAAATGGTTACTTTTATTTTGAAAACTGGGCAAAACCCTAAGAGAAAAGGGACGTCACAAATCCCGAGGAGGTCACGGGACTTGGAGAAGTGTGACGTCCCGCCCTGTGATATACAGCAAAGGTCCGGGAGGACCCCCTTTTTTTTTGAGTTGCGGTACTACCGCATGGAGGAGCGGTAGTACTGGCTCGGTCTTTGCCGAGGAGGTGCCGCCTGACCTCCCAGAGGTCTTTAAGACCTCCCGGAGGTCTTGGCCACCAGACCTCCCAGAGGTCTTCAAGACCTCCCGGAGGTCTTGGCCAACAACTTTGCCAGAGCACCTCAACAGATATCTCGGGGAGGTCAAGACAGATCTCCTGTGCCAAGTCCCGTGGGACTTCTTGGAGGTCTGCCTCAGCACACCGAGCTAGTCCTGTGCTCAAATTGGCTAGCTTCGCATGAAACCCTGACACGAGGTAACCAAATCCATACAACAAGCTTAAAGAGAAGACAAACCAAAATAACACATATATTAACAAGTGGCCTTATGGCCAAGGTTTGTATAGGGGTGCCACTAAAGGCTAACAACAAACGAGAACAACAAGACAATGGAGGCGAAGACAAAAACACAAGGTCCATTCGGCCACCCACGGGCTACCAAGTGGAGGACGTCACCCTCTGCAAGAAGGTCTTCAAGGGTGCTCCCTCCCGAGAGCACTTGGACCACTGAACTCCAACCTCTGTGATCAAAGCAATGAGGCACAAGCCAATGAGTACCTTGAATGTACTCGACAAGCCATGGGTAAGGTATGCAAGTAATAATCATGCATGGCTTGACAAAGTGAGTCATGGTTAGTTTATAAAGCCAAAGTGACGATAAATAACATAATAGATTGCAAAGCTCAAGCTAGAAAGCATAATTCATAGTAACTTTTGATTTTTAAAGGAAAAGTGAGCACCCACTCACTCCCAAGGCACCAACCCAAGACCTCTCTGGAGCACCCACTCCAGTACCACAAGACCAGCCCTGAACCACTATGTGAGCCACCATGACCCTCTAGAGCCGGCCAAGGACTCTTGAGGCACAAGCCATGACCTCTCACCAAAGCGCCTGAAACACATTTTCACAAAAAGAATTCTAACCCTCATTCAAAATCTCCGGGCATGTCCATAACCGAGGACGCGGCTATTCAACAGATTTACACTCGCAGAGGTGCACAACTTTACCCACAAGAGGTAGTCGCTGATATTTCACATGTTACCTTAGACATGCAAATCAAGTGGAGACTACCACCGGGCTTTTACAAGGTCCTGCTCTGACTCAGTCACCAACATTAAGGTTTCGCCATCACGGTGTGCATATAGCACCCGATGGCCCCCTCTTAAGCCATGGTGCTCCATCAACACCTCCTCTACCTTGGAACCGAATCGTAACAAGACCAGTTATTACTCGGTCCACCCCATAATGGACATGTGGTTGCACGTTTGGCCCAGATCAATGGCTCCCAAGGTTCGGTCCTTAAATGGTCTGCCAGCGAGGCATTCCACAACCCAAATGTGACCCCAAAGAACAACTTGGGGCACCTAGGTGACTCCATGGCTACCACCCTTGATCACCCAGTGACTCCATGGCTTCAACCCTTGAGCACCCACTACTCGCCTCGCCAACTCGCCCGAGCAAAAGCAACTTTTAGGTTCAACTCGCCAAAGACCACCCATCCGGCACAACATATTTTAAAGTGGTCTCAAGACCACAAACAACACAACTATGGCTTCTACCCTAGTTGCTTATCGATGGCACCAACCAAAGTTCCATAATTCATTAGTCAAGATTAAGCAATAATGATGATTCATGAGGAGACCCACGTCTACTAGAGCAAGGCTAAGCAAGAACGATACCCATGTTGGCAATAGCAATACAAGACCAACTAACAGTACCATCCTAAGGTTGTCAAAGGTAACATGTCAACATGTGGATTACCAAATAGTCGAGGAGGCATAAAACCAGTAGGTATTTAACTAGAGCCCAAACCATTTTATACAAATAGCAATGCAAGTTTAACAAATCAAAATACTTTTGCAATTGGGATCAAGATGGTCAAAGGTCCCATGACTTGCCTTCAATGGCGGGCTACTGAGCTTCAACCGGGGCTGCTGGATCTTCAAGCTCCTTAGTACCCACGGAATCTACACGTTGCAAAGAAAACAACTAAATAAAGCAGCTTAAAAAGGAACCCGAAAAGAACTAGCAAGAACAGAAAGAAAAGATCCACAGAAGGGGAGGTCCAACAAGGAGGAAGGAGGAGGTCCGAGAGGGAGGAAATCCCACGGGAGGGAGGTCCAAGAAGTAAAGGGCTCGGACTCAAGGAGGTCCGAACCAGAGGAGCCTGGAGAGCTTCTCCAGACCCGAGAGAAAAGAGGGGAGGGGGAAGAAATGACTAACAGGAGCAAATGGAGGCCCCCGTGCCCTATTTAAAGAGCAAGGGAACAGAGCACCAACACAAAGAAACCGGAGTTTCAAGGTATTAGGACAAGGGCACACCGCCACAAGGTAAGAAAAGAAATAAAGAAAGCAAGGGATGTGACACAAAGTAGAAAAAAGAGTACAAAGGTAGGTGACAAGATTTAATGTGACTCAACCCACATCAATGTACTTAAGACCGCCAAAGGCAGATCAAAAGGTGCATGACTGGCCAAAGACATGGTCCACGGTCCAAAGAGGAGGTCCAAGGAGGAGGTCCAAGAAGGAGGTCCTAGGACAACAGGGAGGTTTAGACCTCGAAGGTCTAAACACAAAGGGGAGGTCTGAACCTAAGGAGGTCCAACACAACAGGAGGTCTCGAACTGAGGGAGGTCCAAACACAACAAGGAGGTCTCAACCAAAGGAGGTCCAAACACAACAAGGAGGTCTGAACCTAAAGGAGGTCCAAACACAACAGGAGGTCTCAACCAAAGGAGGTCCAAACACAATAAGGAGGTCTCAACCAAAGGAGGTCCAAACACAACAAGGAGGTCTGAACCTAAAGGAGGTCCAAACACAACAGGAGGTCTGAACTCGAGGGAGGTCCAAACACAACAAGGAGGTCTGAACCAAAGGAGGTCCAAACACAACAAGGAGGTCTGAACCTAAAGGAGGTCCAAACACAACAGGGAGGTCTCGAACCAAAGGAGATCCAAACACAACAAGGAGGTCTGCACCAAAGGAGGTCCAAACACAACAAGGAGGTCTCGAACCCAAAGGAGGTCCAAACACAACAGGAGGTCTCAACCAAATGAGGTCCAAACACAACAAGGAGGTCTCAACCAAAGGAGGTCCAAACACAACAAGGAGGTCTGAACCTAAAGGAGGTCCAAACACAACAGGAGGTCTCAACTCGAGGGAGGTCCAAACACAACAAAGAGGTCTCGAACCAAAAGAGGTCCAAACACAACAAGGAGGTCTCGAACCTAAAGGAGGTCCAAACACAACAGGAGGTCTCGAACCAAAGGAGGTCCAAACACAACAAGGAGGTCTCGAACCAAAGGAGGTCCAAACACAACAAGGAGGTCTCGAACCTAAAGGAGGTCCAAACACAACAGGAGGTCTCAACCAAAGGAGGTCCAAACACAACAAGGAGGTCTGAACCAAAGGAGGTCCAAACACAACAAGGAGGTCTAGACAACAAAGGTCTAAACACAAAAGAGGAGGTCCTGTGGATAGAAGGTCCAAAAGACGACAACGCTGGGAGGTCCTATGGACAGAAGGTCCAAAGACACAACCACGGGGAGCTCCTATGGACGGGAGGTCCAAAAGACACGCACGAGGAGGAGGTCCTGACGGTTAGATCTCCAAAAGGGAGGTCTAACGGTCAAGATCTCAAAGAGGAGGACCTGGACGGTCAAGATCAAAAGGCAAAGGGAGGTCCTGGCGCTCAAGATCTCAAAAGGAGAACCTGAACGGCCAAGATCTCAAAGGGGAGGTCTGAGCGGCTAAGATCTCCAGAGAGGAGGTCTTAACGGCCAGATCTCAACAAGGGGGAGGTCTGAGCGGCTAAGATCTCCAGAGAGGAGGTCTTAACGGCCAGATCTCAACAAGGGGGAGGTCTATTTGAACCCAAGGGAGATCCAAATAGGCAAGGGAATTCCTAAAGGACGCAGAGGAGGTCCGAAGGAGTTCCTCAGGGATACAAAGAGGTCCATGCGGACATGGGGAAGTCCAGAGGGACTTAAGGATGCCCAAATGAACACAGGAGTTGCCAATGGACGTTGAGAGGTCCACGGGGTGGCCAAGATAAGGAAAAGGAGTCTAGATAGAAGGAGGTCTAGATAGAGAAAGGTTTAGGCCGAGAGGGAGGTCCAGACACAAAGAGATTCAAACCAACAAAGAGGAGGTCTGGACTACAGGATAGGCACAAGGAAAAGGTCCAAAGATCGAGAGGGTTTGAAACACAAACTGAAATGGTCTAAACCCAAAGGAGGCTGGGCCGACAAGGAGAGAAAGAAAGAGAAGGGCACCTGCACACAAAGAGGTCAGGAAGGAGAAGCCAAACCCTAAGGCACACAAAGCACAAGAGGGAGGAAAGGAACACACCAACAAACTCCCAAAGGAAACCGAACAGATTTAGTTCAAGTTTAGATTAGTCAATTAGAGCTTCTTTTGAAAACTCAGGTTAAGCTTTAAACTCTCACCAAAACCAAATGGTTATTTTTAATTTTTAAAACTCCGGAAAAACGGGACGTTACAAGAAGTCCTAGCCCTCCTGTGATTCGAACCAGTCCCAAGGATCAATGGCTAGTTCTCACAGCAATTACAAGTGATAACACACATCCACATGAGATTTTATTAATAGCAAAAGAGTTGATTACAAGGTTTGCTTACAAACCGACGAAAGCAAAATACACAGCGGAACAAAAGGCAAGTCCATCCAATACACCACTGGTAATTGGCTGGAGGGCGCAGCCTAGTTGATCTGGTCTTCGTCATCATCAAGGAAGTCCTTTCCTGCTCAAAAATTAGTTTCAAGCAAGAGTGAGCACAACAACCGTGCTCACAAGTTACACCCGTGGGGTAACAAAATGACATGCATACATGGATATTCAAAGGAAGGCATAATAGGGTTGATTCGCGTAAAGCCAAGTTTATTTTAAATACATATACTAAGTTCCAAGGAAGTTATACAATATTTAAAATTCATCTTGTGTGAATCTTAGTTTTTAGTTGGATAACATTCATCATCAAGGTGGTGAAGGATACCCTCCTGTCACAAGGCTCCTTGCCCGGCCCATGGGATAAATATCCCAAAAAGAAAACAGTTTATCCAAAACCTTTTGAAAACAAAACCAACATCTAACTTTGAGTGGTCTTTGCCAGCACGGCCATGACCGTGGACACGGCTATTCGAATAGTTTTCGCTCTGCAGAGGTTGTACACGTTACCCACACGATATGATTCCTCTAGTTTATTTGGCATTCGTCAATGCTACCTCTCACTACCGAAGGTAAGAGGTCTAGAACTCATGACAAGGCCTTTACAATGCATCATTCCACCGCAGCCCCTCCTCGCTGAGGTTTTGCTTCCATTGGATAGAAACTCGCCGGAAAAGCCCCATCTTGCGCCAGTGGGAAACATAGGTTATAAAAGACCATAGGCCATGAAAGACCTCCCACACATCAAAGTGGAACAACCGTGGTGGAACTTTGCAAATTAATTGGCCCGGTCCCACGCCCCATTCTGGAGACTTGTGGTTGTACGGGGGTGGCATAGCCCATTATAGGCTTAGCAAAGGGACGCTTAAAGGCCGGTCCTCATATGACTAGGGCGACAACCACAGAACCCTTGAGCCTCAACTCTACCCAAGTTGAGCTCGTGCATCGACATGCACCAACCAAGCAACCAATTCGCCCCAGTCCAAAACCATTTTCCTTTCATTCACTTTTCAAGGACATTTAGAAGCTTCCATGGCAACCCAATGCCATGGCTTAAAACCTTTAAACAACAATTGGTCATGTTGGTAAAATTCCCCAAATTAAATACTTTTGGTCTAAGCGAGACTAAGCATACGTGTTTCAAATGATCCCGGTTCATACTAATGTACCAACCAGTTTTTCCTATGGCGACAAGATGTTCGGTTCAAGGTCAACAGTAGCCATACAAAGGATTTAGGTATAGCTATGGATTTAAAGACAGGTATTGAAATAACTTAGTAAAGTAAGCATGCATAAACCTTTAAGACAGAACATAGTAATTTGAAATAATGGGTGCAACATGATCAAAAGTGTAACGTGCCTTGCTCAAAGGCCTAGACGTCTTCTTCTTCAGAGAGATCTTGCTCCTCAGTGTCTTCACAATCTACACGAGGAAACCAAAGCAACTCAACACAAAGCTCAATTAAGATCCAAGGAAACTTTAATGAAACTTCAAAATAAAACCAACAGAGAGGCTAGGTCAGTTTGGAGGAGATCCAAGGAGCTACTGGAGGAGGTCCAGAGAGTGGAAATGAGCCAAAGGGGGTAAAGGGGAAGGGCTGCCCCAGCTTATATAGCCAGAGCCGCCCAGATACCCACGGTTACACATGTTCAAGAGTTGGTGAAAAGGACAATGGGAGCAGGCAAAGATGGGATAAAAGAATAGCACGGTTGCTGCAAAATGGTAGAAGTATTTAATGCGATACAACAGACATTAAATGTGGGGAGACTCCCATGCGCAAAGGACACGGTCAAAGGATAAAGAAATAGGAGTGTGACCGCCAAATGGGGCCAGTCAAAGCTCAAGGGGAGGTCCTGCGGAGACCTAGAGGGGATCGCGCAAAGGTAAGGGGAGGTCCTAATGGTCTGATCCTCAAAGGGGAGGTCTGGACGGTCAAGATCTCCAAAGGGGAGGTCTGGACGGTTAAGATCTCCCAAGGGGAGGTCTTAACGGCCAGATCTAACAAGGGGGAGGTCTGGACGGTTAAGATCTCCAAAGGGGAGGTCTTAACGGCCAGATCTAACAAGGGAGAGGTCTGGACGATTAAGATCTCCAAAGGGGAGGTCTTAACGGCTAGATCTAACAGGGGAGAATGCGGGCAGCTAAGATCTCCAAAGGGAGGTCTTAACGCCAGATCTAACAGGGAGAGAGGCAGACGGTTAAGATCTCCAAAGGGAGGTCTTAACGGCCAGATCTAACAAGGGGGAGGTCTGGACGGTTAAGATCTCCAAAGGGGAGGTCTTAACGGCCAGATCTAACAAGGGGGAGGTCTGGATCAAGCGGAAGGCTCGAACAGGTACGAGGGAGGTCCAAATGAACACAGAGGAGGTCCCAGAGGACACAGGGAGGTCCTAAAGACACAGGGAGGTCCAAATAGACAAGGAGGAGGTCCTAGAGGGCATAGGGAGGTCCTAAAGGGCACAGGGAGGTCTAATTAGACAAGGAGGAGGTCCTAAAGGACATAGGGAGGTCCTGACGGACACATGGAGGTCTAATTAGATAAGGAGGAGGTCCTAAAGGACACAGGGAGGTCCTGAAGGACACCGGGAGTGAGTTCAAATGAACATGAGTGAGGTTTAGACCTAGGAAGGGGGGTCTGGGCCGGAGAAAATCCAACCCCTTGGGAGGTCTAGACCTAAGGAGGCCTGGACCTGAGAAGGGTAAAACCAGCACAGAAGGGAAGGGATCACCAAAGCTTCAACAAACCCAACAACCAAAAGAGAGTCTTTAGTTGAGGTTTGGTTTGGTCAATTGAAGTCCATTCTGAAATTCTCAAGTTAAGCTTTGAATTCTCATCAAAACAAAATGGTTCTTTTTATTTTGAAAATTCAAAAAGGCTGCAAAAAAAGGCAGGGTGTTACATTGTGGTCCCCACACTCGTGGATTGTCGGCTTTTGGTCCCCATACTTGTGGATTATGGGCTATGGTCCCTGTGCTAGAAGGCACATGCATGGGTATGCATCGACGGATGCATACTCCTCATTACCGGTATATGCAAAAGAGAAAGAGAAAGAGAAAGGGAAAGCGCATTTGAGCATCTTGCATAGCATGAACATATGAATTGTTTATTATAGAGATTGTGGATGGATGATGATGATTACATTTGTTTATGCCATTGTTTCCATTAATTGTACTTTGCTGAGTCTTGGACTCACTCTTGCTGTTGTTGTGTTTTTAGGTACCCAATTCGTGAACAGCAGGCATGGGAGGGACTAGAACTAAGAGTGGTTGCACATTGGCACTAACCATTCACTTTTGAATAAATTGGTTGATGATTTAGTTTTGACTAAACTGCTTAAAAGATTGTTTATGATTCCGCCTTATGCTTGGAATAATTTGTAATAGAGTTGATTAGAGGATTATGGATGTCCTTTTGATTATGCTTTAGTTGTTTAGCATAATTTGGATATTCTTTGATGATTAGTTTAAATTGGATGTTTGGAATATTGATTGTTGCTAGACTAATTTGTTAGAACATCCGGTATAGTCACCCATACAAAGGAGGTTCTGCCGGAATTTAGTAAAAAGACTTAGTTTTTATTTTGTTTCTCTATTAGTTTAGTAGCATTCCAAGCTCACGTTGGGCTGGGGTGTTACAAGTATTGCGTTTGGGTCATTTGTAAGGTTGTGTAGGTGATTTATGATGGTGTAGTTTAATGAGAACATGATTAAAGAAGCAATCTAATCAGTATGGAAATTATTGGGACAACATGGATTGCTGAGTTATTGTCAAGTATGACTTGGCTTCAGTGAGTAACCCTCTGAGAGTTAGAATCTCTCTAAAGATAATTTGGTCGAGAATATGTTTACATGTTGGTGTTAATGATTTAGTATGTTTGGATTGTGGGAATTTTAGTCATCGGATTTGAGAGTTTCCGTATCAGTTACACCGAAATATATTAGTAGGAGTCTTGGAGATTGAAATTGGGATTGGTGTTCTATGCTAGATCCTTAGTTGCTCAATGACTATGTGTAGAAGTAGTAGAATAAAGTGGATTCCAATAGTGTGATGATCATTGATAAAACCCTTTTGATGTAGTAAATGAGAGCGTGCGATGTGAATTTCAAGTTGATTATCCTTAACAGATTGAGGTGATGTGTTTGTGCGTGAAATCCATGCTGAGGTGCATTGGAAATTATTCATCAAAGTAACTCCGTTGGTAGAGTTGGCTAGAGTATGTTTTGTGAGGTCAGTAGAGTCTCTCTACAAAGATGTGAATGATGTATTTGGTTTGAGAATTGCGTTGAGGTTGCCAAATTAAGAGAAATGAGTTAGTGTGTTATGCGATGATTTGGAATCTCATGGTTTAAGAGAAGTTAAATTCCTAAAAGAAAGAATGAGAAAATGGTATTTTTAGGGGTACCGAAATACTGTCTTGGTTCTTATTTGAGCTATGTGTTTATGACGGATGTCTTTCACAAATTAAGTTGGCTTTATGTTGGCATTTGTGGTTCTTACCGGTTCAGAAAAAGTAAAGGAAATGATTTATTTGGGTATTCAAGTGATTTCTCCTTTGGCTTACGTAGTGTTTATTTGCAAACTGTTTACTTGGAAAGTGGAAATGTTTTTGTGACGAGTCTTCGATTTTGGATTTGACTCTTTTGGTGGGGAGTTGGTAATGCGTGGTTGCGATAAGAATCCTTTATTTTTAGTTGAGTTCTGTTGTAAAAGAGTTTGTTTTCAACTAGTTCTGTTGTGTGTTTCTGGTTAAAGGAGGTGATCCTTGTTAAGGTGAAGAGATAGATTGAGAGATGGAATAAGAGTTCCGTGTGTTATGTGCAGGTTGTGTGGTTTGGTACCAAAAAGAGTTTTAGCCCACGGTATGCTGGATCATCTCCAGCAGTTGGGGGGGGGTAGGGGGAGGTTGGCGTATCGTTAGGACCGCCTCGACTCCGTGCGCGGGGGCACGCAACGTCTTATTTGTTCCGGTGCTGAGTGAGTACCTGAGAGGTCTGAAGCTTGAGAATTCGTTAGAGCCGTTGTCCATCGAGTAAAACTTACCTTCGAGTCCCATCCGTTGAGTGTACTTTGAATTATCGGCACAAGTGTTGAGACATAAGACGTTGGTGTTCATCAAAGTGATGTGGTCCCATAAGTCCGAGAAGGAAGCGACTTGGGAGCTGGAGTCTCGCATACATGAGCATTATCCAGATTTGTTCACGACGGGTACGTATTATTTGTTGTTTAATATCAGTTGTGGTTATTCTTTCGAGTAGAGCGGTGAGTAGAATTCGAGGTCGAATTCTGTTTAAGAGGGAAGGGGTAGAATGTAATATCCCGTTTAAACTTTAGAGAAATAAATGAATTTAACTTGTATTAGAAAGGGAATTTCAAATTTTGTTGGGAGAAGAGAACCTAGGCCCAAGGTAGTTAGGATCGCGATCCTATTGTTAGAGTCTTACGATTCTACGAACCCACGACAGCCTGTCGATACAAATCGCACTGTTGATCCTACTCGTAGAGACTTAGGGCATTTTTTTTTTGCAATTTTTTTAGAGGCCAAGCTTTGCTGATATTTTGTTTTCGAGCAAAATTTGTTGATATTAATTTCTGAGAATGAAACTATAAATAAACAAGGAGCATGCAAAATATTGTATCAGTGTGGTAATGCTAGTACAAATATCTATATTATGGCATAAGCAATCTTGAGCTTGATAATGATAAGCTATTTCTATTCCTGGAGTATGTCTAGCTGCTTTTAAGGAACATGCAAGTGGTAAACCATATAAGAATCATACAAACTTATAGTATAGATGTTAAATATGTGTATTTTTACAATTATGTAGAATCGCCGATTCTACGGTTCGATACTACGATTTCGATCCTACCGAAGGCAAATTGGTCCAAACCACCCCTTGCCTTGTGCCTCCACCCTCCTCCCCCATTGAGCCGCCACTTCTCCTCCTAGATCGATGCCTCCTCTGCCCCTCCCAAGGCCGACGCCTCCTTGGCCAGTTTTTCCCTACTGCTACCCCTGGCCGATCCTCTCCCTGCTAGTGTTGCTACTGGTGGCAGTGGTGCTGTCCTGGAGGAAGAAAGAAAGAGAGGGAAGGGAAAGAGGAAGGAAGAAGAAGGGAGGAAAAAGAGGGGAATTCATGGGGATTTGTGATCTTCATCATGATCTTCAAGGGTAATAATCTGAAAGCCTTTAGCAAGCCCTAGTTTAACTATTGTTCAATTTGTAGAATGTTTGGCCAATAGGAAGTTGGGTTTCTGTTATGTCCAGATTTGTCAAGTTTAAGGCAAAGCGTTGCGAGGGTGATTTAGGCTAGTTAGACTCGAAATTAAAATTCGGTATAGTTAGATAAAAGGTAGGAATTTTCATTATCTTTCTATCGAGTGCTAAATCGAAATTTTTAGCTAGGTAGATTAAGAGTTATAATTTTTGTAAGGTTGCTGTCCAGAGAGGCATCATCTTTTGGCAGTAGTTTGGTAAAATGCATATTAAAATTACTAAATGGATTAATTAGGGTTCTTGATCTCCATAAAAGTTGTAGATAATTGTTTAGGTAAATTTGAGGATCCAAGAACACGAATTTTGGTTGGGTATACTGGGAGATATGATTCCTTTCGTAATCTATCTGTCCGATCAGTTGCGGGTTCGGGCAGCATGCTAAACCCGTAGATTAAAAATAGAATATGAACTATTATGGGAATTTCGTACCCTAGATATTTGTGGATAATTTCAATAGCTTTATGTACAGTCTTAATTCACGTTGTTTGGATGAATAGATTTCGAGTTATGGCCTTTGCAATCTTGCTGTCTAGAGACTCTGTTAGGTTCTGGCAGTTGTAGTAATCTGTAGATTTAAAATAGTTATTGATTTAATTAGGGATCTTAACCAACATGACTATTATAGATAATTCCTTAAGGTTTCTAGAGGGACCAGGTATGCAATTTTTGGATAAAAATAATGGAAGTTATGATTTTCTTTGTAACCGTCTGTCCGTTCAATTGTCTGGTTCGGGCAGGAAGCATAAAGCTGATGATTAGAAATAATAGATGAACTATTTTGTAGTTTATATCTGCATAAAAAAATTATATAACGTCTTAAGGATTCCAGAAAATATAAGTTCATGATTTTTGGAGTTATAGATCATAAGTTGTGATTTTTGTAAGGTGACTATTCTGTTTTGGACAGAACGGTGTTCAGGGAGGATCAAAGTCGTTTTGGGTTGCGATTAGGAGCGGCGGTATTTATATTTATTTATTTATTGTTTTTGCAACGTTGTATGCTCTTGGATTCTCTTATTATAATGTTTTATAAATGCTCAGGTGGTGGTGTGTCTGGTGGTAGTGTCCTTTATTCGTTGTCATACATCACACAGTTGAGGCAAGTGCAAGTAATGGTAGCATATGTGGAGGATTTTCATGGGTTGTTAATGATTTACATTTATGAATTATTTATCCATGATCTTGCTATTGGTTGCCATATGCTTATGATTGATTAAGTATATTAGCTCATTTGCATCATTACATTCATCAGTGAGACTTGGACTACATGGTAGATATGTAATGATATATTTGATGTCCCCATATGTAAGATACGGGCATTGAGGTCCCCATTTGAAAAAGGACGGGCTTTGGGTCCCGCATTTAAAGAATGCGGGCATGAGTGAATACCAACGGGTGTTACACTCTGCTATACTGGTATAAGCAGAAGTGGAGAAAGCATTGAGCATAAATTTGCATGGCATTCATGAAAGTTGAGCTTGTGTTATGAAATGATGATAATGATTTGTGTTGATGTGTGGATTCGTTGTTATATAATTTTCCTTGCACTTGTTGAGGTTTGGACTCATGCTTGTTTACTTTGATGTTTTAGGTGATCGTTAACGTCGGCATACATGGGATGGAAGTAGATCATGGCGTTATCACTTTTGTGTAGCACTTCACTCCATTTCATGAATTATCCACTTTGAACTTGTAATAATTAGTTAAATTGTGGTCCCTCTACTTCTTATTGATAGATAATATTGCTAGTTGATGATTTGCTTATATTGAACTTCAAATATGAGGTAGTAGAATTATATTTCTTCTGAATTATGATTGGGGAGCTTGCTGAAATTTAGGATTACATTAGAGTTAAAAGTTATTCATGATTTCTGGATGCCTGCAGTACTTGAATATTTTTTAAGATCTAGAGAGGTTGGTAGGTGCAGGTGATATCTTAGGCTTTTGATAAGCCGGGGTTTTACAAGACCGCACTGTCAATTTTCTTGGACCCATCGTTGTGAGCACCCGGATTTATTAAGCTCATAATACTTAGTCATCCAATTGACCCTAGTATTATCAACCAAGTAAATCCAGTCTCGAGAGATGTATACTCCCCAGAATGCAGTATACATACCTCACAACAAAAGAATGTATCAATTCCATACAACAAATAGTACATAAGCAACGAACCGAAGTTAATATTAATAAGGATAGGTTATTACAAAAGAGGGCCTTCGGCCAAATAACAACAAGTACTACTAAGATAACAATGAAGCAAAAGTGCCATAAAGATGGCTATAACACAAAGCCAATCGGTGTGCCTTAACCCCTAGGCATCTGACCGACCGCCAAGCTAGTCGTCAAGAAGCTGCAACACATAGCACAAAAGTGAGGCTCTTGGAGCTCACCTCCTTCCTCTGCAACAAAAGCCACAAAATGCCACAACCACGGCGATGAGTACATAAAGTACTCCGCAAGACTTACGTGTGAGATAACGTAACTATAAATAGCTACATGCAAGCTTTATTTAAGTGGATGAGGCTTTGGACTCATTTTAGCATAAAGCAAGTTTCATTTGCAATAACATATTAGATTGAAGGCAATTTGGCAAAGCATTTTAATTGTTGAAATAACAACGAGATAGTAACATAGTAACAACAACAAGATCAACACGAAGTGACTAACCCAATAGTCACCACAACAATAGCATGAACTCCCGCTCATGCCAACCATGTCAAGTTTTAATTAAAGGTTGTAGTCTAATTTTACGGAAATAACCAAGCGTGTCCATAACCTAGGACGAGGCTATTCAATAGTTTTATCCTGCAGGGTGTACCAATGTACCCACACGCCGACCGCCTTTCCTTTAAGCACACTACCTTTGGTATGCCAAGACGGCTAAGTCCTACGAGACATTTCCAATGGACAAGTGCTAATTTTGACCAAGACAACCCACGGGATAAGGACCCAATGGACACCTAACCGGTCCGCCAACGCTCCATTCCCACACCACACACACACACATTTTATCTTTAAAACACACCAACCGAAAGCGACCCCAATTAGCACCGCCCAAAGTACTTAGTCAAGAGAGGTCCCATATCCCCTCGTGTGGTTAGCACACATAATTGCTTGGATCAATGGCACAAGAATTCGGTCCTAGTTGACTCGGGCATACCACCACATCCAAAAACCACACCATCCATCTAATATGCCCAAGTCTAAATCAATCTTTTATTTTTCAGTTTTTGATTTTACAATTAATCAAAGCACAAGTGCTGGACATATAGGAGTAATAATCAGTTTTGAGTGATCAAGACCATCGACTAAGCCGATGATCGCCCATAACTACCGAAAACTAAGCATGTCTAAGCAATTTAAATCGAACTACTAAGTGATAAGAGCTCATCCAACGAGCTCCCACCACAGCAAATAACCTAGGCTCATGGTAGTAGAGGATAAACAATTCCTACAGATTATGCAACTATAGGCTTGCTAGCTTATATTTTAACACAAAGTAGCATGCATACATACAAGTAAAACAATATATTAAGCTTTAAAGTAATGGGACAATGATGGAAATGATCAAACTGCTTGCCTTGCTGTTGCTGGTCAATTTGTTGCTGAGGATCGCTCACGGAATCACCACAAATGTCGGCTTCAACGGAAAAGCGATAAAGAACCGATAAGAACAACGAAAAACCAAAAAGACTCAACAGAGAAACTTCTCCGAATGCTATGAAAATTTTACAGCAGCAAGACAATGATTTATCATGAATTTAGCAACAAGAACCAATTGATTTGGATTCTTAATGCAAAAGATATGATGAAATCAATTCTGCTCAGCCTAAAAATACCAAACTGCACTATTCACTAATTTAATTATGAGGCAACAATTTCTAGAAAAGTGGTTATGCTGAGATTTTTACTGTAAAACCAGCACCTCATGAGATGAATAACACAATTGAGTTCATCTCATTTGGAGCTATATTGCACCTTCTACCATTTTTCAAAAACAAGAACTTGAACAAAATTATAATGCACAAGAACTCTTTTCTACAACAGCAACAAGATCAAAGCTAATTTTCACAGTAAGTTCATTAATAGAGGAAACCAACAAAGTTGGATTCACTCAAAAATAATCTACAGAGCATTAGTTATGTATTTTACAAGTTAGATATTATTTTGAGTGTATATTTAAAGTGAGTTTTAAAATCTAATGGCAAAACTGTGCTCTGGAGCTGAACTCAACTTACAATCATTTTTGGATTAAAGTCAAGTTCAAGACAGAGCTAACACAATTTGAATGACCTCAATTGATTTAAAATGAAAAAGATATGGAATTCTAAAGTTTATACCTTATTTCAGCTTTATACTTAAGAGTTCACTCGAATTTCTAAACCCACAAGGACATGGGAGGACGTGAGCCACAGATCTCAGATCTAACGGCTCAAGACCTCCCAGAGAACAACGCACTCACAAGACTCGAGGTCCAGAGGTCCCGGACCTCCTAGCAACGCACATGCGCGAGGTGAGGGAGGTCGTGGCCGAGATGGGGAATCCAACGGACCACAACGATGGGGAGGACCGGACGGTCCAGATCAAACGAGGGAGGTCCTGAACGGCCGAGATGACCTAGGGAGGTCCTAAGGGAGGTCTAACGCCACGCACTTCCGTGGAGGTCCGGACGGCCACGATAGCGCAGGGGGAGGTCTTGACGCCTGCATCTCCTCGGAGGAGGTCATGGACGTCCCAGAGCTCACGACCATGTGCTTGTGCGCACGCACGTGTTTGGACAAGAGATTAATGCGCGCGGGACAACGAGGAGGTCCGTGCGTGGGAGGTCTTAAATGCGCAACAGAGGGCGGATTAAATGCAGTTTAAGACACGCTAATGATTATAATGATTTGAGCAAATGATGAGCGCATTAAACCCAGCGGATCTTGGTCCGAAAAACGGCAATAGCTCCGTAGTTCTTGTCCGACAAGATCCGAGCTCAAAAATGTGGTCATCGCCGCGACATGACCTCGCCGCGACATCCAATGGTACCGCGGTCCGCAATAACCATGCGCACCCAATGGACCTCCTCTCAACGGCGGCGACGGCCTTGAACGCCGGCGAGCCGGAGAGGACAACGAAGGCAAGCACGGCCAAAATCCAAAACGCAAAAGGAAGCTCCGCGCGACATTCAAGCGTGTGCTCAACAAAAGCTCCGCAGCAGCATACATGCGGGTGCCAGCAACTAAGGGACTAACAGGGGGAGTACCTGGAGGTCCCGAGGTGCTGAGGAGGTCGAGGAAGGAAGGACCGGTGCTGGGGAGGAAAGGTGCTCCACGGCCAAAGCTTCAGCTCCAAGCTCCACTTTGTCCCCCTCTGCAAATGCCCAACAAATCAAGTTAGGACTTGGTCCCAGAGGGTAGGGCACAAATGGAAGCAAGGAGAAAAGGAGGAAAACTCCAGGGACCCTTGTCCACCGAGGAGCTTCAAGCTCCAGCAATGGCGGCCAAGGAGAGCTTCGGTGGTTTAGAGCTCACAAGCACAGGGGTGCAAGTAAGGGGATAATGGTGTGCAAAGGAAGCCAAAGAAACAGTGGGGGAGGTTTTATACTTAGGGCACAGGAGGTCATGGACCCCGGGTTAGGCTCACGGTGAGCTTGGCCCAAGGCACGGTCCATGGGGTTGACAAGACGCGAGGTTGACACAGTGGCAGGTCTGTGCTGACCAGAGAGGCGGAAGGCTGACCTGCATTTAATGCGGGTCAGCAAAGAGTTGTTTCAAGTACACAGTGGACAGCCTTCGCATTAAATCACTTGCTCAGGGCCACGCATGCGTGACCAAGGAAGGAGAAGAACAGGGGAGGTCATGTTGACCGTTGGATAAGCCCACGGGGAGGTCCCGGCCCTCCGATGTGGTTTTTGAACTGTTATGCCTAAATGACGGGAGGAGGTCCCAGCCACACGATCAAGGATGGGAGGTCATGGCCTCACGATTTCTTAATGCGAATACGCACATGGGAAAACGAGACAGAGGTCCAAAGCGCGGATCTCCATCCAACAGTGCGGACCTCTGTGAGGTCTTAACCGCACATGAACTTAAGAACATGAGGGGAGGTCATGGCCTTTGGATTTAAATCCAAGGGTTACGACCTCACGTCGCGGGAGGTCGGATGCGCACGAGAAAGGAGGAGGTCGTGACCGTAGATTTTAATCTAACGGTGCACAACGCGAGATGGGGAGGTTGTGAGCGCTTAAAACGCAGGAGGTTGTGGGTCGTTGGATGTAAATCCAATGGCGCACAACAATTAAAGCGGGAGGTCTCGAAGTCGATGATTTGCGCTGAGGTCGTGGCCTTTGGATCTGAATCTCAACGGCCACGACCTCAACCACGCAAAAAGGGAGGTCTGATAGTTAGGTTGAGAGGAGGAGGTCGCGACCATGGATTTTTGATCCAATGGCTGTGACCTCATGTAGGTGGGATGTGGACTTTGAGGTTTGATAACAAGGGGAGGTCAGAGCCGTGGGATTTGATCCAAATGCCAAGACCTAATGAGGTGGGAGGTCTGGCGGTGTTAATCATGAGGAGGTCGTGGCGGTTGGATGTTAATCCAACGGCCGCGACCTGACCAAGGTGGAGAGGAGGTCTCAAGTGCAGACATGGTTGGGCCGAACCACTTTGCAAAGTGGCTAGCCCAAGGAACAGTGTAAGCTTTTAAGTTTAGTTTTTAACAGCTGAAACTTAGCAGAATTATTTGAGATAGCAAATGAACTCCAAAATTCATGAAATTTTAACAGGAGCTTGTTAACAATGAGATTAACCTTACCTAAAATTTCCAGAGGTTATTATGCAATGCATTTTTCTCAGGAAATTCATTAAGGCTGTTCAAGGATTTGTTTTACCTCCATAATTTATCAAACAAGTGTTATAACTCATGATATTTTCAGAGGGGTCCCACATCAACTTTAGGACCAAGGAAAAATATTTCCAAATGTTTGGCACAAGATTTAGAAAATTGGAAAATGAGTTTGACTTTTGGTCAACAAGAGCTTGTGTTTTTGGATTACACAACTCTTGGACTAGAATCACAGGAGAGATTAGGGGTTTTCAAGATGTGAGAAAAAGTTTTAATTTCTACACCTTAATTATATTTGAACAAACCCTGTTTATACAGTTGGGATGTTACATTTCTTGGACCCATCGTAACCCCAACCCGTTGTCGCAAGAACAACAGATGCACATGTCGCAGACGCTCGTACTGGTGTTTCTCGGAAGAAGCAGCCGAGTAAAAAAGAGAAAGGTAGTGGAGCCAAAGGACGCCGTCGCTCTAATGCCTTGCGATGAGCCCGTGCCTGAGTCCGCCATGGTAAAGATGTGCACATATAGCAGTAAATTCTTATTCACATTACAGTAATTCGATCATCATCCCCGACATGTTATTTACATTAGTAGTAAAAACGAGATATGTTTATAGTAATTATGCAGCTTCACCGGTAGTAAAACCATGTTACGTCGAATGCAGGCTACAGCTGAGAGGAAGCGCGGACCATGGATGATGTGCATCAGGTGAGCTCCTATCCTCATCGTCGCTACCATCGGCGAGCTGACAATAGGGCAGATGAACAAGGTTTCAAGGCTAGAATTCGGCGGTATTATGAAGTTCAACCTCCAGTGACTGGAGAGGAGGGATCTTCTATGCTTCCTAATAGACAGGATCGACCCAGCTAAGATGGTTATGCGTATCAGCAGCGGAAGGAGCATCCCAATCACGTCCCATGCCATGAAGTGCGTTCTCGGGATCCCGTGTTGCAACAGGGATGCATCGATGGTAACCTAGGGTGCAGGTA
Source organism: Phyllostachys edulis (assembly GCA_036346405.1). Taxonomy (NCBI): domain Eukaryota; kingdom Viridiplantae; phylum Streptophyta; class Magnoliopsida; order Poales; family Poaceae; genus Phyllostachys; species Phyllostachys edulis. The sequence goes on along the minus strand of CM070547.1, from coordinate 57,754,803 downwards.
CCGCCAAGCTAAAGCGACTGCTCGGGGTGTAGCAGAACGACATCGTAAAGAAAACATGATGTTCATGTTGTCATTCAACCACCACATCGTTCCATTGCAGCCAATAGACCTGAAAGTTATATTTAATCTCCCAAAAGATTGATTGCGGAAGTGGATGTTGCTTATGCTTCGAATGTGGCAGAGGAAATTGAAGGTACTGCAATTTCTTCCACTATTCAAAGGCTATCTCTTCTGGTGATTCAAAAAGATGGATGACAGCCATGCATGATGAGATACAATCCCTTGAGAAGAATGACACTTGGGAGCTGGTCAAGTTGCCAATTGATAAAAAGGGCATTCACTGCAAATGGATGTTCAAGAAGAAAGAAGACATTTCACCAACAGAAGAGGTTACGTACAAGACAAGGCTCGTTGCTAAATGATACTACCAATTTCTAGGTATTGATTTAATAGATGTTTTTTATCCAGTTGTGAAGCATAGTTCTATTCTTACTTTACTCAGCATAGTGTCTATGTATGATTATGAGTTTAAACAATTAGACATGAAAGATGCTTTCTTACATGAGGAATTGAAGGAAGATATTTATATGGAGCAATCGGAAGGTTTTGTCTTTCTGGGAAAAGATAATTATGCTTGCAAGTTAAATAAATCTCTTTATGGTCTGAAGTAATCACGCTCTGAAGTAATCACCCAGACAATTGTACAATAGATTTGACACCTTTATGATCTCTCATGATATCAAAAGATCTGATTATGATAGATGTATTTATTTAAAGACTGTTAATGACTCAGCTATTTATTTGCTCATATATATTGATGATATGTTGATTCCTGCAGAAGATAAGACAAAAAATTCAAAGTTGAAGGCACAATTGAGCAGTGAATTTGAGATGAATGATCTCGGTGCAACAAAGGAAATTCTTAGTATGAAAATTACCAGAGATACACGGTTTAGAAAATTATACCTAAGTTCGAAAAGGTATATTGATAGTTTGAAAAATTATACCTAAGTCCAAAAGGGTATATTGATAAAGTTCTTCGACGTTTCAACATGCATAAGGCCAAACCGGTGAATACTCTGTTAGATGGATATTTCAAACTTTCTTTAGCATCATGTCCACAGTATGATAATAAAGTTGAGTACATGTCTAGAGTTCCATATGACAGTGCAGTTGGTTCACTTATGTATTGTCGGGACCAAAAATGCAATTCTTGACCCTCTATGTATACTGCACTAGTCCAAGATCACGCTAGTGCACACAGTGACAACATCAGTGAAATATCATTTCCATATACAAATATGACTAATAAATAGGCAAATAACAATAAATATCAGAGTAAAGATCTTAAAGTCAAAGCTTACAATTAATGCTTCGAAGGCAAAAAGCTCAAAGAAGCTACAATGAACGTAACGAATAATCTCAATGAAGCCCATCCATATGCCCACAGCAATCGGTCAGTAGCGCGACCTAGTTCTCTCACGATCCTTGAAGTAGACCTTGTTGACTAACGCCTTCACCTCGCTGATTGATTAAAGCAAGCATGAGTACACAACCGCATTTCGCAAGTCATACCACAGAAATGCAATTATACATGATGGCTTATTCCAAAGGAATGGCTTCTGTGGTTCTTTTGCAGAAATGCAACATTTGCAGTTTGAATATGAATAATAGGTTGAAAGCATAATTCAAAAAAAATAGACAACAATAATTTATCAGTTGTTTTCACAAAGACACATAGCCTAATCAAGTTATTCACACAGCTATATGACTTAAATCACACAACTGTCCCTTTCCAATTGTTTTATGAAAATCTACCCCTCGTGTGAAATCCTCGAGCATGTCCATAACCGCGAACACGGTTATTCGAATAGTTTTACACTCTGCAGAGGTTGTACACATTACCCACAAGATACAATTAACTCATCATGCCTACCATGACTCGCCATACAGAAGTATGCGATTGAGCAATCATAACAAAACCTTTCGGAAACTTCATCTCAAGCATTGATACTCCCAGTGTACTTACAAACCGTCACACCAAGCTATACACAGCGATTGGTACGACGCACACCATTGGATAGGGACACGGTGAACCGCCCCATGATGTAACTACTTGGTAGCACACCTCCACCCTTCACAGAGCCTAACCTACTACCTGAGCAATCAATGTCAAGAATTCGTAACTTACTAAGTTAGGCCCGTCCCATAACAGGCATGTGGTCGTACAGTAAGGCTCAGTTCAATGGCGCACAAAGTTAAGTCCTTAATTGACCAAGGCAAGACTTCCAAATTCTAACTAAGACACACAGATTATTATTCCCAAACACACAACCACCAGTTCACCAAGTATCCACCACTTGCCTCAGTCTAAATCTTTTCCCACCCTATTGATTAAGTGCAACATATGCCATCAACGAGTAATAGCACACAATGCACACAGTTTTATCACATAGTTCCATAGTCACTTAGTCAAGTTGTAATGGCAATTTACATGAAATGATGACTCGTGGCATGGCTAAGCAATCTACTCGTATCTAACCAACCCACGTTGGTGCTATGATATTACCAACTAAATAAACCAATCTAGGGTGACAAAAGATTATGACATATCAAATAGACAAGGTGGGTATAACAAATGGGATTAATAACTGCACCCAAAGCATTTAAATAAATACTTAAAGTAAATGCAATAATTTGAATCAAAGTAATTTTAGAAAACTGGGATTCAACATGGTCAAAGGTATAACTTGCCTTGCTATAGCAATGATGATCTTTTTTATCTTTAATCTTCTACTTCCTTGATCTTCAGCTCCTTCTTGATTAGAACTTCCCGAAGTATCAACGTCTACTCGCAACCAAGCAAATAAACCAAATAAATAAATAACAGAGAGCAAACAAACTCCAAAAATTAAATAATATCTTAGATAAATAGATCTTGAATCTAGATGAATTTAGGAACTTTAATGGACTCAACCGGAGTTCGGATGCAAAAGATGTGAGCTTTGAAAGATCACAAGAAATGATGAAATCGAGAGAGAAAAGAATATTCTTTCGGATCAAATAATTAAAAAGAATTGGAGACTTACAAGTGGGGTCCACCGGTAAGTGAAAGAGATCAAAGGTAGTGAATGACATGTGGGACCAATTGGATTTAAGGATTTCTAGAATTTAAATAATTCCAGAATTAAGATGGAGAGGGCGACATGTGGGACCGATAAGATAAAAGAGTTTTCTAGAATTAAATTAATTCCAGAAAAGATCGAAGTGAATGGCAAGTGGGCCATTGGTCCATAGACCAAGTCCACGATCTAGGGTTTAAGGGGCATGGTGTACTGGGTTCACAGAATAGTGCACTAACACGCGAGAATGGCTTGACATAAACTTGATTCACATGAGCCAAGTCTATACGGTTTGGTCTAGGTTTTGGGTTATGGTGGCAGCCTAGGTGGCATACACACGACATCCACGTGTACACGGGTGTTTGGGTTTTAGTCTTTAAGTGGATGACATGAGGGACCCTCAAGTCATTTGGTCGGATTTGGGAAATAGCCACATGTGCTACCACGTGACCGTTTACATGGATGCCACATGGGCGGCTTAGGTGGCAGGATAGCTGAGGTGGCATGACAAGGTGGGTGGCGTGGTAGTGCTAACGTGGCACTGGGAAAACTGATCGTACGGGAGCAGGGTGCATGGTCATGGCGGCTTATCGACATGGTGTCTCCGGGGATGGCCGGCTGGTGGCAGGGCTCCGGCGAGATCGACAGTGGGCGGCGGCACTGAATGAGGCAGCACCAGCGGGGTCAGGTGAGATCTAGCATGGCTCGGGAGAGTGTGTGAGGGTGTCGGAACAACCCGACGTAGCGGTGCTTCAAGAGGACGAGGCCGGCAGAGAAACGACGGTGATGGCGTGGCCCCGACGTGGATGGGAGCGGCGGAAACCGGCGAGGTAGGAGGAGGAGAAGGGAGGACGGTCTCACCGGTGCGGCACACACGGTGCGAACTCGGGGCGGCTTCAATGGCGGCGGTGGTTTGGGTTGGAGCGGGATGGCGTTCCGGTGGTGTACCGAGGATGGTGAGCGCGGATCGAGGGCGAGGGCGGTGCGGGGACCTCGATTGTGGCATCGGTGATGGCGAAGAAGCACCGGACGGCGGTGGCACACCGATGTTGAAGAAGACAAGGCCGGTTCGGGCGGAACTTGGCTCGGGAGCATTGGGGGTGAGCGCCACGTGGAGAGGAAGATGACGCGGCTTCCGTGACATGGGTGTGACGGCGTGGAGGTGTGACGACGGAGGATGGCAGAGAGGGCGCAGCGTCGGGCTTGAAGACGAAGATCTGGTGGCACTTGGCGGCGACGTCTAGGGCTTCAGGGGTGACGCAAACCGAGAGGCGGCGCCCTTTATAGCACTCTGGGAGGCGTCGCGAAAGCGGTTTCAAGGCGGCGGCGATTCGCAAGGCCAAGACGCGGTAAAGCGGCGGGGCGAAAACGCGAACGCACAAGCGCATAGCAGCAGCGGCAGCTTCAAGCGGTCCAGGCAATGCTGCGCTAGGGTTGAGCGGCGGGCAGGCCAGCTGGGTCAAGCGGACGTGTGGGCCAGAGAGGTGGCGCAGCCAAGCAAGCAGAGAGATGGCGGTCAATGAACGGAGGGAAAGAAGGGAATGGATTTGGGCCAAAAGGGAATTGAGCCCAAAGACTAAACTGAGATTTAATATTAGATTTTTCTTTTTAAAAAATAGCCAAAAATCCAAATGGCAAATAGAAAATAGCAAATGCACTTAGAAAAATTCTTGAAAAATCTAAAAAATATATCCAAGCACATAGAACCCAAATAAAATAGTTTTGATAATAGTTGATGTTGAGATTTATCATATTAAATTGTTTTTGATTTATGAAAGTTCCAATTAAGCTTTATTAATTCAAATAAAATTGGTGAATTTTTCTAGGGACCTAAACTACTGAAAAGATTTTTGAAAAGCCAAATTTTGGGACGTTACATGTATGCCATGGTATGTTCTCGCCCTGATTTATTTCAATTATGAAGTGTTGTTAGTAGATACATGGCTAATCCTGGCAAAGAGCATTGGAAAACAGTTCAATGGATTTTCATATACTTGCGGGGCACATATGATACTTGGTTACAGTTTGGGAAGACTATAGACGGAATCGTTGGTTATGTGATCTCATATTTTGCTGGAGATTTGGATAAGAGAAGATATCTTACTGGTTATGTGTTCACTGTTGGAGGATGTGCCGTTAGTTGGAAAGCAAGCCTGCAAGCTACTGTTGCCTTGTCCACTTCAGAAGCTGAGTATATGGCTATTTCCGAAGCTTACAATGACACCACTTGTCTAAGATGTTTGTTTACTGAGCTTTGTGGAAGTACGTCTTGCACTACAATATTCTACAATAGTCAAAGCGTTATTTGCCTTAGGAATGATCAGATGCTTCATGAGAGAACAAAACACATTGACATTAGATATCATTACATTCGAGATTTCATTGCTCGAGGTGACATTAAAGTTAGCAAGATAAGTACTCATGATAATCCAACTGATATGATGCGAAAGTCAGTTCCTACCAGTAAGTTTGAGCTTTGCTTAGACTTAGTTCGCATCATTCAATAGTTCTAGGGACATTCGGCGCAAAAGGTGTTCATGCTAATCTGTTTCGAGGAGATCACGTTTTGTTTTGGCTACATCAGTAATTCGTCTCAAGGTAGAGATTGTTGAGTTTGAGTGTGATACGTATTGAGTTTGAGTGTGATGTGGATTCGTTTTCTACTCCAACTCATAGTTTTATTTCTATACATAGTCTTTCATATACCACTGTAAATATATCCCTATAGTTTATAGGGAAGAGCAAAAGCTTCATTATAAACATCTTCTCATATAGTGATATTAGTGATATTGCATTTGCACGCCCGTGGTTTTTCCCAAAAGTGTTTTCCACATAAAATCTGTATCTTCTGTTCGTATTTTCCTATGCATTATTTACAACACCTTTCGCTGACAAAACAGTAGCTGATGCTTCCTTGCTCTTGCCCAAGAGAAGATAGGAATTTTTTTTAAAAATAATATATTTTTTATTCGAAATTTCAAAAATATTCCGGCGATATATTTTTTTACGGAAATATACGTCTGTCGCCCAATGGTTGGGCGACTCGAGCCTATCTCCCAACGGTTGGGTGACTGCAAGCCTATTGCCCAACCGCTCGCTTTAAATCGCAGACAGGTTTAATTGGTGACATGATTACGCTGCCGCACCATTGGGCGATAGGATCCAGCCGCCAACCGTGACAAATGATCGAGATGTTCCAATCGCCAACGGTGCGATTTAATCGGATTGCCTATATATGCGTTACGTGGTCCCCCTACCGATTTATTTCGCAGAGCATAAACAGTCGCGGCTATGGGAGAAGAAAGAGAGGGAGAGGAGAGGAAAAAAGAGAAGGGAGAGGAGAGGAAAAAGGGGAGGAAAAAAGAGAAGAGGGAGGGAGAGGGAGAAGAGGAGGAAAACTTGGATTGTGAGGTAAGTTTGACTTATTTTGTATTGTATTTTTTAAGTAGGTATTTAGTTAGTTAAAATAGTAGGTATAAGTAGCGCCAGAGGAAATCAGTAGTTAGGAAAAAAGTAGAAAATCGAAATGTTGTTGATTTGTAAGTAAGTGTATTTTGTAGTGTATTTTTTGGGTAGGTAAATAGTTTATTTAGTTAAATGAGTAGTATAGTAGCACCTGTAGGAAATTGTGGTTAGAGAAAAAAAAAAAAAATCGAAATGTTGTTGATTTGTATGTACGTAGTAGCGATAAAAACTTTAGTTACAAAAAAATAGTTTGTGAGGCAGTATTATTAGTGCTGTTTGTGAGATGTATTGTAGTAGTGTTAGTATGTGCGTGGCCGACTATTATTGGGTGAATAATGCGTGACCGAGCGCATAAGGAGGATGAATTATTTGTATAAACTAATTAGTACAAGTAAATTAGTATGAATTAACTGACTTACGTAATTGGTAGAAGACCGGAATGCCACTTGTAGCATTTCGGATTGCAAGTTAGCGTCCTAATCGAATAATGCCTCGCTATGGAATAGCTCGGTTTGTAAGTTGAATCAATATCGTATTACACGCTCATTGTGGCCTCTCGCTTTAGGGAATGAATGACGCCTTGATCATGCCGTCGTGTAGTTGTGGACGATAGGCGAAGGGCCTTACAAATGTAAATTACAATGTAGCAAGATTTGCATGTCGTATGCGCTATGAAATGACTAATTGCAATGTTGGAAATATTTGCACCATACAATAAGTCATGCCTGCACCCACTACATTGAAAGTGCATTACGGTGTTGGCACCGCTCGTGAAGGTCCATGCAAAGGTTGACTTGAGCAGCTGAAGCCACTCTAGTACACCGGACGGCGAGAATGCACGAATCGAAGATGTGAAGCATCGGGTCGACCCGCAGCTTCTCTTTGAACCCCGAGGTGTGCAAAGGTCGACATACAAGGGCTTTGGAGCCGGTCTCCCACGAACATCACCGGGAGTTGAGAAGACCGATGCGCACGGCAAAGTGGAAGGGCTTTATAGAAGGATGTCGGCGCCATGGATATGAGTGTGTGATACTTGTGCAACCATGCCCAAAGAAGTCAGGCAGCCCCCTCACGGATATCATCCCGGTGTTGCGAAAACTGGGTGGCCAACATGTTGGTGAAGAAGAGGACCCGGATGGTCAGGTTACTTAAGAGTTCGTGAGAATGTTGCTTGTGATGAGCCCGACGCTTGGTACATACAGAGAGGAAGATCGGCACCGCATGGTGAGCCTACTGAGACAGCCGATGAAGGAGAGCATAGGGATTACATATTGCATCAAATGGAAAGCGATGACCGGATGGCCTTGGCGGAAGAGGAAGCTTTACAAGAAGACGACGAGGGCAGTTCCGATGAGGACGGAGCTCCCATCCCCCGGGAATGGAACAGATTTGACGCTGAGGGTCTATGTACGCACGACGAGCACAAATCGCCGTGGGAGTACCATGCCACGGAGGTTCGGTTGCACTCAATGTTTGTCGATAAGACATCCTTGCAGATGCCATTAAGTCGTGGGCTATGTCTATGCAATGGACGCTTGGTCGTCAAATCTAGCCAAGAGCAAGACACCATCAAATGCAAGTAGGCCATTGTCCTGGCGAGTGCACGCAAGATAGATCAAGTATGAGACTCACCGATTGTCTCAAGGTGGAGCCGCACTGCATGCTCAGTAGTGTTTTGTGCATACATCGTAACATAACGCCGACATTCATAGCACAAAGACAGACCACACGGGCGCTTTGGCGCAATGATAAGACCAAAGGAGACAAATTTTCTGCAAAGGACAAGACCACACGGGCAGCTTTGTAAACCGACAAGACCACACGGGCACTTTTATGCAGGATAAGACCGAAGGAGACAAATTTCAGAGTGACAAGACTACACGGGCCAGCTTTGCAAAGGACAAGACCACACGAGGCGCTTTTGCGCAAAGGATAAGACCAAAGGAGACAGCTTTTACGCAGCTTTAGGGTTTAGGTTTAGGGTTAGGCTTTAAAGATCGACTTGACAACCCTGACCACCTGCAAAGAAAGACGTGAAAACACTCTACCTCGCCAGCTTTTCAGACCGATAAGACAGCACTTCGCAAAGCAAGCCATGACTTCTCACTGCAAAGTAAGACATGACAACACTATGCCTCGCCAAATTTTTCGCACCGACTTGACAACACTCTACCTCCTCGCTTTTCGAATTAAAAACAAGACTATCTACTCGCATGAAATTAACCACACCATGCCAACCATGGAGCTTATAAAAGAGGGTTGAACCAAACCCAACTCTACACAACACTACAGAACACATACCCAGCTATGGACTCTTCGGCAAACTTCTACGCGAGCTTGTTGAAGAAGCAAAAGTGGCTTAAGCAGAAGAGGAAACAGCTACAATACCCAGATAAATCAATAAAAGATGCTCCAGTACCACCACATTTTCCGATCCCGCAAAGTGTGTGTGGCTAACCCGCAGAGATCATTCACCACACACCTGCACACCACCGCCTCGGCGCATTACACATGTGGGCATCACCGTAAGTGTTTCTTTCACGCCAGACGATTTTCCTCTCCCAACGCTCAATTCCTTAAATTTTTAACTTCATCCCCACGTAATGGCAACCCGAGATGTGCTGCCACTTCTTCCAAAGGATCGACGCCCGAGATGTACGACAGGCATTCATCCGCCAGGCACATGCCGAACTAGTCGGTGCGGGCCGAGAACTTCGTCGGTGGAAACCTTACGCATCGGACCTCGTTGAGGAGGCACCGGCGAGCCCAAGATCGCCCGGCGTAATCCATATCGATGACGCCGCTTATGAAGAGTTTACATCCTTATTACGTAAGGTTTCGCACGGTGTACTTACATCCATCATACAATCACAGACATGGACAACTTCGACATACCACCGACGCACACAAATCCCGCCGACAAAGGTAAGGGAAAGGCTCATGCGCTTGACCTCGCCGCCACAACAGATCCGGCCGCCCGGCGTAATCCGATGGACGACGGAGTTACGAAGAATTTACATCATTCTTACGATTTTCACTATACGGTGCCCTTACATCACGGAATCGCAGGACATGGACGACTTCGACATACCACCGACGTGGGCAAATTCCGCCGATAAGGGCAAGGGAAAAGCTCATGCGGCCGAGCCCGCCGCCACAACAGATCCGACGCTTCAGCGAATCCGACGACGACGTGGGTTATGAAGAATGTAAATCCTTCTTACAATTTTAAATATACGGTGCACTTACATTATGGAATCGCAGGATATGGACGACTTCGATATACCAGCTCAACGTGGACACTCCCGCGACAAGGGGAAGGGGAAGGCCGGCGAGGAGTTCAACGCCGAGCTAGCAAGGAAGGGAAAATGGCCTCGGTCCACGCAGTAGGTCAGGTCATTACGTTGTAGTCCCCTGTCCTACCCCCCCCCCCCATGTTTTTACTATCCCCTAAAGGCATGTATACTTACATGGCCCGGATGCTTGTGTCACAATGTACCGTAGTAGTATCGAGGATGACTAAAGCAATTAGCCGAACCATCGTGCCATGTGACTACGTGTAACGTGCTTCTGTACGCGGACTGTAATGTAGTTCTGGTTCCGGAGACCCATCAAAGCAAGACTATATTGCAAGTATGCCTCTTCTAGTGGAATCCTAGAAAGAACCATTCGCACCGACATTGAATCCTCCATGTTTTAGGCCATCTTCATAATCACAATGAGCGTTCTCAAGACCTTCACTCATATTCTCAGATAAGCTCCATAAAGTACGACATCGACTACGCGCCTACATAATGATATACGCTCAGACGACTTCATCGAGGAGAGACTCTCGCAGATCGTAATATCACTTACCTTTGTACTTACATATCATTATCGCCTCAATCGTCCTCACAAAATTCAATGTAAATTTACCGACTACAACAATATACAACGATCACAAAATGTTATTATGAACCGACAAATTTCGCACCCATGATATTCTACTTAAAATAACAAATGCACCAACCAACATCGCCACAACACTATTATTTTCAAAATAAATAACATGATACAATCAGATTTGCTAAATTTAATTAACCTACAAAATGTAATATTCATTACAACTCAATTAAACAATAATTAAAAAGCAAAAGTCGGGGGCCTCCTATCGCCTTAGGGTTGGGCGATCGACCTCCTATCGCCTCGTGGTTGGGCGATCGACTTGTCGCCTATTGTTAGGCGATCGCAAGCGAATGTTTAAGGATGTGGGCGATCGTTTCAATCGCTTCACACGTTCGGGCGACAGAACCACCGCCTAACCTGCTCGGCGATTCCACTTCAATCGCCCACCCATTGGGCGACAGACGTATATTTCCGTAAAAAAAAATATCGCCGGAATATTTTTGTAATTTCGATTAAAAAATAGATTATTTATAAAAAAAATTCAGAAGATAGAAGCCTCCAATCACAAGAGCAGAATCTACCGCACTGCAAGGACAAAAAGAAAAACTGAAGTGTGACTTTTGATGTGTCCCATTGTTTTGCAAAGTGTTCTGTCTTGAAATAAACTTGTCTTTATTTGCATTTCTATCTTTTTAGCATTACGTCAATCGCTAATCCTTTAGGTGATACTAGTTAATAGTACAGTTATATCTATTCTAGTCTCTCTCTCTTTTCATTAGGTAAGATCTGTCTTAGATTTTCTAAAAAAAACTAATTCACTAAATTAATAAGCACGGCCATTCACGTGATGTGGTTTCAAAACACTATATTGAGTGTTGGCGTCAAGTTCCAAACATAATGAAGTACTTATGCTTATTGTGCAGATTTCTGTCATACGGTTGTTGTCATGGTCAGTACCTTCCAAGGTAAAGCTATTCATGAAGGATGAGGAGATCAATGACTGCATCCATGATCTGAATGAGAGGCATGAAGGCTGCGGTGAACACCGGTCATCTCTTCTCATGCACCAGGTCATCATCACATATGGGGGGTGTCAATCGGATACAAATTATCTATTTTTTCGACTACCGTATTCGATAGGATACGGATACGGTTTAGATTTTTTTTGCATCCGATTAATAATTTCTCCCCTATTTGTATTCGTATTCGCATAAAAAATATGGATACGAATATGATATGGACTTTTGCTATCCGAAATATTATTTGATCCACACTATTCGTATTCATATTCGAATTCGATAAAACAATATACATACTTTATTGCAGTATAGCTAATTAGTTGGATGCGTACTTTTAGTTTAATGTGAATTCATGTTTTTAGGTGAAATAGATAAACTAGAATGCTTAAATGTGCTTTGTATGAGGAAAAAGTATTATAAATATCTTGCCATTACGTAAGTTATGAAGATATCCGAATCCGACCGAATTGAGTACATATCCGATTCGTATTCGTTATAACATACGATTTGTATTCGACAATATTCGAATTCGTTTAGAAAGTATGAATACAAATACAGAAAGATCACTATTCGATTCGTATTCGATCCGTTGACACCCCTGATCACATACCCTATCCCTGATACTCACACTCCCAGCACAGCAAAAGTGCAAACTTTCAGTGGAATCCCAGCACATTGCACTGAATCTGGATCATTCCTTGTTGCAAAAAAAAAAGTCTTGTCCCTTACTGAATTCAGTTTTTTTTTTGTATCAGACCCATGCGTGTCTCTGAATTGTGGGCCCGTTTGAGGACTAGTGCTACTGTGTGTATCACTAACAGAGGCATGAAAGTTCTGTGCTCCAAGCGTTGGCCTATACCGTTTTCTCCCATTTCATTGGAATTAGATTCGCTTACATCCCAAATTCAGCCAAATAGGATTAAGTTAGATTAGCCAGGTCAAGAGGTTGATGGTTTCTCCTCACAGGATCTAACACGCGCCTTCGATACCGGACAGAAGAAATCTCGCCAGGAATCCTGCTAGCGCAAGATCGCTTCGCTCGGTTGCTTCTGCCCTTACGATGAACAGTATCGATAATAAGAAAACAGAGACAACAGAGAGCAAAACAAGATTTCAATTTTGCTGTGCATTGTGGGCCGCGGCCGGTCTCGGGTAGGCCAAGAAGTGGCCGCAGGTGATTGGGGGAGTTGCTGGCGAGCCGGCCTTGGCTGGGGACAGCGACACGGCCGCGGCGGTCACGGCAGCCACTGTGTGCGTGGAGACTAGAGACAGGTGTAAGTACATACGCGCGCATCTATGTGAGGAGGAGGAGGAGGAGGAGGAGGAGAGGAAGAGATATGGAGGAGCCAGAGGAGGTTAAAGGCTGGGCGGAGAGGATGAGATTGGGTTGCGGTGTGGATGAGAAGAGATTTGAGTTGAAGGGAGACGAGGTGAGGAGCAAGTGGGCTCGGGTAACTGGTTTCAAATTTTTAACGGTCTGGTAGGACGGTTTGACCAAAAAATCGAAATAAATTCGGCCGGTTTGGACCGAAAATTTTAAATCAAATTTTGAATTAAAAAATCACCGAAAATTGGTTGAAAATATCGGCCAAATTTTTTAAAAAATAAATTTTGGCAAAACATTCTTCGCTATTTGAAAAAATTCATGCAAAAAAATATTTCGAGATCGGTTTGAACTCTTACTGGCAACGATAGAATGTTCACCAAAAATCGGTGAAAATCGGCCGAATTTTGAACCATGCTCCAGAGGGAGGGAAAACACCTCGTCTGGAAGAAAATGCAATGGGGGAGGAGATTCGGTTGGGAGAGGGGAAATCATCCGGGAGGACCCCCCCCCCTCCCCGCAAATTTCCTTCCGCCTCGTCCAGTCCTACCTAGGCTCTGTGCTACTATTCTAAGTATCTATTGGTGCCCATTTCGTAACTACCGTAATATAGTCTAGCGGCGCGATGTATTCTTCTCTCCACAGTTCAATTCCATCGTTTCGTGCTAACCCGTAACACATCACACGCGTGATAACAATAGTCAAAGATGATCGCCAGAATGCCTACTGTAAATTACAAGCAGGTACTGCTAGTGATGACCCGATAACAACAAATATATATGCAACAGTATACATGACCTGCCATATATTCATATAGTGGCTGGTCGAGCAGTTGGTATCTCCGGACGTTGCAGGGCAACGAGGCGATGCCATTGCCACGTGGAGGATTCCACGAATCTCCATGGTCCAACACATCCGATCAGAAAATACAAGAAAAAGGAAAAGGAAATCGATTCCGGAAAGCTAAATGGACCAACAAAAACTAGAGCCCATCGTAATCCAACCTAGCTACTTAATCTCGGTCTTTGTAAAGGAAGGAAAATTTGTGTATTTTCTCAAAAATAAAAAGAAAAATAAAGGTGAATGATACTAATGCAGTATTCTTGGTCGTTGTATGATATGACAAATAATGCACAGAAAATAGGACCGGGAGAGGTGAATTTTACGTGAAAAACCCTAGTAGAAAAAACCACGGACGCACGTAGTACACGACATCACTATATGAGGATATATTTACAATAAAGCTCCTACTCTACCCTATGGACTACATAGATATATTTAGAGTGATGCATGAAAGACTCCATGAAATTCGTAGCACATTCAAACTCAATTCGTATCACACTAAAACTCAAAAATCTCCACCTTGAGACGAATTCGTGATGAACACCTTGTGTGCTGAACGTCCTTAGAGCTACTTAATGATACCATCTAAGTCTGAGCAAAACTCAAACTTAGCGGTAGGAACTGGTCTTATTATCATATCAACTAGATCATCATGAGTACTTATTTTGCTGACTTTAATATCACCTTGAGCAATGACACCTCGAATGTAATGATATCTGATGTCAATATGCTTCGTTCTCTCATGAAACAGCTGGTCCTTTGTAAGGCAAATAGTGAGTTGACTATCGCGGAATATTGTAGTGCAAGACATGCTTCCACAAAGCTCGGTAAAGAAAACCCTTAGCCAAACAGCTTCTTTGCAAGCTTCAGAAATAGCCATATACTCAGCTTCGGTAGTAGACAAGACAACAGTAGCTTGCATGCTTGTTTTCCATCTAACAGCACATCCTTCAAGAGTGAACACATAACCAATAAGAGATATTCTCTTATCCAAATTTCCAACTCAGATTAAGTCTACATAGCCAACGAGTCCATCTCGAGTTTTCCCTAACTGTAAACAAGCATCAGATGTGCCCCCGCAAGTATATGAAAATCCATTGAACCGTTTTCCAATGCTCTTTCTCAGGATTAACCATGTATCTACTAACAACACTCGATGCACTACAACATGAATACCCCTTTAGCAACGCATATATGCGTTGGTAGAAGTTCAAATAAATGTTGTTAGGGTATATACCAACGCATTTAGTATGTATTGCCATTGAGGTCGTTGCCAAGGTCTGTGACAACACATATACAAGCGTTGGTAACATGTAAATAAAAGTGTTGCAAGGTTACAACGCATATTTTGATATAGTGGCAACATATATATGCGTTGGCATTGGACACTAGCAAATCGCTTCCAGGATTGTTTACAACGCATCTAATCATTGCAAAAGATGTCATTTTCATGTCCAGACTGGGCTTATCAATTAGGGCCCACAAGGTTAAACAAAACACACATATCAAAATGTATAACAAAAAAATTTCATTGACATCAACAAAAAATTGTTTCATTACAAAGAATTTCCAACTGGCTTCACAAGTCTAGACTCAAGGCATGCACAGTTGGTACCATCATGATCTAATAACATAATACGTCCTAAAACATAAATGTAAGTACATGTCTATACTTTTAGTGAAAAGTCTTAGTTCTCTATGCCCCCCGTGGTTCTATAAAAAAATCTTCATTCCCCTACATTCTCCATTCTACACACAAGTTTGCCGAATAGTCCAAACCATCAACATATCTTCTCAATCTGAAAAGAGAAATACAGCTTCATTAGTGCATTATTAAAGTAAAATGTAACATTCCAACTCTTCCAAATAATTGACAGTACATACATAAAGCAAAGAATTCCAATAATTAATCGCAGTTTATAGGACCTTGCACTATGATCCCTAGAGTTAGCAAGTTGTTCCAAACAAGCCAAAGCATATTCTACAAAGTCAAGGCTTCACAACCGTAAGATCAAAAACCCGAGTCGAAAAAATCGTTGTCAATAACAATGCATTTATCGCTAACCATTTCAAGAAAAAGCGTCCCAAAAATTAAAGATATTGTATGATGATCAATATTCCTACTCTTCATCTAAACTAGATGTGCAGAGTAAGACACTCTCTCATGTAGACAAATATGTCAAGTATACCTGAAATACAGGGAAACATGAAAGTTCGTAACTCGAGGTAACGAACTATTCAACACACATGAGATTATTGTACTCACGGACCGATCTCTTCCACCACTATAAACATGAGCAAACGAAGGAGTGCTTGCAAGTGCCCAAACGGAATCAAGATGCACAAAGATAAGAATGTACACAATACGCTATCCTAGATCCCATAGTCTACAAAGTACATAAACATATGCAGTAAGATGTCCAAAATTATCTCAGAGCATTCATGTCAAGTTACACGCCATGACCAGCCATAAAATACGATATTTTAAGTCGCACATTTGATGAGATTTGGGTGGAGATTGAGCCGGTATTTACCTTATCATCGAATCGATGAGCTCGATAGACAATAATCGTAAACAATGTTACAAATAGGATCAAGTAGTAGTTCAATGAACTTAAATGGGTATAAACAAAATATTTCCGTTAAATATGACACGTTAGCTTCCACCATCATGTTATTGTGCCACATAGGCTCCTTCCACGCCATCAACTCACTTAAAAGTATACATGGAAGTGGGTTACCCGCACATTAACCGACTAGGAATCTATTGCTTTGAATAGTGAAATTACCGGTTTGAATCTAGCGATGACTTGAATGATGCAATTTAAAAGATAGTGACACAAAAGAATGTTTGAGGGCAAGCTTCATCCAAAATAGATAGGAACATCGCCAGAGCAACCATCTCAAATTACATGTTACAATGGGATAAGAGGTAAATGGTAATTTGTTCATTTAGGTATGCCAAGCAGCTTGATCCCAAAGACAAGGTCAAAAATAAATGTATGAAATGCATGAGCACCTTTCGTTGAAACATAAATTGCTTGAAAATCAAACCTTTAGAAAATACCGAGGGCAACTAGATCAAACAAATCGAAAGGATGGCAACAATGGTTTGTTTTAAAGTGGAACTGACCTTTTATTATTAACATTGTTGAGCACATATGTGAAGCGCTTCTCCTTTCTCGACCGACTGAACCGGCCGTGTTACCAAAGACTCCCAACACAATGCATTGAAGGGTTCCTATCAAAATGGGAGCAATTTTAACCTAACAAATCGCTGATACATCATTTCAACTTAACCATACGAGACCAAGCTACAAGTATTTGATATTTGATATTGCATAATTTCTAGTATGGTAATAAGCTTCGTAATAGTGTAAGTTGAAATAACTCGCAACCATCTTTGGCAAATTTTGAGCTACGAAGGTCCAAGATGTAGTAGCACTTTGAAACCTAAAATATTAAGTTTTGAGTGTCTTTGTGGGTTAACGGGTAACGCACATGACCGAAACAAGGGAAGCCACTTTGCCCCCCACCCACACACACATTATTAAGTAATAGGAAACTTTAGGTCAAAACTAAATATTTCCTCAAACTTTCCAAACAAAAACTTAAAGATCCTCACATCACATGTAAATAAAATAAGTCGGATGAAACTACCAACTAAGACACAACAGACATGTTTCCACTTTTTGGATCAACACAAAGGCTCCGCCACTCTTAGTCTATGCACAGATTGATTGATTGATTCCTATCCAATCTGACTGTGTTGAACTTGCTACCTAGACTCGTGTGGGATTGGTAGGTTTTTAGTGGTGCAACTGCCAGAATCTATACATGGGTTGAGGTAGAAAGTTCAACAAGTAAATCAAAATTACTAAGTCGCACGGATCAATCAAGAATAAGAGCGGATGGGAAGACCCGAGGAAACGCTTATTAGATTTGTGTCTACACACGTTAGGGAGGCCTCGGGAGATGACGGTAAGGTTGAACTAATTGGCATGATTGAGGAACGTAAGAAGCTCGCACATTACCGGGATCAAAGTAGGGCGGCGATTGGCGGCGCTTGAAAGAAAGGTAGCAAAGCACCTTTGTTATTGCTCATCTACTCAACACAATCCATAGTTCCTAAAGGTGCAATCTTGGCAAGCAAATCTACAAATAGAGACCACACTTAGAAGCCGAAGGCGGATCTTTCAACAATCTTCCACCGCTGCCAACACAAGCTAAAATGCAAGCAGAGGATGAATGGAAATCTTGGGATTGGGAGGTGGCGACTCGTGGAAGAGGAGGTCGAGGAGCAGGAGTCGAGATAGTCTGGATCTCGGGCGGCTCCAGCTGCCTGGGTTCGCCCCTGTCGCCTCGCCGACCTCCACGACATCTGCGGGCCGAGGAGAATGCCACTGCCGCCACCGAGGAGACCGGCGGGTGGAGGCGGGAGCAGAGGCTACGGGCGAGCAGCAAGATGGCCATGCTAGCCGGAACGAAAAGGGACAGGACTATAGCAGTAGCACCACGATACGGCCGAGGGAGTTTGTTGGAAGCGGCGGTGGGTGAGAGCGGCACGGTGGCAACGAGTGGGGAGCGGCGTGGTGGTGACGAGTGGGAGAGCGCGGATTTGGGGGAAGGGGTGGGCGGCGGATTTTTTTTTTGGAAGGATGGAGCGGGATTTTTTTAGAGGCCGAGGAATGGAGGAGGGAAGTCAGGATAAGATGGGTTTAGGGGGGAACAGCAGTTTTATTTGGATATGGGAGGTGGTGGGTTGAGATGGTTCTGCAACGCATGTACTTTCTGTTGCAAGTTATGTGTTGTTGTATGTATGTTTTTCTTGTAGTGATGATTGAGATAAATCAGGGCGAGAACATACCATGACATACATAAGTGAACCAACTGCACTGACATATGGAACTCTAGACATGTACTCAACTTCACCATATGATTGTGGACATGGCGCTGAAGAAAGTCTAAAATGTGTAGCCAATGGAGTACTCACCGGTTTGGCCTTATGCATATTGAAGCGATGAAGGACTTTATCAATATACCATTTCTGACTTAGGTATAATTTTCTAAACCGTCTATCTCTGGTAATTTCCATACCAAGAATCTTCTTTGTTGCACCAAGATCCTTCATCTCAAATTCACTACTCAATTGTGCCTTCAACTTTGAAATTTATGTGTTGTCTTTTGCAGCAATCAACATATCATCAACATATATGAGCAAATAAATAGTTGAGCCATTTACAATATTCAAATAAGCAAATATATCATAATCGGATCTTTTGAAATCCTAAGAGATTATAAAAGAGTCAAATCTGTTGTACCACTGTACGGGTGAATGCTTCAAATCATAAAGAGATTTCTTCAACTTGCAAGTATAATTTTTTCTTTCCTTGGAAGACAAAACCTTCCAGTTGCTCTATATAAATGTCTCCCTCCAATTCCCCATGTAAGAATGCAATTTTCATGTCCAATTGTTCAAGCTCATAATCATGCATAGCCACTAAGTTGAGTAAAGTATGAATGGAACTATGCTTCACAGCTGGGGAAATGTCGGACCCCAAATTTTTGAAATTTGGAATCCTCTATGTCAACTGTGCTATTCCCTGGATCAGTAGATAGCACATACAGACACATTCTTGGACCATTTTCATAACCAAATAAACTAAAGCAGACCTACGGTCAAGTCCATATTTGTGACCAAACTTGGTCGAAAAAGGAATTCTGAGGTCTTGAAGAGGTCCCGAAGGTCATAGAGATGTCTTGTAGGAACCCTAAGGAGGTCCTGGAGTCATCCCAAGGAAATCCTAGGAGGTCTTGAAGAGGTCCTGAGAAAGTCTTGTAGCGGTCTTGGGGAGGTCCTGAGGAATACTGTAGAGACGTCCTGGGAAGGTCTTCAGGAACACTGTAGGGACGTCCTGGGGAGGTCCTGAGGAACACTATAGAGATGTCCTGGGAGGTCCTGAGGAACACTATAGATACGTCCTGGGGAGGTCCTGAGGACTACTGTAGAGAAATCCTGGGGAGTACTATAGAGTCGTCATAGGGAGGTCCTGAGGGACACTGTAGAGACATTCTGAGGAGGTCCTGAGATCACGACAAAAGGGTACAGGAGGTCTTGAGGAGGAGGTCCTGAGGATACGACAAAAAGGGTATAGGGGGTCCTGAGGAGGTCTTGAGGATACGCCAAAAGGGTATAGGAGGTCCTGAGGATACAACAAAAGGGTATAGGAGGTCCTAAGGAGGTGGTCCTGAGGATACGACAAAAGAGTACAAGAGGTCCAGAGGAGGGGGTCTTGAGGATACGACAAAAGGGTATAGGAGGTCCTGAGGATACGATAAAAGGGTACAGGAGGTCCCGAGGAGGTCCTGAGGAGGTCCTGAGGATATGACTACACTCAGTGCGGTTCGTGCTCGGTGCGACTAGTGCTCGTAGGGACAGTGCTCATATGAACAATTGTGTAAATACAAGCACACAACTTAACATATATATTTATACATAACAGGCCGTGCGGCCAATTATTTTACAAAAGAGCCATGAAATGGAAATCTTACAAGAGTCAAAGTACAGAAACAAAAGATAAGTGTGGAAGCAAAACAAGTCACAGTGGATCTATTCACTCTGCCCACAAGCAAGCGACTAGGGGTCCTGGCCTAAGCTTCATCATCTTAGGGTGCAACCTCCGAGTGGTAGTAGTAGTCGCAGGGGTCTTGATCGCATGGGTCTAAAAGATTATAATGGATGAGCTTGAGTACACAACCGTACTTGCGAGCCAACACACAATGCAAATCGTATAGATGCTGGGATAGTCAAAGGAAGTTTTAGAGTTCTTTTATTTGCACAAAGCTGAGTTCGGAATAGATAAGTAATAGAAAATCCTAAGACTTAGCATTTTTAGCAATCTGTTTTTGTAAATGAGTTTTCATGCGTAAAATACTAGTGGTGGTCCCACCTCCTATACCATTGAGTGGCTCCATCCACCCAATGCTCGGGCTATCCCGTATTTACCACTGGTCTCTGACCAAGCCTTTCTCAAATCCCCGGGGTCCCACCCCAGCCTTACCTTTTTTTTATCATAAATGGTTTTGTAAAAATGAAAGCTATATCAAGCAAGTTCTCAACACCGCTCTTGACCGTGAGCGCGGCTATCATGATAGTTTTCTTACTCTGCAGAGTTCGCACACTCTACCCACACGAAGTAATCATCTTGATATATACACACGTTTCCTTAGACGTGTGAATCAAGGGGAGATTACCACAAAGTCTTTACAATGCTCAACCCCGACGCAACTCCACCCGCTAAGGTTTCACCGTCCAGAGCCACGCTCCTAGGAGGCCCCCTCTTGCGCCATGTGGTTTTCCTATGGCTCCCTTACCCTTACCCACGCCACACACCCACCAGTGGAGAAGCCACGCTGAGGCGAACAAATTAGTTAGCCAAGTCGTACCCATTATGGACTTGTGGTTGCACTGTTTTTGTGGGAGGTCATTCCAATATTCGGTCCTTAATTTACTCGGGTGGTACATCCACATACCAACATTCTCTCGTGCCCCTAGCACCAGCCACTCTTTCCAACCACCCGAGTTGAAAACCATTTTCAGGTTTTGCTTTGTTTTGAAAATATTCTTTAGTCCAACATACCAGCCAGGCTCCTAGCCTCGACTGACCCAAATCACTTTCAAAATATTTTTAATGATTGTGGTTGGGTAGTATAATGCTTGCATGACATTGTATCTAAGCAAGGCTAAGCATGACACTTAGATACAGACTTATCAACTAGTATGTAATCCATTAAGTCTAGGGTGACAAGAGATAATGTTGAAATTCAAGGATGGGAAGTTTATACACAATTATTTGTTAAGCCATTAACTATGAGCTAGACCAACATAGTTTGTTAAAACTTAGCAATGCAATTTCATTATTTAAAGCAACATAATTTGCAAAAGATAGGTGCAATATGATCAAAGTGTTGACTCGCCTTGGTCGAGGTTCTGCTGATCTTGTCTTGGATCAACCGGAGGTTCTTTGGTTGCTTCGGCTTCTATATACGCAAAATAACCAAAAGTCAAATAAACCCCGAGAAACTCAATTTGAAATCAAATAAACTCAAATGAATCCAAATGCTTTAAATGAAAGGAAACTCTTTGAGAGGAAACACCCATATCCGGAGGTACTGTGACTAGGGGAAGTCGCGGAGGCACTGTGACCAGGGGAGGTCGAGGAGGCACTATGACCAGGGGAGGTTGCGGAGGTACTGTGACCAGAGGAGGTCGCGGAGGTACTATGACCTGTCGGACCCGGAGTAACACCCCAAATCCTCTGTGCATTTCTGAACTAGTCCCATAATCAGTAGCTAGTTCACACAGTAAATAGATTTGGTAACATCCATAAATCACACAAATTTATTAATAAATAACAACAGAGTTTATTACAAGAAAGGCTTATGAGCCAACAATAAAGAATACAGTGGAAGATGAAGAAGTAGTGGAGTCCAGCTGATCTGCCACAGACAATCTACTGGGGTAGCGGTCTAGTCATCGAGATCCACACCAAAAACGAAGTCCTTCTCCTCTAAAATTTATTTGCATTAAGTAAGGATGAGCACAACTTCCGTGCTCGCAAGTTACACCCAATAACAGAGTTAATGCATGCATAGATATTAATAAGGAAGGCTTATAGGGTTATTTGTGCAAAAGCAGTATTTGATATTTTAGATACAATACTAAGTTCAAAAGCTCAAATTTTACAATAACTAAAATTGAGTTTGAATTAATAAAGATAGTGTAGGCACCAACCTAATACTAACTTAAACACGGGCACCAACCCGGGGCTTCAACCCATAACTTTTCTCATGGACACCCATCCACGTCATAAACTATTTTATGAAACATTTTAAAAACCAAAATCAAAGTCTAACTTTGAGTGGCTTTGCCAAGCATGTCCATGACCGTGGACGCGGCTATTCGAATAGTTTTCTACTCTGCAGAGTTTGTACAGCTTTACCCACAAGAGATAATCAACTTGTATTGTCCGCCCACACACTTCCAAAGGTGTGTGACTAAGAGATTATCACGAGGCCTTTACAATGCATCATCCTACCGTGGTCCCACCTCGCTAAGGTTTCGCTTCCATTGGGTTAACCACCAGCTGGATTCAAGCCCCCTCTTGCGCCATGTGGGAATACATAAAAGTAAGTCATTCTGACACCCACACATCAACATGGCACAACCACGATGGAATGTTACAAATTAGTTAGCCAAGTCTGTCCCATACCATACTTGTGGTGGTACGTTAGGGCGTAGCAAAGGAATGCTCAAAGGCTGGTCCTTAACTGACTTGGGCGACTTCCAAACAACCCCTGGGCCTCAACCCTAACCAGATTGAGCCCGTGCATCAACATGCACCATCCAAACAAACATTTCGCCCAAGTATGAACCATCGTTTTATTTTTTATTATATTTTTCAAAGCATTTGTAAACTCCCATGACACACCAATGCCATGGATACAATTTAAACAACATTTGATTTTTGGCTGAAATTCCCAAATCAAATATTTCAGGTCCAAGCATGGCTAAGCACAATTTGTCTCAAAATGTTCTAGTTTATACTATTGCATAAACTAGATTTTCATCTAAGGTGTCAAGGTAGGTTTATTTCAATGTCAAGATTTGGATGTACAAAGGAATTAGGCATAACTATAATTTAAAAATAGGTATTTAAATTAGACTAAATAGAAATAAGCATGCAATAATAATTTAAAATAGAATTTAAATAATTTGAAATAATGTGATCAAATATGATAAAAGGTATAACTTGCCTTTCCCAATTAGTTGTTCTCAAACGGCGTCGAAATCTGACTCTCCGAAGTCGTCGAAATCTATACGCGAAAATAAGCCAAATTCAAATTAATTCAAAAAGACAATTCAAATTAACTCCAAATCAAATAATTTTAGTTTAGTTAGCTAGATCTTTAATTTATACAAATTTAGAAATTTGAATCACTTAAATCGGAGTTCGTATGAAGAAATACGAGCTCCTAGAAGCTTAAAACCTAGAGAAAACCTAAAATCAGATTTTATAGATTTTCCTGATTTATTTTTCTATAGGAAAATCGAAATACTGCGCACTGATGATGTCAGCGGCATTTTGAATTTTCGGTTGAGATTAATTTCTAAAAGAAAACTCCCTCTACCTATGACATGTGGGACCCCTAGGGTTTCTTGGGCTGGCTTGGGCCGCCACCTAGGCGATGATGTGGCCTCATGCGCGACGTGTGAATCGACCGACGAGTTGGCGACACTGCTAGCCTAGTCGTACGGCCATGAAGCGCAGATCGGGACCCGATGGCATCGGCGTTTGGCGGGGATTCAATCACCAGTGAGGTCATGATCGGGAAGAGGGAACTTCAATGAACCTAATGCTCACCGTGGATGCTCGAAGGTGCGAAGTGTTGGCCGGCGGCGAGAGAGGTAGGCGGCGGTCAGTGTAGGTTAACGGGGCGAAGGCACTACAAGGGCCCTTGAGCAAAAGTGATGCGTGCCCCGGGATCGGAGTATCACGACGATGTCGAGGCTGAGGTCCACGCCGACGATGAGCCTTCACCGACATCGGAAACGAAGATTCACCAAGCTTCGATTATGCGAAGACAAACTTGAAATTCGGTCGATTGGGAGGGAGATGAGATGGGAAACTTGGGGGTTTGCGATGAGATGAAGGAGGCGGCCCTAGTGCGCATCTTTATAGTGTGAGGGCGGTGTGGAATCGACGTGGGGAGCAAGAAGCTCGCGCGGCATCTCCGGCGGGGATTGAGAAAATCCAGGCAAAGAAGGAAAGGGGAGGAATGGGAATGGGTGCGGGGTGATTGGCGAATTGAATGCGTGCGAAAATCCGGGGAGGTGATGCGGATTGCGTCGAGTTTGGGAAGCTTTGATACACGGTAATGGCGAGGGCGTGCGTGATCCGGGTGGAGAAGAGGGAAACAGAGACGAAGGGGGTGGCGTGTTACGGCCGACTGGATTTGACAGTAACTAAAAAGGAAAGGGAGCGGAGGATTTAGACCGCTTGATTTTAATCCAACCACTATGAGCGTAAGAAAGGAGATGGGAAGCTGTCACGTGAGTGGGCCAAAATGGGCCGAGCATAGGAAAAGGTAGGTTGGGCAGGTTGAGTTTTGGCCCGAGATGGGTTTTGGAAATTAAATTGATTTTTTTATTTTTAAATAATCAGTTATATCAAAAGGCTTTAGAAAATAGCAAATAAAATCCAAAGAAATTCTAGAAAAATCACAAAAATTCCTAGAGTTATTTTGGACTTAAATAAAATATTTATAACTTAAAATTGGTAATAGTTTTTGCAGATAATTTATTTTGGCTTTAAAACAATTAGGAAAAGCTTTTAAAATTTCAGAAAATTCTAGAAATTAATTAAAATTTTATTTTTCAATTTAAATCAAATAAAACTTCAAAAACTTCAATAAATTTTTATTTTTGACCTTTAAAACTTTAGAAATTCAAGAAAAGCAATAAAACTCTTTCAAATTTCAGAAAATCTACTAAAATAATAACTTTGTTTATTTTTATTTTTGTAACAGAACTTTGGGAAGTTACATGACCAAGGGAGGTCGTGAAGGTACTGTAAGCAGGGGAGGTCGCAGAAATGTTATGACCAAGGGTGGTCGTGAGAGTGCTACGACCAGGGGAGGTCACGAAGGTACTGTGACCAGGGGAGGTCATAGGGGTACTATGACTAGGGGAGGTCGCGGAAGTGTTATGACCAAGGGAGGTCGTGAGAGTGCTACGACCAGGGGAGGTCGTGAGAGTGCTAAGACCAGGGGAGGTCGTGAGAGTGCTACGACCAAGGGAGGTCGTGGCAATGTTAGGACCAAGGGAGGTCCTGTGAGTGCTACGACCAGGGGAGGTCGTGAGAGTGCTAAGACCAGGGGAGATCATGAGAGTGCTACGACCAAGGGAGGTCGTGGCCGTGTTATGACCAAGGGAGGTCGTGTAAGTGTACGACCCGTGAGTGGTCGTGGAAATGTACGACCTGTGGGAGGTCGCAGAAGCGTACGACCTATGGGAGGTCGTGGAAGTGTTACGACCAGTGGGAGGTCGTGGGAAGGTTATGACCTAGGGTGGTCGTGGAAAGGTTATGACCTGGGGAGGTCGCGGAAAGGTTATGACCCGGGGGAGGTCGCGGAAAGGGCTTTTAACCATGCGTAGTCAAATGAGAGAAGTCTTTGACTGCACAACAGTGATCGAAAGAAGCAAAGGTTCGACTGCTTTAACGTGATCGAACAAGCTAGTGGAAGAGCCAAAGAAAGAACCAGAGAGACACTGGTGAAAGAACGGGTAGTTCAAACAAGGAGGAGTATCTGAGCCATTAGGAATGTGCCGGTACTGAGCTAGGGAAACAAACTAGCCGGAGCTGAGCTGACAATGGTGGACCACGACAGTGAGAGGAACTCCGCGCTAAGGTAGTGGCTCGAGGGAGGAGGGTGGTCTTCAATCTTCAAGGTAGCTCCATGGAAGTGGTAGATGGTTCTTTAGGGATGTCTTGAAGTATCGTGGTCGAGGGGAGGAAGTATGAGGCCAAGGGCGACCCCGATGATGTTGACGGCGAAGGCGGCGATGTGACGGTGCTCAATTGAAATGAGCGCTGATCTAGCGCTCCTGACTTGAGCTCAAGTTCACTTGGGGAAAGAAGAGAATGAGCCTAGCACTGGAAATGGAGAAGGATGTCAATAGGGGGCTTGGAGCGACTATGTATAAGCACTTTGGCATAGCCCGACAAGAAGGTATGGTGGGTGCTGTTGGCAGAGTGGGCAGCACAGTGCAGATGTTGTGATGGTTGAAGTGATGGAGAGTAATGGCTGAATGTCAGTCCAAAATAAGAAAGTATGATGCAGTCCAATAAGAAAATATGATGAAGTCCAAATAAAAATTGAAATGGCAAATAAGACATGCAGCAATAGTTTTCACATAAAAAGTTTTAAAAATCCCATATTTTTGCATTTATGGATTTTTGGGCTGTTACAAACCCTACCCCCCTTAGGAAGAATATCGACCCCAAGATTCAAGATTCGAAGACCTCCTAATAGACTAGGCCTACATATCTATAGACAACAGAGACTGGACGTAGAGGAGTTTACGACCAGGAGCTGGTCGTGGAGGGACTCACGACCAGGTAGTGGTCGTGGGAACACTTACAACCATGGAGTGGTCATAGAAAGATTTACAACTATGAGGGGGTCGTAGGGATACCTACAACCATGGGGTGGTCAGTTACAAAACAACTAGGGGTATTCTGTCTTCAACAAGTCTTCACGCTCCCACGTAGCTTCGGCTTCTGTGTGGTTGCTCCATCTTACCTTGCACAAGCGGTATGCCTGGTTCCTTGTTTGCTTTTCTACCACTTCTAAGATTTCGACCGATTGTTCGGCATATGACAAATCCTTGCCCAGTTCAATGTCTTCCAGTCGAGTTTGCTCTTCGGGCACACAGAGGCATTTCCTGAGCTGGGATACGTGGAACACGTTGTGTATGTCGGATAACTGCTCGGGTAGCTCCAGTTGGTAAGCCACTTCTCCTTTCTTGGCGACAATCTGGTATGGCCCTATATATCTTGGTGCCAACTTCCCTTTGACTTGAATCTTCTGGTTCCTTTGAGAGGAGAAACTTTAGGTAGACAAAGTCTCCTATGTTGAACTTCAACTCTCTGCGACGACAGTTAGCGTAGCTCTTCTATCTTGATTGTGCCGCCAATAGTCGGTCTCGAATTAGACGCACCTTGTCTTCAGCTTCCTTTAAGCAGTCTGGTCCGAAGAGGTACCCTTCCCCAGCTTTCGAGCACAACAGAGGTGTTCGGCATTGCCTTCCGTAAAGGGCTTCAAAGGGGGACATCTTCAGACTAGACTGGTAACTATTGTTGTACACGAATTCAGCATATGGCAGGCACTTCTCCCAATCAGCAGCAAACTCTATAGCACAAGCCTGAAGCATGTCCTCCAGGATTTGGTTCACTCTTTCAGTCTGACCATCGGCTTCAGGGTGGTATGCCATGCTGAAGGCTAGATAGGTGCCCAAGGCCTCATGGAGACTGTTCTAGAAATAGGAGGTGAACTGTGAACCCCTGTCTGAGACAATTCGCTTAGGCACCCCATGCAAACTGGCTATCCGAGACATGTATAGCTCTGCTAACTTGTCACCTTTGTAGGTGGTCTTTATCGGAATGAAATGGGTAGTCTTGGTCAATCTATCAATGATGACCTGCATCAATCATACTCCAACTCGGTCTTGGTGACGACCAAGAATGAAGTCCATGCTGATCTCTTCCCATTTCCACTCAGGTACTCGTAGGGGCTGCAATAGACCGGCAGGCTTCTGGTGTTCAGCTTTGATTCGCTAGCACACATCGCAGCGTGCTACATACACTGCAATGCCCTCTTCATTTGTGGCCACCAGTAGCGTTGCTTCAGATCTTAGTACATCTTGGTGCCACCCGGATGAATTGAGTAGGCTGATTCATGGGCCTCCTTGAGGATCAACTCTTTCAGATCCTACTGATGGGGCACAAAAATGCGCTTTCCAAACCATAGGATGCCCTGATCATCCTTCATCATTTTGGAGGCCTTCCCTTGCTCCATGAGCAGTTTGAGCCTGTCTGTGCTGGTGTTTTCCGCTTGCGTGGTTTTGATCCTTTTTTCCAAGGTCGGGTGGACTTCCAAAGCGGAGAGGCTCCCTTGTGGCACTATTTCCAGGTTGAGCTTCTCAAATTCTTCAAAGAGAGCAGGTTGCCATTCATGGGTCACAACGTGGTTACAATAAGACTTCCTACTCAGTGCATCAGCCACCATATTGACCTTGCCCAGGTGGTAGTGGAGGTCCAAGTCATAGTCCTTGATGAGTTCCAGCCATCTTCATTGCCTTAGGTTAAGATCCAGCTGGGTGAAGATGTATTTGAAGCTTTTATGATCCGTGTATATGCTGCAATGATTTCTGATGAGGTAGTGATGCCATATCTTCAGTGCATGAACTACCGACGCCAATTCCAGATCATGAGTTGGGTAATTCTCTTCATGTGGTTGAAGCTGTCGAGATGCATAGGCTATCACCTTCTTGTCTTGCATCAGCACACTTCCTAGCCCTTGACGAGAGACATCACAATATACCTCAAAGTCCTTATGGATATCAGGGAGGACCAAGACTGGGGCAGAGGTTAAGCGAGCTTTTAGTGCTTGAAAACTCTTCTCACACCCTTCGGTCTAGTCAAACTTCCTTTCTTTCTTCAGCAGCTGGGTGAGGGGTCGGGCAATTTTGGAGAATCCCTCAATGAACTGGCGGTAGTATCCCACCAATCCGAGGAAGCTCCGAACTTCAGTCACCGAGGTATGTGGTTGCCACTCAAGGATGGCTTTCACCTTGGCTGGGTCCATGGCTACTCCGTTTGCAGATATCACATGACCCATGAAGCTAACATCGGATAGACAGAACTCACACTTACTGTACTTGGCATACAGCTGGTGCTCCCTGAGTGTTTCTAGCACCAATCTCAGGTGTTGTGCGTGCTCTTCGGCATCCTTGGAGTAGACCAGGATGTTGTCAATCAATACCACCACGAATCGGTCCAAGTACTCCATGAACACCTTGTTCATCAGATTCATGAAATAGGCTGGGGAATTGGTTAGTCCAAATGACATAACAGTGAACTCATAGAGGTCATATCGGGTAGAGAAGGCTGTCTTGGGGATGTCTTTAGACCTGATTTTCAATTGGTGATACCCTGAACGCAGATCTATCTTGGAACTACTTCGTTGCCCCCTTGAGCTGATCGAACAAGTCGTCAATCCTAGGCAACAGGTACTTATTCTTGATAGTAACTTCATTCAGGGACCGGTAGTCTACACACATCCGCATGCTGTGTGAGGACCCCGGCTTATTTAGCTTGTAATGCTTAGTCATCCATTGACCCTAGCATCACAAACAAAATAACCCGTGTCTTCGAGATATGTATACTTCCCAGAAATGCAGTATACACACCCCTTTACAAAATCATGCATCAATTCCATTCAAGACATAGAACCAAAGCACGAACTAGATTAACCAAAGGCATACATAAAAGAGAGTTATTACAAAAGGGGCCGACCAGCCAAATAACAACTAAGGAAGATAAACAACAGCGGAAGCAAAAGTCATAAGATGGCGATAAACAAAAGCCATACGGTTTGCCTAAGGCCCACAAGGCAACCGATCAGGCCGCCAAGCTAGTCGTCCCATCCACAGCACATCTCATAAAAGTAGGTCCCTTGGGGCTCCACCTCCTCTGCAACAAATTTATTAAGCAAAGCAAATGAGTACAAAAATGTACTCGCAAGACTGACGTGTAGAGTAACAGACCTATACATATGCTACATGCAAGCTTCTTTAACTGGAGGCTATAGGTTGTTTTCAGCATAAAGCAAGTTTTTCCTTTGCAATATTTAAATAGATTCAAAGCAGTTTTGCAATTCATTTTTAATTTGCAATTAACAACGAGACAATAACATAATAACAATAGATAGATGACAACAACAACCTGGAAGTGACTAACCCAATAGCCACCACAACAATAGCATGAATTACCCATTCATACCACCCATGTCAAGTTTTAATTAAAAGGTTATAGCCTAATTCTTGCGGGAAATAACCAAGCGTGTCCATAACCTAGGACGAGGCTATTCGAATAGATTTAACCCTACAGGGGTGTACCAATGTACCCACACGCCAGATCGCCTTTTCGCCACATGATTAAGTACACTTCCTTTGGTATGCCGGCACGGCTAAGTCCTACGAGACATTTCCAATGGATGATGCTAATTAAGAGCCGCGACAACCTAAAGGGTAGGATACACTGGCCCAGCCTAAGCAACTACGGGTGCTCCCAATCCCTATAAAAATATTTTAACCACCATCGACTCATAATTAACACCCCCCAAAGTACTTAGACAAGAGAGGTCCCATATCCCCCTCGTGTGGTTAGCACGCAAAATTGCTTGGATCAATGGCGCAAGTAATTCGGTCCTTGGGGACTTAGGCACCATTCCACACACTATGAGATCACACCAACATCCATTGTGCCCAAGTCAATACAGTTTTGTTTTCATTTTTATTTCTTTACAAAGTAACAAAGCACAAGGGCTGGACATAATGGAATAATAATTTTTGTGTAATCAAGGTCATCGACATAAGTCGACAACCGCCCATTTGTACCGTTATCTAAGCATCATCAATGCAAACTACTAAGTGATAAGAGTCCATCCATCGAACTCTAAATCACAGCAAGATAATCCTAGGCTTAGTAGTAGAGAATGAACATTTACCTACAGAGTATGCATCTATAGGCTCAACTAAGCGATAATTCAACACAAAGTAAGCATGCATACATACAAGTTAAACAAACTATTAGACTTTAAAAGTAATGGGATAAACGGGATATGATCAAACTGCTTGCCTTGCTGGAGCTATTCACTATGCTGCAAAGGTTCGCTCACGGGATCAACGCACTCGTCGGCACCTAACGGAAAAGCGATAAAGAATCGATAAGAACGATTTAAAACCTAAAAGGCTCAACAAAGAAACTTTCTCTAAATGCTCAAATATTTACGTAGCAAGAGCATGATTTTTAAAGAATTTATCAATAAGAACCAATTGATTTTGATTCTTAATGCAAAAGTTATGGCCAAAACCAAACTGCCACGACTGGAAATGCCGGAAAAATTCAAATCGATTCGTTCATCCGAATTAAATTCTTTAGCACAATTTTCCAAAGAGGTGTTGCACCTGGGATTTTTATGGTAAATCAAGCACCTCATGAGATTAATAACACAATTGAGTTCACCTCATTTGGAGCTATGATGCATGTTTTATGATTTTTCAAAGACATGCAAAAGAGCACAAATAAAATGCACCCACAAAACTCTTGAAAATAGTGACATGCCTAAATCCTATTCTACCATTTAGTACACTAATAGAGGAAGCCAACAAAGTTGGATTCACTCTAAAAGGATCTCTAGATAATTACTTATGCATTTTACAAGTTAATTGCAAATTTTGGAGCAACATTAAAAGTTAATTTTGAAACCAATTTACCAATTCATTTTCTGGAGCTAAACTGAGCTCACAACCATTTTTAGATTAAAGCTCAGTTCAAACCAGAGCTACCAAAATTTGAATCAACTCAAGTGGAGCTAAAATGAAATAGTTCTGCATTTTCAAAGTTCATTACCTTTTTCAGTTTGCAAATAAATCCATCTGGAGTTTCCTAAAACCAAAACGACGTGGACGAACCTGGGCCGTTGATCCTGGATTGGACGGCCCAAGACCTACCGGCAATGCGTGCTCATGCCCGCGCAGATTCAACGAACATGGGCCGTTGATCTTGAATCCAACGGCCCGAGTTGGATTCGCGCGCGGCGCGTTTGGAAACCCCGAGCGGGAAAGGAGGCGGAGGTTGTGGACCGTTGATTGCGAGATGGACGGCTCACAACCAACGTGACACAGTACACGTGCACGGTCCACGAGATCTCGCCAGCAGATCAAAACTGGACGGTCCTAACGAGCTGCTACAGTTGTCGGTTTCGTCCGACAATGAAACCGACGGCGAAGAAATGGTCACCACCGGCGACTCAGGCCACGGCGGTGCGAATGGATGCCTGGTACGGGTGCACAATAGTAGTGCGCACCCACTGGTACCACTCACACCCGCGGTGGTGGACCAGAGCGCCGGCGAGCCGAAGGAGAGGCGGCGGTGCAAAGCACGGCCAAACGACAAACATCATAAGGAGCTCCGCAGTGGTTCATTCAAGCGAGTGCCCAGCATCTAGGGGTTACTTAGAAGGTTACCTAGGTGCAGGGAGGGCCCGAGGAGGACAGAGGAGCTCTGGCGGCAGAGGACCTTGCCGGCGCCGAGGAGGACAATGTAGAGAAGAGGACCTGGGCAAAATTAACAGCACCGGGTCATCACATTGGCTCCCAAAAAGCTAGGAGATACTCCCAGAGCAAGGAATTGAAAGGAGGAGGTCTTACCGGAGCTGAGGAAGAAAGGGGGTGATTTCGGCCGACGACGAACAAATCCCCAAATGCGACCTTCTCTGCGAATGTCAAACCATATTAGGTTAGGGGATTTGCTTAGGAAGATGAGAGGCACGAGATAACGCGAAACAATTGATGGAGGAACCATTGAAGCACCGAGGAGGAAGAAGCTTGCTCGCGTCCTCCAATGGTGATTTTTGGATTTCAACGACTTGAGCTCCACCAAGCACCGAGGAGCAAGGTGAAGCTTAGGAGGTGTTTAAAGGAAGCCAAGGAGGTGCTGGGGGAGGTTTTATAGCCTGGGGAGCAGAGGCAAGGAGCTAGGGTTAAGCTCCATGGTGAGCTTAGCCCACAGCTCGATCCATGGCTCCACAAGGACGTGGAGGTGATGAGGGCAGGTCTGCGCGCGACTTTGGGGGCGAAAAGGCTAACCCACATTTAATGCTTGCAGCAAAGAGCTGTTGTGAGGTGACCAGGCACTACTCTCCCTCTGCCATGGCGCACGTGCGTGAGCCCGAGGAAGGAGAAGAACAGGTGCTGACCTCGACCGTTCGATAAGAAAAGGGGGGAGGTTGTGACCATTGGATCTGCAACGGTGAGGTCTGAAAAGGAAAGGGGGAGGTCGCGACCGCTAGATCCTCATCGCACGGCTCCGACAAGGAAGGGGAGGTCACACGCTATAAGGAGATAGGAGGTCATGACCGTTGGATTTGCATCCAATGGCGCAGAACAGAGATGGGGAGGTCTTGCCCGTTGCGCGCGACGCTGACAAGAGATGGGAGGTCGTGGCCTTTAGATTTACATCCAAGGGCGCACAACATCGAGGGGAGGTCATGGCTCCGCACAACATAAGGGGAGGTCGTGGCTATTGGATTTTGATCCAACGGCACACAACAGAGGTGGGAGGTCGTGGGCATTGCGCACAACGAAAAGGGAGGTCGTGGCCGTTGGATTTCCATCCAAGTGCACACAACAGAGGTGGGAGGTCGTGGCTGTTGGATTTTGATCCAACGGCGCACAACATAAGGGGAGGTCGTGGCTATTAGATTTTGATCCAACGGCACAAAACAGAGGTGGGAGGTCGTGGGCATTGCACACGACGTAAAGGGAGGTCGTGGCCGTTGGATTTCCATCCAAGGGCACACAACAGAGGTAGGAGGTTGTGGCTGTTGGATTTTGATCAAACGGCGCACAACATAAGGGGAGGTCGTGACTATTGGATTTTGATCCAACGGCACACAACAGAGGTGGGAGGTCGTGGGCATTGCGCACGACGTAAAGGGAGGTTGTGGCCATTGGATTTCCATCCAAGGGCACACAACAGAGGTGGGAGGTCGTGGCTGTTGGATTTTGATCCAATGACGCACAACATAAGGGGAGGTCGTGGCTATTGGATTTTGATCCAGCGGCACACAACAGAGGTGGGAGGTCGTGGGCATTGCGCATGACGCAAAGGGAGGTCGTGGCCGTTGGATTTCAATCCAAGGGCACACAACATGGAGGGGAGGTCGTGGCCGCAAGATCTTCATCTAACGGCGATAAGAGGAGAGGGGAGGTCGTGGCTGTTGGATTCTGATCCAACGGAGCATGACCTCGCACGGGGAGGAGCTAGGGCTGAGCGGGGAAGTGGTTGGGTTCGACCCACTTGGAAAGTGGCTCGGACCCAAGGAACAATGCCAGATTTGAGTTTAAATTTCAAGGCTGAGGTTGGAGGAATTTTTAGAGGTAGCAAACTAACTCCAAAAATTTTGAAATTTTAACTGAAGCTTCCTCACTCCAGGATTAACCTTACATAAAATTTCTAGAGATTGTTATGCACTGCATTTTTCTCAAGAAATTCATCAAGGGTTGTTCTAGGGTTTGACCAATTTGAAAATTTGGTTTGACTTTCCTCCAAAAATTATCAAATAATTTCTAAAAATTATGAAATAATTCAGAGGGGTCACACATCATTCCTAGAACCAAGGAAAAAATATTCCCAAAGTTTGGCACAAGATTTGTGATAAAGTTGAATAAGGGTTTGACTTTAGTCAACAGGAGCTTTGTGTTTTTGAGTTCCACAACTCTTGACAAGAATTGTAGAAAAGTTCAAGGGTTTCAAGATGTGAGAAAAGTTTTAATTTCTACTCATTTTCTTACATTTGAAACATACACCTATTTATACATTTGGGATGTTACAAAATCTCCCCCCCCCCTTACAGAAATCTCGTCCCGAGATTTGGCTCACTCGGAAAAGAAAGAGGGGTAGTCCGCACGTAGACGATCTTCCCTTTCCCAAGTAGCTTCATCCTCGGAATGGTTCGACCACTGAACCTTAAGAAACTTGATGGAACGGTTCCTTGTTCTTCGTTCACCTCTTCGAGTATGCTAAGCAGGCGCCGCGATAGGTCAAATCCTCTTGGACATCGAGAGCTTCCAACGGAGCTTCCTCAGTTGGAACACGGAGGGACTTCTTCAACTGGGACACATGGAACACATCATGTACCCCCTCAAGTGCAGCAGGAAACTCCAACTTATAGGCAACAGCTCCTTTCTTCTCGATGATGCGGTAGGGACCCACATACAGAGGAGCTAACTTGCCCTTGACGCCAAAACGTTGATGGCCCTTCAAAGGTGAGACTTTGAGATAAACAAAGTCATTAGGCTCAAAACTCAACTCACGACGACGGCGATCCGCATAGCTCTTTTGCCTGGATTGAGCTGTGCGTAGACGCTCACGAATAAGCTGGACTTGTCTCTCGGCCTCATTGATCGAGTCCGGGCCAAAGAAGGGTCTTTCGCCGGTCTCAGACCAGTTCAATGGGGTTCTGCACTTTCTCCCGTATAAGGCCTCGAAAGGTGCCATGCCGAGACTGGCTTGGAAGCTGTTGTTGTAAGAAAACTCGACGAATGGTAAGCATTTCTCCCAATGCTTCCCATAGGAAAGAACACACGCACGGAGCATGTCTTCCAAAACTTGGTTGACCCTCTCGGTCTGACCATCAGTTTGAGGATGATATGCTGTGCTAAAGGAAAGGCAAGTTCCCATAGCCTCCGCAAGCTATGCTAGAACTGGGAAGTGAAGATGGAACCACGATCAGAAACGATCGTCTTCGGCACACCATGCAAGCTCACGATCCTGGATACATAGAGCTCCGCTAGGCAACTGGTATGAATCTTGGTCTTGACTGGAAGAAAGTGTGCCACTTTAGTCAACCGATCAATGACAACCCAAATAGCATCATTTTCTTTCGGTGACCTGGGTAGACTGGTGATAAAATCCATCCCGATCGATCCCACTTCCACTCAGAGACAGCAGGGTCAAGTAGCCAAATTGACGCCGATGCTCGACCTTCACACAACAACACACATCGCTCGAAGAACGAACTTCGCATAATCTCCCTCTTCATTCGGGTCCACCAAAATCCCTGACGGAGATCTTGATACATCTTTGTGGCCCCAGGATGAATGGATAAAGGCGAATCATGGGCTTCGCGGAGGATCAAATTCCGCAACTCCATATCCTTTGGAACCACGAGGCGTTGCCTGAACCTCACAACACCAAGCTCATCTTCAGAGAAGCACTTGGGTGTTCCGTTCTTGACATTTTGTCTGATTTGGTTCACTCCAGGATCCGATTGCTGAGCGGCCTTGACACGATCCACCAAGGTTGGTTGCACAACCAAGGTAGCGAGGAAACCCTGCTCAACCAAACCCAAGTTGAGACGCTGAAATTTCTCCAGAAGGGTGGGCTGATGCTCCTTGAGCAACAATGCATTGCAATGCACTTTACGACTAAGCGCATCGGCAATGACATTAGCCTTGCCCGGATGGTAGTGAATACCCATGTCATAATCCTTGATCAACTCCAGCCATCTCCTTTGCCTGAGGTTCAGATCCGGCTGGGTGAACAAATACTTCAAGCTCTTGTGGTCCGAATACACTTCACAACGATTACCGATTAGGTAATGTCGCCAAATCTTAAGTGCATGAATCACAGCAGCTAGGTCCATCGAAAGGGGCTGTCCATCTTGACTACGACCACTATGCCGGGTCCGTTGGTAAGGCTTATGGTTCTATTGGTGCAGTCTATTACCCCTTGATACCTGGCTAGCCAATCCATCCCGAGGATGACGTATAGGGTTTGGGCCTCTAGCACCATTAAGTCCGTGGGAAACACTATTCCTTCTAATTGAATTTCCATCCCAAGGCTTACTAATTTGGCCCATAATAGGCCCCCAGGTGAGCTAAGCTCTAAAGACTTCTTGAGAGCAAAAGTTGGCAGCTGCCAATGATCCACGAACTTGTGGGAGATGAAGGAATGCGATACTCCAGAATCAAAAAGAACACATGCTGGTGATGAATTAACTGAGAACGTACCCATCTGCACTTTTGGTGCCTCATGTGCTTCCTCAACCGTGATGTGATTCACCCGACCTCGCCCTTGTGTTGATGCTGATCCTAGTGCTGATGAAGTCACGGGCCTTCCTCTTGCTACTATCCCGGGGGTGTGCTGCACTCGTGCCGGGGTACTCCCCATGTTGAACTTAACAGGTGTGAGGGTCTTGTGTGGGCAGTTGCGGGCGTAGTGCCCGGGCTCGTTGCAGTTGAAGCACAACTGGGCGACAAGTAGTGTACCGGTCTGTTGAGGCTGACTTGGTCGGACTGGGGTGGCGTACGAGGCACCACCGAGCCGATTTGCTGGAGCCGAGGACCGGGGTAGAGTGGTCGGGCAAGAACCACTACCAG
Organism: Phyllostachys edulis; assembly: GCA_036346405.1. Classification (NCBI taxonomy): domain Eukaryota; kingdom Viridiplantae; phylum Streptophyta; class Magnoliopsida; order Poales; family Poaceae; genus Phyllostachys; species Phyllostachys edulis. Next base: position 57,717,354 of record CM070547.1, on the reverse strand, counting down.
ATGGTGCACCATAGGATGGTTGTGCACTAAATGACAACCCCCGAGGAGTACCCATCTTTCGCTTGCGGGTGGATTCGAATGTCTTGCGTTCATTTTCTAGGAGTAATGCCTTATTGATCAGCTGTTGGAAGTCTTGAAAGTCATGAACTATCAACTACACTCGCAGTCCATCACACAGCCCCTCCATGAAGCGGTCGATATTCTCTTCCTCTTCTGCTGTGTCATTCCATGCATAGCGAGCCAGCTGATTGAACCGAGTAAGGTACTTAGTGACTGAGGAGTTGCCTTGTTTCAAGGTCCTAAATTCATTCCTCTTCATGCGCATGACACTTGCGAGAATGAAGTTGTTTTGGAAGGCCTCCTAGAACTCGGCCCATCCTACTTCTGTTGCAGCCTGTGCTCCTTCTTTGGCAGCTTTTGCTTCCGGTTCTTCAACCACTCTGGCTGCTAGGTAGTGTAACGTCCCATTTCTCCTAGGTTCTTGCCCTGTTTTCAAAATAAAAGTAACCATTTGGTTTTGATGAGAGTTCAAAGCTTAACTTGAGTTTTCAAAAGAGCTTTAATTGATTAAACCAAACTTGAACTAAATCTGTTCGGTGCCTTTGTTGTTTGTTGGAGTTTTCCCGTTCTCCCTCTTTCGGCTCTGTGTGCGCCCTTGTGTTTGGTTTCTCCTTTCCAGACCTCTTTTGTGACTGGAACTCCTTTATCGTTCTCCCTCTCTGTTTTCACCTCGCCGTGGACCTCTCCACGTTCATTTCTAACCCCCGAATTCTTTTGGGCGTCCCAAGTCTCTCTAGGCTTCCCCGTGCCTGTATGGACCTCCTTGTATCCATATGGAACTCCTTTGGACCCTCTCTTGTCCTTTAGGGCCTCCCTGTAATGTCCCAAAATTTGGCTTTTCAAAAATCTTTTGAGTAGTTTAGGTCCCTGGAAAATTTCGCCAATTTTATTCGAATTAATAAAGCTTAATTGAGAATTTTCTAAATTAAAAATATTTAATTTGACTAATCTAAACATCAATTAAATAAAAACCTGTGTTATTTGGCTTCCTTGTGTTCCAAGGAATTTTCTGGTATTTTTTGAGATTTTTCTGGATTTGTTTGCTATTTTATTTGGCCTCCTTGATTTTTGGGATTTAATTTAATTCCGAAAATCCTGCTTTTTCTCTCTCCTGCCGCACAGCTACAGTACCATCGGGCACTGTTCATGCGGATCCAATATGCTACAGTAATCGCGCCACACTTTTCATCATCGTTTTCCTCGGACGAACAGAACGAGTCGCCGGCCGAAGTTTCAGTCCGTTCCAACTGAAAATTTTAAAATTCCATATCTTTCTCCTCGATGCGTATAAAAACGAACCGTTTACGCTCACGCGTCCGTTTTGATCTCCTCTCCCAATCCCCTGATTTGGTTTCCTCCGAATCATCCTCGTTTCGTCGCAATCTGCAGAAAACCGAGCTTCAACCGAAGTTCTTCTTCGGCGAACTGCGCCTTCATCCGACGTTCGCCGGCCGAACCGTCTGCGGCGTTGGCTTCGCGTCGTCGTCCTCTACGTCATGCTTCCTTCCCCTTCGCCCGAAGATCGCCGGAGCACCATCGGCCATGTCGAGCCATGACGTTCGTCGAGCTCCTCGCTTCCCCGGTGAGTTTTTTTAAAATCCGATCGCGTCATCTCGTGCCCCTCGTTCATATCTATTTTTCCCCTCTTTTAGATTTAAGTTTCATCCACCGTGCGCTGAGAATCGAGCGTTCTCTCGCCTCTCGTATGTCGTCCTTCTCCGGCCAATTACTCCGCAACCGTTGATCCCCTGCCTTCAACTCCACCACTGTTGGGTTTGCATCGCCGCGTTCTACGCCGTGCTCACCACCCTTTTCGCAGAGCATCGCTGGAAGAGTTACGCGTCTGTGAGGCCGCCCTGGTCGCCGTTCTTCGCGTCGCTGCCGTCGCATGGAGCCAAATCTTGATGTCTGGACCGCGTCATCATCTCCGCCTCGTCGTTTCCTTTTCGTTTTGCCCCTTCGCCGCCGCTGCGTCGCCTCCGGCCGCCGGCCATCCCGTGCGCACTGTTCATGTCTGTGGTGTGTACAGAACGTAGTTTCCTCTCTGTTGATTCCTCTCTGCTAATTTGATTGTCTTTCATCTATTCTTTGCTGGCCCGTCTCTTGCCCCGGTCCTTCTTTTCTCTGCGTAAGGCCTAGCTTGGCTGCCTCCTGCTTTCCCTTTCGTGCGCGTGGGAAACCAGCCGAGCTGGTTGCTCGTTTCCTTCGGCCGGCATTATTTTTCCTTGTGCATGGTCCTGCTATTCAAATCGAGCCAGGCCACCGCTTCTGCTTATTTCTTGTGTACGCATCAGCCAGGCCATTTATTTTCCCGTGCGTGTGGAGGTCAGCTGAAGCACAGCCGAGCGCAGCCCGCTCCCTTCGGCCATTCCCCTTGTGCGCGTACAGCCCAGCCCGAGCTGGTCCGATCTTTTGTGCACGCGCGTGAGGCCCGCCCGAGCCGGCCATTCCTTTTGCGCCAGCAGCCCAAGTGCATCCAATGTCGGCATGTGCTTTTCCTTTCATGCGCACGTGGTCCTCTTCCTCCCGTGTTCGACCAGGACACAGAGTCTTGAAGCCGTACAGCACCGCCGCACCCGACTCAATTCCCCACCTCCCGTGCCTATTTAAGAGATCGATTGCGTCGTTGTCTTCGCCTCGTGCTCCTCCCTCAAAACCCTAAAGTGCCGCCACCGATTCATTCTTCTCTCCACCGAATTTCGCCCGGAACCGAGCGCCGCCGAAGCTTGGTTGTCGCCGGATTTATTCGCCGTCGCTGCCTCTCGCCCGTCTTTGTCTTCGCTTTCATGGGTTCGCATCAATGAGGTCTACACGGGCTCTCTCCATCTCTTCCCAAGATCGCCGCTTCGTTATCTTCGTCGCCGCCCCAAATCCGCCACGCCACCGCTTATCGTCTGCATCCTTGGTGAGCCCTTTGTGCATTGTCTGCGTCATCTTGTGCCCTTTGATCGCTCATCTAGACCCCCATATCGGACTGGTAGTGCAGTGCCACCTCGGGTGCCACGTCATTGTCGGCCTCGCCACCTCGGCGTCAGGCACATGTGGCATGCACTATCATCACCAAGCGTGGCACTGTACCTAACCCAATCCTAAAATCGGGCGGTGTAGATATGGTTCATCATGAACCTAGTCTATGACTTGCGGAACCCTTTCTCAGTCAACGCCAGTCAAACCCTAGCTCTAAACCTAAGCTATTGTGAACCCGTTTCATCTTGCACCTAACCCTAGCTCGTGGACTTGGTCTATGGACCAATGGCCCACTTGTCTTTCTCTTTACCTTATTTTCTAGAATTAGTGTAATTCTAGAAATTCATTTATTCAGTGGGTCCCACCTGTCATCCACTGTTCCTTTTCGGAAATTAATCTAATTCTTGAAATCCAATTATCCAATTGGTCCCACATGTCATTCACTATCCTTGTCCTCTCTTACTTACTAGTGGACCCCACTTGTAAGTCTCTAATTTCTTTTATTTTATTTGATCCAAAGGAATATTCTCTGAATATTCTCTTCTCTCTAATTTCATCATTTCATGTGGTCTTCCAAAGCTCATATCCTTTGAATCCGAACTCCGATTGAGTTCATTCAAATTCCTAAATTCATCTCAATTCAATATCTATTTACCTGGGATTATTATTTACTTGTTGGAGTTTGTTTGCTCTCTGTTGTTTATTTATTTGGTTTATTTGCTTGTTACGAGTAGACGTTGATACTGCAAGAAGTGCTAATCAAGAAGGAGCTGAAGATCAAGGAAGTAAAGATTAAAGATTAAATAAGATCGTCATTGCTAGCAAGGCAAGTTGTACCTTTGATCATATTGAATCCTAGTTTTCTAAAAATTACTTTGATTCAAATTATTGCATTTACTTTAAGTATTTATTTAAATGCTTTTGGGTTTAGTTAATAATCCAAATTGTTATAACATCCTTGTCTAATTGTTATGCCATAATCCTTTGTCACCTTAGCTTGGTTATTTAATAGTTGGTATTATTGTAGCACCAATGTGGGTTGGTTAGATGCGATTAGTTTGCTTAGCCATGCTACGAGTCACCATCTCATGTAGTTGCAAACATAAACTTGACTAAGTGACTATGGAACTATGTGATAAAACTGTGTGTACTGTGTGCTATTATGGCATGTGTTGCACTTAACCAACTGGGTGGGAAAAGATTTAGACTGAGGCAAGTGGTGGAAACTGTGTGACATGGTGGCTGTGTGAAATGGTGGATACTGTGTGATCTGTGTGAATAATAATCTGTGTGATCTGTGTGAATAATAATCTGTGTGCCCGTGTGGTTTAGTTGGCATGTGGAAGTCTTGCCTTGGTCAATGAAGGACCTCACCTTGTGCGCCATTGAACTGAGCCCTCCTGTACGACCACATGCCTGTTATGGGACGGGCCTAGCATAAGAAGATGAATTTTCTGAAATGCTTTGTTGTGATCAGCTCTGATCCAGTTGATTACATCTTGTGGGTAAAGTGTACAAACTCTGCAGAGTGTAATCTAATCTATTCGAATAGCTGCGTCCGCGGTCATGGACAATGCTCGCGGATTTCACACTAGGGGTAGATTTTCATAAATTGTGTGGGAAGGGAGCTGTGTGGTCTAAATCATATGGCTATGTGAATAATCTGTTTAGGCTGTGTGTGTCTTTGTGAAATCAAACTGTTAAATTATTACTGTCTATTTATTTTACTTGCTTTCAATCTATTATTTGTATTCAATTGCAAATGTTGCATTTATGCAAAATAACCACAGAATGTCATTCCCTTGGAATAAGCCTGCATCTATAAATTGCATTTCTGTGGTATGACTTGCGAGTACGGTGTGTACTCACGCTTGCTTTGACGAATCAAGCAGAAGTGAAGGAATCGCCAATCAACAAGGTCTACTTCAAGGATCGTGGAGAACTAGGTCGCAAGACCTCACCCGATTGCTGTGGGCATATGGATGGGCTTCACCGAGTTATCCTTTTGCTCATTGCAGACTTCATTGAGCTTTTTGCCTTCGAGGCATTAATTGTAAGCTTTGACCTTAAGGTCTTTACTCGATGTTTATCATATTTGCCTAATTATTAGTTATCTTTGTATATGGAATTGATATTTAATCGATGTTGTCCTTTGTGTGCACTAGCATGATCTGGACTAGTCAAGATACACGAGGGTCGAGTTGTAATTTTGGGTCCTGACAGAGGTGGTATCAGAGCCATATCGACTGTAGGTCGTGACTTTAGTTAGAATGACCGTTTTTAAGGAAACTTCAAAAACCTATTTTACAAATAAAAAATCTCAATGATGTGCTATTCTCATCTTGTCTAGCTTCTATGCTCTTCCACTCTTTTCATTTCTCATCTATATTCTTCCTCACCGTTTTGGGTATCAAATCGGACTCGCTTCCCTCATAACTTCTATAGTTGTCGTTACCCAATGTCTCGGTGGATACCCGAGAGCTGTTTTGAGCAACTCTTCGAAGACCATGCAACCACCAACAACGACGCATCGACATCTCCCCAAGTGTTCAAGACAAGTTCGTCGCAAGAATGGAAGACCAAGAAGAAGTTGTTCGTCGCCCTGTCTTTCTCCAAGATTCGCCTGCAAGGATCGCAAGCAGTAAACGTTTGATGAAGACCGTAACCAGTTCGAGTTGTCTTCAGACCAGCCATATAGGATAAATCAGTGTTGGTTCCTCCCGTGTGTTGAGCCAAGTCGCCCAGTTAAGTTAGAGTTTAATCGACTAGACGATTAGCTTTCGTCTTCTTCCTCTTGTGTGTAGTTTGTTTGTGAGCTTTATGCTTCTTAATAGCTTTCCAACTATTTGTGTTTCTTAGTGACCTTGGGTTAAACCTGCTTCCCTTAGTAGATTGTCTTTCCGTACCTTGTGCTTTTCCCTCTCATCTATTAGCCCCAGTCACCAAGAGATGAAGAGCCTCAGTGAAGCCAACCTTGCCAGTAATCTTGAGACAGTCTGCGTTAGCTTAGATCTTCTCAATCCCAAAGGGCGGTTAGCGATGCGGAAGCGAAGATAGCCAGTAACTATTTCCGGTGCCGATAGTGTCACATCGAATTGAGCGGTTCCTTGCCACCTGTAATCGGCTTATGCCGGCGATTTGACCATTGGACAGTAGTAATGTTTGCAAGGATGCACCACCCATTGCCATCCAAACGGCACGCCCTCAGTTCAAGTTTGTGAAGTTCATGATGACCAAGCCGCCCATTTTTGAAGGATTAACCGCACTCAAGGATGCAGAATCCTGGATTCGCACCATAGAAGAAAAGCTAACTGTTGTGCAATGCAACGACAATGAGAAAGTTTTCTATGCTGCTCGTCAGTTAGAAGGAGTTGCATTAGATTGGTGGGAAAAATTCCGCGCCGCCCATCAGGACAAGCTGACCATCACATGGTCAGAGTTCACCGCTGCTTTTTCGTTAACAGCATGCGACATCAAGCAAGAGTGGTCAAGAGAAACCTGATATCTCGATATTCTACACCAAGTCTAGCCGTTGTCTGTTGAAGTGCTGCCAACCAGATAAGTCAAAAGATTGTGCATGTATTCATTGTGGAGAAATAGGCCATAGCGCCGATGAGCAAGATCACATGTTTCTTATGTGAAGGCGATGATCATTGTCCGAGCCAGTGCCCCATGTATTCAGTGTTGGTTTCTGCAACACAACGTCAGCGATAAAATTTCCGAGCCACAGTCAGAGCATTAGCAAAAGAAGGCAAGCCTTTGTCAGTACAAGATTTGTTAGACAAAGAATCACAAAAGCATAATATTGACCTCGGCAACCCACCTGATAAGAGAAGCAAGCCGGTGTCGTCAGGAGGTTGTTTCGAGTATGGTAAGAAAGGTCATTATGCCGAGCAACGCCCTGCAAAGCGTCAAGCTTCAACCTTCGAGAAGGATAATCATTGTGCTTTAGTCTCATCAGAAAAGTCACAAGATTCAACCCGTGTCTGTTACAGTGGTCATAAAGAAGGTCACTACATCAGCCAGTGTCCTCAGAAGAACCAGTCACTCACTCCAGATGCAAGAATGCCAAAAGTTGTTAAAAGAGTTTGCAGATATGATAAAGCAGATCAGATGATTTTGTCAGATAAAGGCAGTGTTAAATCAAGCCCATCAGCTCAATAAGTGTCAGTATTTATTGTAAAGTGAAATGGTAGCCCAAGGGTGTGCGAGAATCTCAGTATATCCAGGAGCTAATCTTTGGGACGTCAGAGTCAGCTTGTTTGAGTTTTGAGTGAGAATTTCAGCTTTCTCCAGAATCATCTGTGAACAAGACAGTGTTAGTTAAAGATCAGTGAAGCAGTCATTTCAAGATAGCCAAGACCCCTCCTCATTGTAAAAGAACAAGATCGCCTAGGTCGCCAGAAGTGAACTGAATCAGTGAGAATTTCAGAAGAGCTATCGCAATAATCTATTGTTCAGTCAGCTAAAGTTACTTGTGGAATCCAGAAGTCAGTCTTCAGTCAGTGCAGCAAGATATCTGTTGAACCCCAGAGTTCAAACCGATGCTAGAAAATTAGGCTTGACCAGGCAGTTTTGTCAAAGAAATCTGTTGTTCATTCCTACTAATATCACTGAGTTTGAAGATTGTCTGGCAAAGTGGCATACGTCAGAGATGGTATTCACCGAAATTGGTATAGTGTCAGATCGACAAAGATGACCAGTTTGCACGAAGTGTCAGAAAAGCTAGTGTTAGACCAAGGATCCCAGTTTACCTCGTGTCAGTGACAGAGTGCCTATGAAGCCTTGGATGCTCATTCCAGTTCAGTACTGTGTATCACCCTGAATCAGCGGACAAAGTGAAAGAATAGTGAGTCGTGTCTTAACTTATGGTACCAGGTCGAGCAAGTAAGTGTTACGTGCGAGTTTCCCTCAAACATCGGTTGCGGTCGGTTCCACGATTGTCACCATCTAAAATTTGCGTTGGTTGATTGCAAGTCATTGCTCACGGCTAGAGGCGAGCAGATCACAAAGTATGTGGATTTTACATTAATCAAGAAGCGAAGGCCAAGTGTCTTAAATCCTGAAGGGATTGTGAGTAGCTTAGTTCGACGTAAAAGCTACGTGGATTATCGATTATTACCCTCGCGACCATGTTCATCCTTTGGATGCTGTTAAAGATCGTGTGAAGGATTATGCGATAGAGATGACGAGATGTGTCAGCCTGTTCAGATTTTGAAGCTCGGGAGAAGAGTTAGTTGTCAACCTAAGTTGCCAGTCAGCAGCAGAATCTCATCAACTCCAGAAGTGTCTTCGAGCACCGATCAAGCAGCCTGTCAAAAGCAAATCAAGTTTCAAGATGCCTTTCCTGCTAGGAGCCAGTTCGTCAAGTTTTGTTGAAGCAAGAAGTTCAAGAAGAGCAAGGTGTTTGTTTAAATAAGTGTTCAAGAGCATTCTGTCAAGTCAAAGCAGTTTGAAAGCAAGTAGAGAACCCAAGGTGAGTTCTTTAACCTATTCTATAGTCGGCTGAATCTCGGGGACGAGATTCCTTTAAGGGGGGAGGTTTGTAACGTCCCAAAATTTGGCTTTTCAAAAATCTTTTGAGTAGTTTAGGTCCTGGAAAATTTCGCCAATTTTATTGAATTAATAAAGCAATTGAGAATTTCCTAAATTAAAAATATTTAATTTGACTAATCTAAACATCAATTAAATAAAAACCTGTGTTATTTGGCTTCCTTGTGTTCCAAGGAATTTTCTGGTATTTTCTGAGATTTTTCTGGATTTGTTTGCTATTTTATTTGGCCTCCTTGATTTTTGGGATTTCATTTAATTCCGAAAATCCTGCCTTTTCTCTCTCCTGCCGCACTGCTACAGCACCATCGGGCACTGTTCATGCGGATCCAATGTGCTACAGTAATCACGAGACACTGTTCATCATCATTTTCCTCAGACGAACAGAACGAGTCGCCGGCCGAAGTTTCCGTCCGTTCCAACTGAAAATTTCAAAATTCCATATCTTTCTCCTCGGTACGTATAAAAACGAACCGTTTACGCTCACGCGTCCGTTTTGATCTCCTCTCCCAATCCCCTGATTTGGTTTCCTCCGAATCATCCTCGTTTCGTCGCAATCTGCAGAAAACCGAGCTTCAACCGAAGTTCTTCTCCGGCGAACTGCGCCTTCATCCGACGTCCGCCGGCCGAACCGTCTGCGGCGTTGGCTTCGCGTCGTCGTCCTCTACGTCATGCTTCCTTCCCCTTCGCCCGAAGATCGCCGGAGCACCATCGGCCATGTCGAGCCATGACGTTCGTCGAGCTCCTCGTTTCCCCGGTGAGTTTTTTTAAAATCCGATCGCGTCACCTCGTGCCCCTCGTTCATATCTATTTTTCCCCTCTTTTAGATTTAAGTTTCATCCACCGTGCGCTGAGAATCGAGCGTTCTCTCGCCTCTCGTACGTCGTCCTTCTCCGGCCAATTACTCCGCAACCGTTGATCCCCTGCCTTCAACTCCACCACCGTTGGGTTTGCATCGCCGCGTTCTACGCCGTGCTCACCTCCCTTTTCGCAGAGCATCGCCGGAAGAGTTACGCGTCCGTGAGGCCGCCGTGGTTGCCATTCTTCGCGTCGCTGCCATCGCATGGAGCCAAATCTTGATGTCTGGACCGCGTCATCATCTCTGCCACGTCGTTTCCTTTCCGTTTTTGCCCCTTCGCCGCCGCTGCGTCGCCTCCGGCCGCCGGCCATCCCGTGCGCACTGTTCATGTCTGTGGTGTGTACAGAACGTAGTTTCCTCTCTGTTGATTCCTCTCTGCTAATTTGATTGTCTTTCATCTATTCTTTGCTGGCCCGTCTCTTGCCCCGGTCCTTCTTTTCTCTGCGTAAGGCCTAGCTTGGCCGCCTCCTGCTTTCCATTTCGTGCGCGTGGGAAACCAGCCGAGCTGGTTGCTCGTTTCCTTCGGCCGGCATTATTTTTCCTTGTGCATGGTCCTGCTATTCAAATCGAGCCAGGCCACCGCTTCTGCTTATTTCTTGTGCACGCATCAGCCAGGCCATTTATTTTCCCGTGCGTGTGGAGGTCAGCTGAAGCACAGCCGAGCGCAGCCCGTTCCCTTCGGCCATTCCCCTTGTGCGCGTACAGCCCAGCCCGAGCTGGTCCGATCTTTTGTGCACGCGCGTGAGGCCCGCCCGAGCCGGCCATTCCTTTTGCGCCAGCAGCCCAAGTGCATCCAGTGTCGGCATGTGCTTTTCCTTTCATGCGCACATGGTCCTCTTCCTCCCGTGTTCGACCAGGACACAGAGTCTTGAAGCCGTACGCAGCACCGCCGCACCCGACTCAATTCCCCACCTCCCGTGCCTATTTAAGAGATCGATCGCGTCGTTGTCTTCGCCTCGTGCTCCTCCCTCAAAACCCTAAAGTGCCGCCACCGATTCATTCTTCTCTCCACCGAATTCGCCGGAACCGAAGCCCGAAGCTTGGTTGTCGCGGATTTATTCGCCGTCGATGCCTCTCCGCCTGTCTTTGTCTTCGCTGTGAGTTCGCATCAATGAGGTCTACGGGGCTCTTCCATCTCTTCCCGAAGATCATTTGCCGTTATCTTAAATCGCCGCCCCAAATCCGGCCGCCACCGCTTATCGTCTGCATCCTTGGTGAGCCCTTTATGCATTGTCTGCGTCATCTTGTGCCCTTTGATCTGCTCATCTAGACCCCGTATCGTCAAGATAGCCGTGCTAGTGCCACCTCAGGTGCCACGTCGCTGTCCCAGCCTCGCCACCTCAGCGTCTGTGCACATGTGGCATGCACTATCATCACCTGCGTGGCCTGTACCTAACCCAATCCTAAAATCGGAGTAGTGTAGATATGGTTCATCATGAACCTAGTCTATGACTTGCGGAACCCTTTCTCAGTCAACGCCAGTCAAACCCTAGCTCTAAACCTAAGCTATCGTGAACCCGTTTCATCTTGCACCTAACCCTAGCTCGTGGACTTGGTCTATGGACCAATGGCCCACTTGTCTTTCTCTTTACCTTATTTTCTAGAATTAGTGTAATTCTAGAAATTCATTTATTCAGTGGGTCCCACCTGTCATCCACTGTTCCTTTTCGGAAATTAATCTGATTCTTGAAATCCAATTATCCAATTGGTCCCACATATCATTCACTATCCTTGTCCTCTCTTACTTACTAGTGGACCCCACTTGTAAGTCTCTAATTTCTTTTATTTTATTTGATCCAAAGGAATATTCTCTGAATATTCTCTTCTCTCTAATTTCATCATTTCATGTGGTCTTCCAAAGCTCATATCCTTTGAATCCGAACTCCGATTGAGTTCATTCAAATTCCTAAATTCATCTCAATTCAATATCTATTTACCTGGGATTATTATTTACTTGTTGGAGTTTGTTTGCTCTCTGTTGTTTATTTATTTGGTTTATTTTCTTATTACGAGTAGAGCGTTGATCTTGCAAGAAGTGCTGATCAAGAAGGAGCTAAAGATCAAGGAAGTAAAGATTAAAGATTAAATAAGATCGTCATTGCTAGCAAGGCAAGTTGTACCTTTGATCATATTGAATCCTAGTTTTCCAAAAATTACTTTGATTCAAATTATTGCATTTACTTTAAGTATTTATTTAAATGCTTTTGGGTTTAGTTAATAATCCAAATTGTTATAACATCCTTGTCTAATTGTTATGCCATAATCCTTTGTCACCTTAGCTTGGTTATTTAATAGTTGGTATTATTGTAGCACCAACGTGGGTTGGTTAGATGCGATTAGTTTGCTTAGCCATGCTACGAGTCACCATCTCATGTAGTTGCAAACATAAACTTGACTAAGTGACTATGGAACTATGTGATAAAACTGTGTGTACTGTGTGCTATTATGGCATGTGTTGCACTTAACCAACTAGGTGGGAAAAGATTTAGACTGAGGCAAGTGGTGGAAACTGTGTGACATGGTGGCTGTGTGAAATGGTGGATACTGTGTGATCTGTGTGAATAATAATCTGTGTGATCTGTGTGAATAATAATCTGTGTGCCTGTGTGGTTTAGTTGGCATGTGGAAGTCTTGCCTTGGTCAATTAAGGACCTCACCTTGTGCGCCATTGAACTGAGCCCTCCTGTACGACCACATGCCTGTTATGGGACGGGCCTAGCATAGGAAGATGAATTTTCTGAAATGCTTTGTTGTGATCAGCTCTGATCCAGTTGATTACATCTTGTGGGTAAAGTGTACAAACTCTGCAGAGTGTAATCTAATCTATTCGAATAGCCGCGTCCGCGGTCATGGACAATGCTCGGGGATTTCACACTAGGGGTAGATTTTCATAAACTGTGTGGGAAGGGAGCTGTGTGGTCTAAATCATATGGCTATGTGAATAATCTGTTTAGGCTATGTGTGTCTTTGTGAAATCAAACTGTTAAATTATTACTATCTATTTGTTTTACTTGCTTTCAATCTATTATTTGTATTCAATTGCAAATGTTGCATTTCTGCAAAATAACCACAGAATGCCATTCCCTTGGAATAAGCCTGCATCTATAAATTGCATTTCTGTGGTATGACTTGCGTGTACGGTGTGTACTCACGCTTGCTTTGACGAATCAGCGAAGTGAAGAATCGCTAGTCAACAAGGTCTACTTCAAGGATCATGGAGAACTAGGTCGCGCTTGACCCATTGCTGTGGGCATATGGATGGGCTTCACTGAGTTATCCCGTTTAGTTCATTGCAGACTTCATTGAGCTTTTTGCCTTCGAGGCATTAATTGTAGCTTTGACCTTAAGGTCTTTACTCTGATGTTTATCGTATTTGCCTAATTATTAGTTATCTTTGTATATGGAATTGATATTTCAGCGATGTTGTCCTTGTGTGCACTAGCATGATCCTAGACTAGTCAAGATATACAAAGGGTCGAGATGTAATTTTGGGTCCCGACACTCCCCTTGTTGAGATCTCGCGTTGGGACCTCCTCTCTCGAGATCTTAACCGCTCGAGACCTCCCCTTGTTGAGATCGGCCGTTAGGACCTCCTCTCTGAGATCTTAACCGCTTGGACCTCCCCTTGTGTGGATCTATTCGTTAGGATCTCCTTTGAGATCTTAACCGCCTGTGTCTTTCCTTTTGTTTGGATCTAAAGGTCCAGACCTCCTTGGGTCCAAGACCTCCTTAGCACTTGAACCCACTGTTGGCTCCTGCGGTCATACCGCTTAAGGCTTTGCCTTCCTCACCTAGAGGACCGTCCGATGTTGTTGGATGGCCGATCCTAAGAACACGTTAAGCTTGGTCGAACGTCCCTTTCACTCTAGCCGTCCGATCTAAATCGACGGCCTAGTCTCGTTGACCCGTTCGCTCGGTCCGAGCGGCCCCTTTGTTTTGTGCCATCAATCTGGATCGGCGGCCTCGGCTTTTCCTCGTGTATCCTTGCCTCCGCGGACCTCCCTTGGTCTTTGAGATCTTGATCGTTAGACCTCCCTTTTGGAGATCTAACCGTCAGGACCTCCCTGCACCTTTGATCTGGACCATTAAGGTCCTCCTCTTTGAGATCTTGATCGTTAGACCTCCCTTTTGGAGATCTAACCGTCAGGACCTCCCTGCACCTTTGATCTGGACCGTTAAGGTCCTCCTCTTTGAGATCTTGATCGTTAGACCTCCCTTTTGGAGATCTAACCGTCAAGACCTCCCTGCACCTTTGATCTGGACCGTTAAGGTCCTCCGCTTTGAGATTTTAACCGCCCAGGACCTCTTCCTAGCTGTTTTGCAAGGACCACCTCCTCGATCCTTATTGGTCTTTTTGTAAAGACCACCCTCCTAGCCCAGAGTATCCTTTTTTATCAGGACCTCCCCGTTGTGAGCCTTGTGGACCTCTTGTCCTTAGGACCTCCTTGTGTTGAGTGTTTTGGACCTCTTGTCCAGGACTTCCCCTCGAGTGTTTTGGACCTCCTGTCCAGGACCTCCCCCTTGAGCGTTTTGGACCTCTTGTCCAGGACCTCCCAGTGGTCTCTTGCGGGGCCGACCCTTGCGGTGGGGCCACCTCTTTGACCAGTGGTGCACCCTTTGATGGCCCACTTGCCGGCCTCTCTCCACCTTGTTATTATTGCTCTTACCTCGAGAACTCTGTGCGCATTTAATAGGTGTCGGGTCACATTAAATGCAATCACATCTGAGTACCTTATTTAATTCTTTAAGGGCAAGCCACCCTCTAGTCAGCCTGTTGCCAACACGTCATTGAGCCTCCTCTGGTGCACTCTACCAACTCGGCTATATATAGCACAGGCGCTTTTCATTGCCACCTTTGGTTCATTTCTTGCTTCCTTGCCTCCTTCACCTAGTTCTCTCTGGCGCGGGACCTCCCTCGAGCTTGTTGAGGCTGTGCTAAGCCTCTGGTTTTCCTTTCTTGCCGAGTTGGTTTGAGTTTCCTTTTGGGTCTTTTGAAGTTCTTTGGCCAAGGGTGGTTTTGCTCATTTGGTTTTTACAAGCGTGTAGATCACGAGTTTGATGAGTACTTGGATCCGGCTCTTCGGTAGAAGGTTCTCCTTTGCTTGACCAAGGCAAGCCACGCAGACCTCCTTTTGATCATTTTGAACCCGGTTTTGCAAATGTATTTTGGTTTTACTTTATCATGCATGGCTATGTTTATGAGAAAATGTTTGGGTGTAGTTACTTTCCTACTTGTCGTTATGCCTCCTTTATTCTTTGTCCCAATCATGTTGTCATGTTCACCTTGTGAGCCTTAGGATGGATATTTAGTTGGTATTTCTTGTTATTTGCCAACATGGGGCCGTGGGTTATGTATTGCTTCACTCTAGAAATGGTAGATGCGTGAATCATGTTTCATTCCTAATAATCTTGATTAATGAGCTATGGAACTGTGGTGGGTGCCCTTTGTTAGCGACTATGGCGGGATGCCTAAGTTGTGTTGACTATGGTGTGAGGCCACTTTGTTAAAACTGTTGTGCCAAGACTAGGTGGTCATTTGGCAAGGGTAATTACAAAAGGTTTTGCTGAGGCAAGAAGGCAGAGAGTGAGTAGTGGGTGCTATGCACATCTGGGTTTGTGGGAGTCTTGCCTTAGCACAATTAAGGACTTAACTTTGTGTCTATTGATCTGGGCCAAACAGTGCAACCACAAGATCATTTTATGGGGATGGTCTGGGCTGAATAATTAGCAATGAGTTGGCTTGGGGCTGTTGTGGTTGGCGTGTGATTAGTTGGCGCAAGAGGGCACCCCATAACCTGCATTTCTAGACCACAGAGGGGATTACGAAACCTTAGCGGGCGGCCCGAGTCGGTTCAAAGCTTTGTAAAGGCCTTGCCTCATTCTCTAGACTGCTCACCGTAGGAAGTGAGCAAGGGTGGCCGGAACTCGTCCCGCTAGAGGCCGTGGATTGTGGGTAAGTTGTACACCTCTGCGAGTGTAAAATCTATTCGAATAGCCAAGTCCTTGGTCATGGACATGCTTTCGGTGAAAATGGTGCAAGGGGTAGTTGTTTCAAAATTTGTGCCCTTTGGACACTTTAGCGAGATGCCTTGGCTTTGCCTCAAAGAGACCTTGGCCGGCTCGGAGGGTCGGGGTTGGCTCGGGTAGTGGTCTAGGGGCTGGTTCGGACCTCTGGAGTGGGTGCTCTAGAGTGGTTTTGGGTGAGGACACAGTCACGGGTGTGACCAGGACCTCCCCATTTTTGTTGTGGAGGTGAGTTGGTGCTCACTCCACTCTTTCAAACATCAAATTTATTATGTACTATTGTTTTACCTTCTTTGCTTTTCAATCTATTATTGTTATTATTGTCAAAACACGGCTTTGCGCAAATTAACCATCTGACTCTCACTTGGTAAGCCCTTGCATGAATATTATTGCATAATTGCTCCTGTGACTTCTTGAGTGCATTCAAAGTGCTCATGGCTTAAGCCCCGTGTCCAAAGCAGATTCTGAAGATGATCAAGTGCTTGAGGCGGTCTGAGACCTCTTTGAGGAGGAGTTCTTGACGATCCAACCGCCTAGGGCGTCCTCCACTGACGACTGTGGGGCTTGTTGGATGGCCTGCGTACTTTTGGTGTTGGAGCTTTAGAGCTCTTTGTTGCCGATTGTAAGTCCTTGTTGGTTTTGTAAGCCCTCGATGGCGAGACCTCTTGTTAACAAGCTTGACCATAAGGTCTATTATATATTAAGTTTAATTAAATGCCTTCATCTTTGTTTGACCTCGTGGTTGTGATCTTAGCTTGTGTTCTTTTGCGAGCTAGCTTCATTGTCTGGGACTAGCTCGGATGCACGGGACAAGACCTCCGGGAGGTCCTACTGAGGACTTAGCTGGGAGGTCCTGTCGGACCTCTCGAGTGATATACCTGGAGGTGCTACCGAATGATTGCGGGCCAAGACCTCTAGGAGGTCTTAAAGACCTCCTGGGAGGTGGTTGCGGGCCAAGACCTCCAGGAGGTCCTGAAGACCTCCTGGGAGGTCCTGGCAAACCTCCTCGGGAATGCACCGAGCGGTGCTACCACTCCTCTATGTGGTGGCACCACAGCGCAAAAAAAAATGGTCCTCCCGGACCTCTTGCAGTATATCACAGGGTGGGTCGTCACAGGTAGTTATCCCACTAGTCGGTGGCTGGCCCCGTGAGCTGGTTTGTTGCATACACTACCTTGTCTTCCTCTCGACATCGAGCCAGAGTCATCTTCTTCTCCATAGTGCGAAGCCAATCTTTAGCTTCTAGTGGCTCACTTGGACTAGAGAAAACATGAGGTTTAGTGCGCATAAATTTCCCGAGCCTGGACCCATGGCTGGTAGCTCCAGCTTGCTGACCAGCGGCTATTGCTTGAAGCAGTAGTATGTACCTCCCAGGAGCGATACATTTGAAATACAAACCATGCTCGGGATGTTACAAATCTCCTCCCTTACAAGAATCTCATCCCGAGATTCCGTTCACTCGGAAAAGAAAGATAGGTAGTTCGCCCGCAGGAGATCTTCCCGTTCCCAAGTTGCTTCATCCTCGGTATGATTTGTCCACTGAACTTTAAGGAATTTGATGGCATGATTTCTTGTTCTTCGTTCAGCTTCTTCAAGGATGCGAAGTGGACGCTCACGGTATGCCAAGCAAGGTAGTTAGAGTCGAGATCCTAAGTTGGATCGATTTGCCTTCGGTAGGATCGAAATCGTAGTATCAAATCGTAGAATCGGCGATTCTACGGAATTGTAAAAATACACATATTTAACATCTATACTACAAGTTTGTTTGATTCTTATATGGTTTACCACTTGCATGCTCCTTAAAAGCAGCTAGACATACTCCAGGAATAAAAATAGCTTATCATTATCAAGCTCAAGATTGCTCATGCCATAATATAGATATTTGTACTAGCATTACCACTAATCGATACAATATTTTGCATGCTCCTTGTTTATTTATAGTTTCATTCTCAGAAATTAATATCAACAAATTTTGCTCTAAAACAAAATATCAGCAAAGCTTGGCCTCTAAAAAAAATTGCCCTAAGTCTCTACGAGTAGGACCGACAGGCTGTTGTGGGTTCGTAGAACCGTAAGACTCTGAGAGTAGGATCGCGATCCTAACTACCTTGAGTAGGATCGGATCGACAATGAGATTTGGATTGATAGGCTGTCGTGGGTTCGTAGAATCGTAAGACTCTAAGAGTAGGATCGCGATCCTAACTACCTTGATGTCAAGTCTTCTTGAACATCGAGACTTTCCAAGGGAACTTCCTCGGTTGGAACACGAGACATTTCTTCAGTTGAGATACATGGAATACATCATGTACTCCTTCAAGTGCAGCGGGCAATTCCAACTTATAGGCCACAGCTCCTTTCTTCTCGATGATGTGGTAAGGCCCAACATATCGAGGAGCTAGTTTGCCTTTGACGCCAAATCGTTGATGACCCTTCAGAGAAGAGACATTGTGATAAACAAAGTCATTAGGCTCAAAGCTCAACTCGCGACGACAATGATCTGCATAGCTCTTTTGCCTTGATTGAGCCGTGAGCAATCGGTCTCGAATCAAACGAACTTGACTTTCGGCCTCATTGATCGAATCCGGGCCAAAGAGTGGTCTTTCGCCAGTCTTTGACCAATTCAACGGGGTTCTACATTTTCTCCCGTATAAGGCCTCAAATGGTTCCATGCCGAGACTAGCTTGAAAACTATTGTTGTAAGAGAACTCGGCAAACAACAAACATTTCTCCCAATTCTTTCCATAGGAAAGAACACAACCACGGAGCATATATTCAAGAATTTGATTGACTCTCTCCGTTTGGCCATCTGTTTGTAGATGATACACTGTGCTGAAAGATAGGCGCGTTCCCATGGCCTCTTACAAACTATGCCAAAATCGAGAGGTAAAAAGTGAACCACGATCCGAAACAATCATCTTTGGCACACCATGCAAACTCACAATGCGGGATATATAGAGGTCTACCAAGTGACCTACACAAATCTTAGCCCGCACTGGCAGAAAATGTGTTACCTTCGTCAACCGATCAATGATAACCCATATGGCATCTTTCCCTTTTGATGTACAGGGGCAGACCGGTGATAAAATCCATGCCGATAGAATCCCACTTCCATTCAATCACTTGCAACGGTTGTAGTAAACCTATTGGACGTTGATATTCAGCCTTCACACAACGACAAACGTCGCACTCGGCAACGAACTTTGCGATCTCTCGCTTGATTCGGGTCCACCAGAATCTCTAACGGAGATCTTGATACATCTTTGTGGCCTCGGGATGAATGGACAAGGGGAGTCATGGGCTTTGCGAAGAATTAATTCCCGCAATTCCACAACCTTCGGAACAACAAGGCGCTATCCGAACCATACAACACCATTTTCATCTTCCGAGAAGCACTTGGCTGTCCCTTTCTTGATGTTCTACTTGATTTGGTTCACCCCATCATCCGTTTGTTGTGCAGCCTTGATCTGATCTTCCAAGGTTGGTTGCACAACCATGGCAGCGAGGAAACCATGCTCAACCACTCCTAAGTTGAGCCGCTGAAATTCTTCATGAAGGGCGGGCTGCTGCTCCTAGAGCATCAATGTGTTGCAATAAACCTTCCGACTGAGTGCGTCGGCAACAACATTAGACTTGCCCAGATGATATTGGAGACCCATGTCATAATCTTTGATCAACTCCAACCACCTTCTTTGCCTAAGGTTCAGATTTGGTTGGTGAACAAATACTTCAAACTTTTGTGGTCCGAATACACTTTGTAACGATGACCGATGATGTAATATCGCAAATATTCAGTGCATGGACCACTGCAACTAATTCCAAGTCATGGGTTGGATAATTGAGTTCATGAGGTCTCAATTGTCTTGATGCATAGGCCACTACTTTGCCCTCTTGCATGAGAACACACCCGTGTCCTTGACGAGAAACATCGCAATAAATATCAAAACTTCGGTGGACATCGGGAAGAACAAGAACTGGAGCTGTGGTCAATCTCTTCTTGAGTTCTTGAAAACTCTTCTCACAATCAGCAGACCACACAAACTTCTTGTCCTTCTTGAGAAACTCCATCATCGACTTCGCGATCTTAGAGAAATTCTCGATAAAGCGACGATAGTAACCCGCTAAACCGAGAAAACTTCTCACATCGGTTGCCGACTTGGGCTGACCCCATGAGAGCACATCGCTAACCTTGCTAGGATCTACGGCGATGCCTCCCGCTGAGAGAACATGGCCCAATAATGCCACATCTTTCAACCAGAACTCACACTTGCTGAACTTCGCATAAAGCTGATGCTCCCGTAGTTTCCCAACACAAGCTTTAGATGTTCAGCGTGTTCTTCATCATTCTTTGAGTTGATGAGGATATCATCAATGAAGACCACCACAAACTTGTCCAAATACTCCATGAATACCATATGCATAAGACTCATAAACAGGGCAGGAGCATTTGTCAAGCCGAAAGACATGACGTTGTACTCATACAGTTCGTAACGAGTAGAGAAAGTCGTCTTCAGAATATCTTCAGATCTGATTCAGACTTGGTGATAGCCCAACCTCAGATCAATCTTGGAGAACACCTGAGCTCTGGTCAATTGATCAAAAAGGTCGTAAATCCGGGGTAATGGATACTTGTTCTTCACCATCACTTCATTCAGCGGACGGTAATCATCGCACATACGCAGGGTCTTGTCCTTCTTCTTCACAAAGATCGCGGGATAGCCCCACAGAGATGAGCTTAGGTAGATGAAACCCTTCTCTTGAAGCTCACTAAGTTACTTCTTCAACTCCTCCAATTCATTCGGAGGCATCCGTCTGACCTCTTCAAATCGGGCGATGCAGGGCAGAACTTCGATGACAAACTCGATGTCTTGGACTGGAGGCATCCCAGGCAATTCTTCAGGAAATACATCAGTGAATTCACATACCACTAGGACCTCATGAATTTTCAGAGCTAGCTTAGCTTCAAGTGCACAAAGATGCGGCCCTTGAAGCTTCAGTGAAATCCCAACTTGGTCGCCGGAGGAACTTGTGAGGAAAATGAATTTCTTAGCACAATCGATTTGTCCCAAGTGTTGGGACAGCCAATCCAGGCCAAGTATTATATCCAAACTGGTTAAATTGAGGAGAATAAGATTTGCCAAGAATCCCACTCCTCCAATTTCGATTGATACATCCCGACATTCAAGTTCGGCTCTCATTTTCGACCCCGGAGAGTGAATAATCAAAGGGACATGCATAGGGACATACGGAATATCACCAAGTGCAGTAAAAGAGTGTGATATAAAAGAATGTGAAGCTCTAGAATCGAATAAAATGGTAGTAGGATGAGACTTGACAAGAAGCGTAGCCAACACGACGTCGGATGCCTCCTGCGCTTCCTTGACCGATATATGGTTGACCCAGCCGCTTCCGAAGCTCTGGGTCCTTTGGATAACCTTCTGATCTGGAGGATGACTATTTCCTTGCCCGCATCCTCCATTAGGATGAGGGGCCGCTCCAGTCTTCTTAGGGCAATTATTCGCATAATGCCCCTTGTTTTGGCAAAAGAAGCAAGTGACCTCAGCAGTTGGATTACGGAGGCCTCCTTGCTGTCCCGTAGGTGCGCGTGGTTGAGACACGGCCTGCGGTGGGCGTGGTACAAACGCCGGTGACCTCGGTGGTGGTGAAGCCTGATAATGGGGCACCGGTGCTTGCCCGACGTGAGGACGGGAAAGGTTGGCCCATGCTGATTTTTAGGCCTCCCACTTGCGCTTGCGAGACTCGCCTAGCTCTTCCCTTGTACTCAGCAACAATGGCCTTGTCGACCAAAGTCTGGAAGTCAGGGAAGTCAACAATCGACAGCTTGTCCTGCAGTTCCTCGGAAAAGCCATCCTTGAATTTCTCCTGCTTGGCTTCATCAGTGGGCATGTCCTCAGGGGCGTACCGAGAAAGGTGATTGAACTCATGAAGATATTCAGTCACTGATTTATGCCCTTGCTTGAGCGCTAAGAACTCCTTCTTCTTTAGTTTCATAAGACCGACTGGAACATGAGCCCATTGGAAGGCAGTGCAGAACGCCTCCCATGTGACGGCCGAGCCTGCGGGTTGCATGGCGAGGAAATTCTCCCACCATGAAAATGCCACCCCCTCAAGTTGATGAGAGACGGACAACGCCTTCTCACGATCCTGGCATTGGGCGACCTCGATTTTCCGCTCAACTAGACTCAACCAGTAGTCCGCGTCAAGTGGGTCCTCGGACCGGGAGAAAGTGGGTGGCTGTGTGTGAAGGAACTATGAGAGTCCTCCCCGCAGTTGATGTCCACCTCCTCCCCTGATCCAGAGGCACCAGAAAGAGTAGAGGTATTCCACGCAATTGCCTTCAGGATCCTTGTCTGATCCATTCGGTTTTGCTCGATCTGAGCAAGAACCTCGGCCATGGTCGGAGGAGGTGGAAGCTCCTCATCACGACCAGCTGGCTGACCTTGTCCGCTTCGGGTTCTTCCAGCCATCCTGCTCCGTTGAAGTGGGTTAGCAACAATAACCCGAAAACTAGACGCGAAAGGTAGCAGTTGAGAAGCTATTGACTAGGGAAATGAGATACTACCCTAACCCGAAAACAAAATATATAACTAACAAGAAATGAACTCCAAATATCTGTAAAAAGGGTATAAGATCCAATGCAAAACTCATAAGTTATAAGATCAACTTCTCGGCACGACTAACTCGTATTGAATGAACGAGCAATCGGTTGAGAAGAAAATTTTCAGAACACAACTCAAGTTCTATAGCATCTAAGGGTCACGGTAAATACCATCTAAGGGTCCTTTAGGCACTAGCCAACTAACATCACATCTTACTCTTTTAATTCCCACAAGTTTTAGTTGAATTTTCCTCTCATTTTCAGCCCTAACGACAAACTAAGTGCTTGCTGTCCAAAACTTGTGCTTGCTGTCTAGATTTTGTAACCGCGCCCCGAGCTGAGTTTCCCAACTCCAAGTGCTTCTAATCTCCTCCAAAGGACAGCCAACACTTCATATTTACAACTCTCATTGAATCCCCAAAACCAAATTTAAATGATAATCAACTATCTTTTGAAGTAAAGATGAGAGGAACAACTTTTCAAAACTCAAACAAGAACAAGGTAAGATGAGCATTCTAAGATAGGTAAGGAGTAAAATCTGAGAACTTACTTAAGTTTTCATCAAATATTTGATATTTTGAAGATAAGTTTTTCAAAACATCCTAAAGACAACCAAGCTAGGGGTTTCTATGGTCAGTATGGTTCTGATACCAACTCTTGTGAGAACCCGGGGTATTTAACTTGTAATGCTTAGCCATCCACTTGACCCTAGCATCACAAACCAAATATCCCGTGCCTCAAAGTAGTATGTACCTCCCAGGAGCGGTATACATACTCCTTCACAAAATATAGCATCCATTCCATACACAAGTCATTACAATACCGAGTCTTCAATTTACAACACAAAGGACATACACATAATAGAGTTATTGCAAAAAGGGGCCGATCGGTCAAAGACAAGGTAAATCACTAAAGTAGCAGCAGAAACCAAAAGCCATAAGATGGTGATAAACAAAAGCCAACCGGTTTGCCCTTACCCACAAGGCAACCGACCAAGCCACCAAGCTAGTCGTCCTGCACGAAGTCAGTATCACAATAGTTAACCCCTTGGGGGTCAACCTCCTCTAAAACAATTAAGCAATATAGTTGAGTACAAAAATGTACTCACAAGACTTACGCATAACAAACCTATACATAGCTACATGCAAGCTGAATCAAAGGAGGAGTCATAGGGTTCATTTCAATACATAAAGCAATTTTTCATTTGCAATAATGTAATAGATTAAAAGCAATTTAACAAATCTATTTTTATTTGATTAAATAACAGTGAGACAACATTTATAAACATAATTAACATCCTAGAGGTGACTTCCAAACAGCCACCACAACATAGCACGAATTGCACATTCGTAACACTCGAATTCAGGTTTTAATGAAAAAGTTATAGTCTAATTCTTACGGGGCGCATCCAAGCGTGTCCATAACCTAGAACGAGGCTATTCGAATAGTTTATACCCTACAGGGGTGTAAAACTTTACCCATATGTCAGACCGCCTTTTCTCCAAGATATAGAGCACACTTCCTTCGGTATGCCGGCAAGGCTAAGTCCTATGAGACGTTTTCCAATGGACTGTATTAATTAAGAGTTGCACGTATGGGGGTTAACCCTCCGCGAACCGCCCATCACGGGCTCCCACGGAGGACCCACACATTGTGTCAGACACATCGGCCTAGCCTCAGCAACTGCCGATGCTCCTCGGGCAAGGGAACCTAAATCCGGAACCCACCCCGCACATACCCAACAATAACAAAACATTAGAACATTTTTCTCCTACATCTACCACCAGCAACTCATTAATTAACACCTCTCAAAGTACTGAGTCAAGAGGGTTCCCATATGCCCTCATGTGGTTGCATGCAAAATGCTCAGTACGGTGGCGCAAGTAATTCGGTCCTTATTGACTCGGGCACCAAGCACACACCCAAAAGCACACCATTCAACCAATGTGCCCAAGTCTAAAATAATTCTTTTTCAATTTTAGTTTTCGAAATACATTATATACATGAGTACCCTGACCCAAGTAATTGTAGTGATGAAACAATGACCATCGCCGAAACGATGATCCTCATACTACCGTTCTAAGCATTTCTAAGCAACACAACTCGAATACTAAAACATAAAGTGACTAGAGCCCATCCATCGAGCTCTAAATCACAGTGGATATAAACATAGGCTCAGTAGTAAAGGATGGATGTTTAACTACAGTTCAATTGACTAATCAGGCAAACTATCGCAACTGAGAAATAACTTGTTAACATAGCATGCATACATACAGTTGAAACATTTAAAATATTAGCATGCACAAATACTAGGATCAACGTGCATTAAAGGAAAAGTGCTTGTCTTGCTAGAGATAGCTTTCTTGCTGCAGAGGATCACTCTTGTACTCAACAAATTCGTCGGAACCTATCGAAAAATTCGAGAAGAAACAATAAGAACGAGTAACACCGAAAATACTTAAAAATCCAAATAACCCAAAAATCATTAAAATTTCACAGAAGGTAGAGCATGATTTTAAATGAATTTAGCAACAAAATTCAATTGATTTGGAGTTTGCATGCAAAAGTATAGCCAAAACAAAATCAGCTTTTTGAATAAATGCTGGAAAAATCATCTCGGTTACTGTTCATCCGAATTAAAAGTTTTGGTGAAAATTTCTAGAGAGGTGATGAGCATGAAAATTTTATGGTAGACAGAGCACCACATGAGATGAACAATGCAATTTGATTCACCTCATTTGGAGCTAAGATGAATTTTCTATGATTTTTCAAGGTCATGAAAGTAGTACACAGTTCATAAGTAAAATAAGATTTTCAGAGGTAGCAACATACTCAAAACCTATTCTACAAGAAATTACAGTAACATAAGAATCCAACAAAACTAAATTCACTCAATATGAAGTTACAGAGAAATACTTATGCATTTTTCAAGTTAGACGAATTTTTAGTGCAAAAATATGCTAAATCAAAAGTAATTCTACAAACAATAATTTTTGGAATAGTAACAAGATCTATACCAATTTTAGATTAAAGTACAATTAAAAAGGAAACCAACAAAATTTGTTTCATGCAAAAAGGAGTAAAAATGAATTACTTATGCAGTTTCGAAGTTTAAAACAATTTACAGTACAAAAATAATTGATATATGGATTTTCTTATAAACCCTGAGCTGAAAACGTTTGGACCGTTGAGATCTAATCGGACGGTCCACACGAACGGTTACGTTCGGACAGTCCGAATGGCCAAAACGATCAAGGCGGTTTAATCAAAATCGGACGGTCCAAACGAATGAGACGTTCGGACAGTCCGAACGGCCAAAACGATCTGGACCGTTGAGACCAAATCGTACGGTCTAGACGAGGTACAAGTTTGGACTCTGACTGAAGCAAACTGACATGTGGGTCCTACACGTCAGAGACTTTAGCTTTAATCGACGCTTAAACCTATCGTTTTCTATATGCGGGTCCCACATGCCAGAGACACAAAAACATGTTAAGGCAGCCATTAATTACTATGTAATGATTTGCAGTTAATGGCTGAGATTTAAATCTTAATCTCCTCACTACAGAGATTGACGGGGTATGACAAAAATCTGAGTTCAATGCTGAGCTCACCGCCGTGATGTGGTCCACACCGGCGTGAGCTAAGGGCATGAATGGGTTCCTAATAGTGTTGCACACCTACTGGAGATGGTGGTGGCAGCTGAGATGCCCTATACCGGCGGCTAGCCGGAGAGGGGTGGTGCTAAGGTTCGGGCAACTTGCATGTCGCAACCCGAGTGTGTTTTGAGCCTAAAATCACATGCATGCATATCTAAAGGTTACTAGGGACCTGACGAGGATCTAATAATCCTCATTTTATCTTTTATCTATAATTATCATTATGGATAAATATGATGTCATGTGGTCCCTAGGTATACCCCTTATATTTACAAGGGAGAAGCCTACTAGGTGGTCGTAAGTTCTTCTATGACCACCCTCATAGTCGTAAGTCTTGCTACGACTACCTTATGGTCGTAAGTTCTTCTACGATCACTATCCAGTCATAAGTTATACTACGACTACCCCATGGTCGTAAGCCCTTCTACGACCAGGCCAGCCACGACTACCTTATGATCAATAAAACCTATAGACGAGTGGGTCCAATTGATTAAGGAATCTAGCGATTAACATCTGTTGTTACTCTCTGAAGTAATAGCACGTAATACTCCATTATCTCGACAAATAAGCGCGGTGGCGTGAAGGGTTAACACTCCGATGATTACTACAAACATGCGCCCGTTACTGGATTTGATGAGGCGCCTCTTCACCAGGAGAAAACGGCTAGTCCTTCACGACTATATAAAGGCAGCGATTAGAGAGGAGAAGGAGGGCGATCGGGGAAGACAGCAAGCAATCAAGAAGACAGTTAGACACTATCTTCTGTAATAGTCTTAGTCTTTTCTCCTGATTGTACGAGACACACTCAATACCATATACACACAAGAGTAGGGTTGTTATTCTCCCCGGAGAAGGCCTGAACCTGTATAAAAATACCCGTATCAATCTCTCTGCGTGATTCCATTCTAGGAGACCCCCCGAATCAAACAATCTTTACGTAAGATCGGTTCTAAAACACCGATAGGACCTTACCAAAGGATGGACAGGTCCGAAGAAGCTCTGAGGTGGCTTGACGTCGTTAATGGCAACGGTGGCGCTCGGCTCCACGCGGAGAGAACAGCCTGAGTAAGGAAAAGACCCATGAAACATCAAGATAGCTCAAGTAGGTTCAGTAGATGGTGGGAGAGCGTGGAATTGGAAATTGCCTTACTGGATCGACAAGGAGATGAAAAGGGATCTTGTCGGCCAACACTGGTGGAAACTAAAAATCCACGAGTTCATGTGACACATTGCCCAAATTAGTTGAGGGGTTTTCAATGTCACACCTAAAGACACGATATGACGTGCAAGATTGAGGATAAAACTCACCGAAGACAAAGTTGGCACAAAGGTGGCCTTCGGGGCACACTCTAGGGCGGAAAATGGCACAAAGGCGTTCCGGGCACTACACAAGAGATCAAGAGCTCGCATTAGCAAAAATGGAAATGGCATGCAAGAAGGAAACTAAGGGACTTAGAGGTGAGGATTTTACCGAAAGGATGAGTCGATGTGAGCCTCCTTCTCCTCGACCGAAAAGAGAAGTGAAGAGAAACTAGGATTTGGAGGGATTTTAACCGGGAAAGACGACGGCAATGGAGGCGGCGTTAAGCAACGAAGCTCCAGGAGTGGTCACAATGGGCGGTGGCTCATGGCGTTGATGGGGCGGTGCAGCATGCAATGGGCGCGTGGTGTTGAGATTCTGCGCGAGCGCCAACGGGAGGTAAGAGATGAAGTTGACAAGTGGGTCCCATCGTGTCAATGACTCAAGCGAAAGTGGCTCAGGTCAGTTTGAATGAGTGGATTGGGTCAAATGGTCGAGTCGAAATTTTTTGATAGTCCAATTGAACATGGACGGTCTAGATTGTGTGCGCATTCTGATGGTCCGAATGGCCCAATCGATCTGAACGGTTGATATGAAATCTAACGGCTCACGCGTGTTTGCTTCTTCGGACAGTCCGAACGACACAAACGATGTGGGCGGTTCGATTGAAATCGGATAACCCAAATAACTTCGCGTCCGTTTGGACTGGCCCAAGCACGGAGATGGTTGGGTTCAACCAAGAGGCTTGGGTTTGACCTAAGCCCAGACAGTAGTAAGGACTAGGTTTGAAAAACAGGCTGAAACTTTGAGGAATTTTTAGATAGAGTTGCATAACTCTAAAAATTCCAAAATTTCTACTGGAGGTTCCTGACTCAAAGATTAACCTTGAATAAAATTTCTAGAGGTTTTTATGCATTATATTGTTCTATAAAAATTTGTCAAGGTTCTGCCCTAGGGTTTGACCAAGGGCCCAACTAGTTTGACTAGCCCTTTTGAAATAACAAATAAAATCTAAAAATTATGAAATTTTTCAGAGAAGTCACTAAGAAGTTCTAGAACCTAGAAAAAATAATTCTAGAGGATGATCAAGACTTCTTTAGAAAGTTTCAAAGGGTTATGCTTCTAGTCAATTGAAGCATGAGGTTTTTCACAAACAACAAAACCTTTTGGAAGAATTTCCAGAAAATTCAAATGACAACATGAGGCATCAAAAGTTTTAAATTCTCCTCATTTTTATACATTTGAAATACAAACCATGTTCGGGATGTTATATAACATGTACAAACACATGACTCGACACTACTGCTTCTACATGCATGGACTCAACTACATGCATGCGCTCGCCCTTTGCTATGCCCACCTCGCTGACAGCCTGTCTCTGGCTGCCCGCGCCCGCCGTGCAGCTCCACCACCGGAAATCGCCACGCACGCACTCCCGCCATGCACTACAGGAGCGCATCGCTCTTCTGTCATCTTCGCGCTCGTCTCATATACAGCGCCCGACAACCGTAATGTCGGCAGCTTGCCCCCACCACGCCTCCAACCGAAGCCGCCACCGATCGTGCATCGACCACATGCCAGCGCCAAGATGCATGCCTCCGAGCGCTGCTCATCCGTCTAACGCCTAGCGCCGACAACGCGCCTCTGAGCTGCCGTTGAGTGTGCTCCATGCCATGGCACAGCCGGCCGCCACGCACCCTCAAGCGTTGCCACGCCCGCCGCCACGCCGTATATGCCACCCCGAGAGTCGAGATCACCCATCCCGGGGCAGTAGTTAGGGTTTCAAACCTGGAGCTCTAATACCAATTGTTAGCCCAAACTAAAGACGAACACATGCAAACACAATGGAACCCTAGAACGCAAACGCAAGAACACAAGATTTTTTTTGTGCCACCGGAATAACAATAACTTTTCTGATTTTCTCTTCTATTGTACTTGTTCACTGACGAGGATTGTTGACTAGTCAATTATTCGGATATATCTTTATTTGCTTATTTATAGATAAGCTAGATTTTTATTGGGCCTGAGTTAGTTTTATGGTCCCAAGATCAATTAAGCAGTCAGAAGGTGGGCCTAAAAAGTCTTTTCTTTGACCGCTCCCAAAAAACTCTTCTGGAGGCCCAGTTGGACCTCCTCTATGGGTTCCTCCAGGACCTCTCTAGGACCACTCCAGGACCTCTCCCTCGCAGAGGAGATCCTAGAAAGCGGTTACCCACGTATGGTTAATAACAGCTACACGTGGAGATATCGGTGATAATGGTCATCACGAAGAGACGCGACTGTTGGCTTGAAGAGACGCAACCCTTGGGCGAAGAGGCACCACTGTAACAAAGTGCCGACGCTTGTAAAACTATAAATAGTCCATCCTATGTACCCTTGTAACATAAATTCACATCCAAGCCCTAATCCACGTGTATTCATAGCCACTTTCCCTGTAATCAAAGCATACTCTTTGCAATACATATTCACTATTTTGAGTCCTTTGGCGAATAGATAGTAATCTCCATTTTTTTCCTTTATATTCTTATTTTGTCCATTTTGTAATGAGAGTCCCAGACATCAACAGCTGGCACCGTCCGTGGGGAGCGTTGTCATCATCTTCGCCTACTCAATTCTGGTAATGTGTCCCGTGCTTTGCTGATGAATCACAATTTGCCTCCTTGGAGAGAAGAAAGCATCCTTGACATTTCCGACTACGATGACGACATGGAAGAAAAGTTCGTCCTCGTATCTGGTAACACCCATGGTTCCTCTAGGGCCATTGCTAAGGCACCGTCACCCACCGAGTCTGCATCCGCTGGCTCCACGCCGGCCGTGCCTTCGTCCACAAGTGCCGCTATGGACGAGTACTATTCTGAGCCTATCTCCCTTGGAGGAGGAGATTCGGAAGGTCCCTGGAGCCAAGCAAACCATGATGATCTCGCTAGCGGCCTCCACACTAAAGGCCTGGAGAGAACATCTGGGGAGAATCTTCTATTCACCCTACAATACAACTCGATCTCTTCCTTAGAGGACAAGGGCATGTTCACCCCTTCTGCCTATTCCAGTGGTCATCAGGTCACCACCATCGATGACAATCAATCCAATCCCGTGATAATCCCAAAGCATCAGGGCAACGCCAGAGCGGGAAGAACGGGAATGCCTCCAACAAGGAAGAGACCCGACAAGCCGAGATAAGTGCCGCCACACAAGCGCACATCTCACAGGTTCACGACCACTATTACCGAGACGCCCCTGGCTCCTCAGCAAGGGCACCACCGCTGACGATGCATACACCACTACGGCGGGCAACGATTGTAAGAGATCCAAATACCTTACCAACCCCCATGTAGGAGGATTCCCCTACAGAGCGTATTCGCTACTTAGCAAGCTCCATCGCACGTCCTCTGGAAGGATTAACTCTAGAACAAGGAGTGCAAAAAATACGTGCAATTGCACAAGAGCTACAAGATGCGACAGAGAACATTTCTACCAGATCGCCTACTGTGCTTTCCCAAACGGATTCACACTTAGAAGGGTCCTCCATTGGACGCCAAAGGCAAAACCAGAATTATGGTTCTCCTGGCCATCACGTTCAAGGCCAAGGAGAGCATGACACCCATCTTTCGGGACATAGTAGACTCATGCAACGTAGAGCGTGTCGATGTAGTAGTCGCAATCGATCGTTACCTCTAGCAACCAATCACTTTCCTTTAAAAGTAGTGGATCGTCCTTGTAACATCCCAATTTTTAGAGCTTTAAAAATCATTTAAATAGTTGGTAGAGAGAAAATTCACCATTTGGATTTATTTGAATTTAGTTCAAAAGCTTAAACTTGGACTTTAGTGACAAAACAATTTAATATGAATAATTCCAACATGAACAATAGTCAAAATTATTTTTTATTTGGATTCTATGAGCTTGGATATATTTTCTAGAATTTTCTAGAATTTTTCCAAGTTCATTTGCTAATTTCTATTGCTTATTTGGATTTTTAGTATTTTCTTAAAAAGAAAAAGCTATCTTAATCTCCCATTAGTGTTTGGGCCGAATCTTCTCGGCCCAACTCTCTTCCTCATGAGGCAGCCGCCATTATCATGCCCATTATCGCCAAATGTCTTGCGTCTTGGCGTCCATGGCCAATCACTTCATTGCCAGTGGGCCCGCCTTGTCGGAGCCGTCTTCCTCGTCGCTTTCTTCTCATGAGCACGCGACGCCACAAGAATCGCCATGGAAGCTCACGGCGAGCCATTCGTCGGGCGCCCAACCGCTCCACGTCCTCCGCACGTGCGCACGACGCCACGACCACCCGCCGCCTCCCCACGACCTCCTCGTCCCATGGCGATTCGCCCACGCGCCTCAACCGCCGCCACGACCTCCACGTCGCCCGCGCCTCGGGCTCCCGGCCCCTATAAAGCCACCCCCTGCTTCGCCTTTGCCCCCTTTCCAAGAACCCCCAACCCACACCTCCTCCCGAGCCCTTGAGCCGCCGTAGAAGCTTGGAGACCTAACCTCGCCGCTGCTTGCTCCGACGAGCAATCCCGTCGCACCCGAAGCCACATCGCCTACACCGTCGGCATCGCACGAGCAAGGGGAACCCGAGGGACACCTTCGTTTCGTCGGAGGAGCCCTCTAACGCCGTCGCCGTCGAGCCCGTACCTTCGCCTCCGCTAAAGCCTCGCCGCCGGCCGCCTTGGTTGTCCTCGACCACCCGGAGCTGCACCAGAGGTTCGCCCGAAGCCGCCTACCCTGCATACCACCCGCCATGGGTGAAACGCCGCCGTTCGCCGTGCCTTTGGTTCCCGTGCGCGCCGCTTATCGCCGCCACGTCACCCTCCACCTCAGCGTTTCCGCCTCCGTGGCGCATGCGTGTCAGCCGCGTGGGCGCCGCGTCAGCGCCACGCCAACCCCAACCAGCTCGGTGGACTCAGTCCACTGTGAGCCGTGTCACTGACATGTGGGTCCCACATGTCGATTTTATTTTAATTCTTTTAATTCCGGAAATCCTTCACGACGTCACCTTGCAATAATTAGAATTTCCTTTAGAAAAATAATTCGGAAATTGTTAAATAACATTTAGGTTTAAATTTGTAAAATTCATAACTTTTGCATCCAAACTCCAAATTGGGTGTTTCAAATTTATAAATTCATATAAAATTAAGATCTAGCTAATCAAATCAAAATTATTTAAATTTGACTTTTGTTTAAATTTAGAAATTCATTTAAAATTCAAGAGATAGGTTAAAACTTGTAAAGTTCATATCTTTTGAATCCCAAATCAAATTGGATGATTTAAATTGCTAAAATCTTAGAAAATTATTGTCTAATTAAATAACATATAATTATGTAATTTGGAGTTCAGTTTAGTTTTAGAATTTAGAATTTATTTAATTTCCAAATTTAGGTTAAAATTTGTAAAATTCATAATAATTGAATCTTAACTCCAAATCCATCCATTCAAATTTCTAAATTCGTCTAAAATCCAGATCTATCTATTGGAGATTTTTAATTATTTTATTGGAGTTATTTGCTTCTGGTTTTATTTAGTTTTGTTTGTTTGTGTCGTTTATGTAGACTTGACTTATTCTTTGGAAGAGTTGAAGAAGAAGGACCTTTCCAAGACCAAGATCAATTCCTAGATCCTTTTCAAGGCAAGCTATGCCCTTGACCATTTTGCTTCCCAGTTTTATAAAAGTATTTTAATTCAAATTCTTGCATCTTAATTCAAGTATTTATTTAAAAGCTTTTGGGTGCGATAGTTAATTCCAAATTGATATGCCTCCTTGTGTAATTGTTAAGCCTTGATTCCTTGTCACCCTAGTTGATAATTAGTTGGTAAATATTGTAGCACCAACGTGGGTTGGTTAGTTATGTATTAGATTGCTTAGTCATGCCACGATTCACTTGTCATGTATCTTGATGTTATAAATTGACTAAGTGAATATGAAACTAATAATGAACAAACTGTGTGTACTATGTGTCTTTGTGGCATATGTTGCACTTAAATCAACCGGGGTGGTAAAGGTTTTGGGTGAGGCAAGGGGTGATACTTGTGTGAAAGGGGTGGACTGTGGATGTGTGAATATTAAAAATCTGTGTGTCTATGTGGTTTAGTTAGTGGAAGTCTCGCCTTGGTCAATTAAGGACCTCACCATGTGCTCCATTGAACTGAGCTCTGTCACGACCACATGCCTGCTTTTGAGACGGGCCTAGCATAGTAGGATAAGGTATCTGAAATGCTTTGTTATGATTAGTG
Organism: Phyllostachys edulis; assembly: GCA_036346405.1. Lineage (NCBI taxonomy): Eukaryota > Viridiplantae > Streptophyta > Magnoliopsida > Poales > Poaceae > Phyllostachys > Phyllostachys edulis. The sequence continues at coordinate 57,684,084 of CM070547.1, read as the reverse complement.
TTAGCTACACTAATTGTATCTTGTGGGTAAAGTGTACAAACTCGCAGAGTGTAACTTAATCTATTCGAATAGCGCGTCATGATCATGGACAATGCTCGGGATTTGACACTAGGGTAGATTTTCATAAAAGCGTGTGGGAAGGAGCTATGTGATTAAATCATCTAGCTATGTGAATAACTTTGTTAGGCGTGTGTGTGTCTTTGTGAAATAACTTGTTAAAATTATTATTGTCTATTTGTTTTACCTATCTTTAATCTATTAATTGTATTCAATTGCAAAAGTTGCATTTATGCAAAAGAGCCATAGAATGCCTTCCTTTGTAAAAAGCCAAATATATATATATTTTGCATCTCGTGGTGTGGCTTATGAGTACGGTGTGTACTCACGCTTGTTTTGACGAATCAAGCGAGGAGGAGTCTTCACCAAAGATTCGAGGACGAGTACATCGAAGGTGCCCGATCGTGAGGTCTTGATCCCAGTCGGTTGCTGTGGCGAACCGATGGGGTGCCACTACCGTTTATGTTTCCTCTGCCGTTTATTTCCTATGTTAGCCCTGCGTGGCTCAATAGTTGTAAACTCGACCTTAAGGTCAAAACCATTATTTGTTAATCAAAGTTAATCGTTTATGTTATTATTCGCTTGTATGGATCGATTGCCATCTTTGTTGACACTGTGTGCACTAGCATGATCCTGGGCTAGTGCATTAAACACAGAGGGTCCCGAACCGTAATTTTGGGTCCCGACAGTCCTCAAGTGCCACAACAACCGCAGTAGCACCTCCATGGTATCCACACATCCAAGGAAGGAACACTGAACGCAGGTGTGCTAGCACCAAGTCACATGGGAAGGCTCTCTCAAGGAGATGGCGGCTAGGGTTTCGGTGGAACAACTCACGTGTATCGCCTATCCCCAATAGCCTCAAGCATCTCCTTATATAGTGCCCATGACGGATCCTATCTGAACACGTTTGTTTCAACCCGTTAAGTGTGTGACCCATTAGGTTCATGCGTAATCGGTTGTGACTCGAAAACTCCTTTCCGATCACGAGTCATTAGCGGCTCTTAGCAGGACATAATGATTCCCGAATACACACAAATTATATCGGACAAGCCTTAATGCAATATGATCTATGACCAGGTCCTTATCACTAATGACCAGCTTGTATCTCTATACGACCAACTCATATATTGTCATGACTAGTCTGTAGCTCTTTACGACTAGTTCACGATCAGTAAGTGATCATGTTCGACCACTACTACACAAAGGGTCATCACAGACGGTTCTAAACCGTTATCACAGACGGTTTCTGAACCGTTTGGATTTATGTGTCTGTGATAATAGGCGATCATCACAAACGGTTTTCAAATCATCTGTGAAAAAAGCTATCACAGATAGTTCTTGTTAAGTACCGTCTGTGATAGTATATTTTCACAGACAGTTCTGAACAAGAACCGTTTGTGATAGTTAAACGGTTCTTGTTCAGAACCGCCTGTGATAGTTTTTCTATTGTAAAAAAATGGATTTTGAATGTTTCATAAACATCTACTACTATATGTCTTGATATTTCAGACACGTTGTTTGTCTTTGCGCTACCTGTTTGACCATATGCAAAAAATACCTGTTGTTACAAATAAAACAAAAAGGAAAGAGAACACATTCAACAAGTTCATGGAATGCTCTCCAAGTACATAAACGTTTATGTTTTACCTTAGCAAGGTAGACGAAGCGAAGAACTAATAAACGATTGAAGACTCTCCTGCGAACCAACCCAGAGGTTTGGCAAATCCTCAAACGGACCTTCATGTTCAAAGGATTGCTGAGTTAAAAAGGGAAGGGAGCAGAACGGAGCACAAAAATCATGGAGAAAGGAAACTAACAGCAAGGACATCACAACCTGCAACATGGTGCACTAGTAGACCTGCACAAAATCGGAAAAAAAATCATATTAATCAAGGCGTAAATGCAAATCTACATCACTTACGGAGACCGGACGAGAGATGAAGGGCAGATCGCTAGCTACCATCAGCGCCATGGACTCTGTGGAGCAGAGGAGGCCAACGCGAGCAAGCGGAGGACCGAAGGGGACGATCTCCACCTCGGCTGAGCTGAGCAGCAATAGCAGCATGCGGGAGCTTCGCCCTAGCGCGTCCCGCCTCGACTTGACTATAATATATAAGGACAGTGCCAAAATATTTTGCCTCCCGTGCACGCGTTCAAAAATTTTCAAATTCCCGCGTTGCGAATCACAGACGGTTTTTGTATGAATCCGTCTGTGATGACTTATCATAGACGGTTCATTTCACGAACCGTCTGTGATACTTCATAGACTGTTTTTGATACGAACCGTCTGTGATAAGTATCTCATCACAGACGGTTTGTATCAAAAACCGTCTGTGACTTGGATTTTACCATGGATTGAAATGTCAATCCTTTGCTACGTCGTTGTCATGGCAGCCAAGCCTTTGCCGTGCCCTTGTTGTGGCAACCAATCCTCTGCCGTGGCACACAATCCTCTGCCGTGGCAGCCAATCCTCTGCCGTGGCACACAATCCTCTGCCATGGCAGCCAATCCTCTATCGTGGCACACAATCTTCTGCCCTGGTAGCCAATCCTCTGCCTGGCACAATCCTCTACCGTGGCACACAATCCTCTGTTGTGGCTGCCAATTGTCTGTCATGGCACAATCCTCTGCCATAGCACATAATCCTCTGTCGTGGCACACAATCCTTTGTCGCGTCGTGGCACACAATCCTCTGCCACGCCGTAGCACACAATCCTCTACTGTGATAGCCAATCCTCTGCCTGTTGTGGCAGCTAATCCTCTGCCGTGGCACAATCCTTTGTCGTGGCAGCCAATCCTCTGCCGTGGCACAATCCTCTGCCACGGCACACAATCCTTTGCCGCGGCACACAATCCTCTGCCGTGGCACACAATCCTCTGCTGTGGCAGCCAATCCTCTGTTGTGGCACAATCCTCTGTCGTGGCAGCCAATCCTCTGTCGTGGCACAATCCTCTGTAGCGGCACACAATCCTCTGCCGTGGCGGCCAATCCTCTATTGTGGCATACAATCCTCTACCGCGGCACATAATCCTCTGCCATGGTACACAATCCTCTGCCGCGCCCCTACCGTGGCACACAATCCATGGTAAAATTAGAGAGTAAGAAAAATTTCAAGCCATGGTAAAATTCCAAGTCACAGACAGTTTTTAATATAAACCGTCTATGATATACGAAGCCATCACAGACGGGTCTTATTAAGAACCATCTGTGACGTTGCACTATCATAGACGGTTTATAAATAGAACTGTCTGTGATAATTCATAGACGATTCTTAACAATAATCGTCTATGATCTCTACGATTATCACAGACGGCTCTTCTTAAGAACCGTCTGTGAATTATCACAAATAGTTCTATTTACGAACCGTCTGTGATAATTCTGTATCACAAACGGTGTTTAAGGAACCGTTTGTGATAACTACAACACAGACGGTTCCAAAGGAACCGTCTGTGATGAGGCGTCTAGTATAGCTTATTTTGTAGTAGTGGGCCAGCCTACGACCAGCTCGTATCTTCATACGACTAGTCCGTATCTGATCGAACTAAAAGACCTTCTCGTGTATTCTCCCTTTGCCTCACGATATCTGGTTGAACTCCAGGTGAGATTTATGTCATCCATGGACTGTTCAATACTTTCTTGATCAAGTGTCAGATAATTTCACGTGGTTGAACACTTCGAGCACTAGTGGCATGGCTATGCACTTTCTTTATCTGACCACATCGAGGGGCCCAGAGATATCTCTCATGTTATGTTAGGAGGGGCAAATCCTATATCTGACCAGTCACATTCATCCGCATGTTTTATAGCATACCTGAAAGCTACCTTTAGAACTACCCAGTTACGGAGTAGCGTTTGAAAACCCTTAAGTGTACTATTACATATGTAGGAAACCATGTTGATCTCAAATCTAAGGATTATACATTATCATTGCTTGAGACCAACTGACGACACATAAAATCATAACAATCTTAATAGTATCTCAAGGTGGGTCAATCCAACCCCATGTTCTCTAACATGTGTTCACATTATTGATTCGACATCCCTATATCCATGATCGGTGAAAACATGGTCATCAATCAATACATATGTTGGTCGATAAGTCATTAGTGTTCCGAGCAGTGACATCCGACCAGGGATACTTTTAGAATGACATCATATAAGTTAAAAGAGCTTCACCAATAAGTCACATACTTGTTAATCTTTATAACCGATGATTCATTCAAGGAATAGAATAATATTTATTCAATAACTCATAAACATAGACGTGATATAATCATCTACATTATTGCCTCTAAGGCATATCACCAACAAGATTTACTGCAACCTCTAAATGACTTTATTGCTTACAAAAGGATTTACTACAATCTCCAAATGACTTTACTACTCTGTTACAAAAAGATTTACTGCAACTTCCACATGACTTTATTGTTTATCTTGGGTTTTGGTATTTAGGACTCATGTTGGGTATTGAAGGTGAATAGGACCACTGGTAAGGAGAATATGCCTTTGCTTTCACAGTATGCTGGTATTTTTTTTAAAAAAAAAGAATTCTACTATGTTTCATCTTTCGGCATGTTGTCGACCACGTTAGAGAGTGAACTCATATTCTTCCCAGACTCAATCTATGCCGACAAGTTGGAAGGTATAAGTATCTACGTCACCTATGTACTAATTATATTGCATCTCTACAATAATTACCTCTCCAAGGTAACCGTCTAATCTTGTATTACTTTTTTTTTGGTTTTTTTTATAGGCCTTCGTACATCCTTAATGATTGCCCCTACGACTGTACATGACTACGTCAATTTCGTCGTCCAGATAAGGATGAACACGATTGCTAATCCTCATTATCAAGGATTGAACGAGTAGGAAGGCAAAGGAGAAATGATCTCCAGAGTTGATGGACTTATTTATTTTGCGTTCCTTGGTTATATTAGTTTAAATTCTATTTTTTAAGTATACTTTGAATGGTATGTTATTTCATTTGTTATTGTTTCAATATCGTGTTGAAGCAAAGTATCTCTTAAGTTTGTTGTATCGTTGCTTATTGAAGGACTCACTTTATGAATGCAGCATTTTGTTATACATGATTTGGACTACATTCGGTGATAGAATGCTTGCTGAATTTTCATTAGGATGTAAATGACTCTAAGTCAATCTTATTTACTTATGTTTTTCCTTCATCCATGTTATAAAAAATGGCTTCAAAATAATTCTATAGTTTGTATTTCCGTCGCAACGCACGACCACTTAACTAGTTTTCTAAAAGAACAATAAGAAAAATAAAGGTGAATGATATGGACAAGTGGAATGTTATGCTGCATGATTACTGCATCATGTTGTCTTTGCTGAAATTAATGCAACATTGTTTGTCGATGTATGATATTCCAAATTCATCTGCTTATTATATTAATTTTTCATAATGCCAAAAACAAGAGAAAAAAAATTGGCGGGGCATATTTGTTGAAGTATGCGTTAATTGTCCGTCTTTCCTCACTAGCCATAGTTTTTAGGTAAATTGGTTGGCACATGCAACTAAATATAGTATCAGAGTCAAGAAGTCTTGAGTTCAAAACCCGACTGACGCAATTAAAAAAAATTGTAGCTCATTTCTATTCCACGTCTTAGACCTAAGAGAGTCTATACGTGAGGGGGAGTGTTGAAGTATAAGTTAATTGTCCGTATTTTCTAACCAGCTTAAGTTTTTGGATGAACTGGTTAGTACATGCAACTTTTTAGATAATAGAAGTACAACTCTCGGCCTCTGCACTAACTAGGGATGCACACAGCCATTACACCACTACTAGCTAAAAGCTTAAAACAAAAAATGGCCAAAAGCCAACAATAACAAACAAATTATCATGCAAAAGCTAGCCTAAAAAAAGACCACCTAGCTCCGCCTCCGGGACCAACCAGGAGATCGTCCACATACGAACAGTAGCTGTTCAACAAAGAGGTGATGATGGGCCAGTCTCCGTAGCGTCGCCTCCAAGAAGGGAAACGACTCACGTCGTCGTCGTCGGATCCAACCATTGAAGGTCACATCAGGAGTTTTCACTCTGGAGCTCAGGTACTTGTTCTCCAAAGCAACGCCTTCAAGAAGGTAACGCCGTTTATGTCGACGTCGTTGCCGAATCCAACCAACGAAGGCCAGATCAAGAAGGTACCAGTGCTCCAAGACCACGCCACAGAACGACCTCGTCACTGGATCTAACCAATGAAAGCCAGATCACCAAGATGACGTCTGCAACATCCCCAATGGCCAACCGCCGCCAGCACCAAAGGAAGACGACGTCTACCACAACCCACGCATCGACTAGTTAAAAGCCGTCCACCGGGAGGAGTCGAGCACTGCACAAGCCACCGCCACCACCACCGAGTCGTCGCGATCTCTACTAACAGCGTCAAATCTGGATCTGCACCATGCCTCCTCCGTTGTCATGCCATCGACAAAGCCGCGCCACCGAAAGATGCCAGCGGAGAAGGGCTTCGGATCGTCATACCCGAAGATGAGCCGGAGGAGAAGGGCCCCAGATCCAACCCCGACGAAGGTCCACACCGTTGGAAATCGGTGGACTGACATCGGGCGCTAGGAGCGTGGTGCAGATCAGACGCCACCACCGAGAAGAAGAAGCCCGCCACCGGCGGCGGCAAGGAGGAAGGGAGGAGGAGAGGGGGGCCTGTTTGGTGGTTGCTAGGGTTATTAGGAGGTTAAGTGCGGCGGCAAATCAATAATATCAACATATATTATTAGATAGTTTGGATGCTGTTTCCCCAATTATCATGCATGATTGTGTTGATCGATCATGAGCTTGCGCAATTATACGAAGCGATCGACTAATAGTACTGTCTGTAAGTGTAGCGATTGTATCCGTATCTGCCAACTCTGCTGATCGATGTTGTCTTAAACGTTCTTCAGTGAAAATATTACGTTGACTCGCTGAATTAAAACTGAACTAGTATATATCAGGACGTACGCCGTGTTTGATTCTCCAGCCAATACACGCTAGCTTAATTAAGTAGCTAGTACTAGTGTGATATTCCAAGGACACCTGATAGAGTTAATCTCATTTTAGTGTTTTTTTTTGTTAGCTTTCAATTTCCGTTTCCTGAGTTAGTAGCCGTACCCGGTTCGAACAATGAGTCCGTATAAGCATCGAGTCTATAGCCTTTATAAAGTCAAGTCCTGTAATCGTTTTGTGTGAAGTGCCTAGAGAAGAAATACTATTCGACTAAATTGGTGTTCACGTTGTCTTAGTGTTTGTTCTCGTTTTGTTTGGCGTGAGCGTGGAAGAAAGAAGCCAGGCGGGGAATTAATTAATCCATTTTCGAATGCTCTCACTAAAAACTGTTGATTTTCACGTGATGCAGGCAAAGCACCCTTTCTTGATGTGACTCGCTGCTTCTGTATACTTCCTTTCTTTTGCCGCGCAAAAAAAGCAAAATGTTCCTTGCATCTTGTTGCACTGACCTGCTAGCTCCATCCATCGTTTTATTCCAAAGAACTGAAATATGATCGATTCTCTCAGAGAGAAGGAGACCGTCAGAATTAATTAAAGAGACAAGGATCGAATGCCTTTGCTTTGCAAACCATTTATGAGTGTCGGCTAACAGCATCAGTTCTTCATTTTTCGATTTCTTGCTATCTAAGATCGAGCAAAATTTCCTTTTAGAAATTCTTCTCCTTGGGGGAAAAAGAACAGTATATATTGTTTCTGGAAGAGAGCAAAGGGAGGAGATCTAAATTAACGGCTATGTGGCATCGATCCATGCATTGAGGAAAGTTTGGAAGAGAATAATATCTTCTCCATCAAGTGGTTTAACTTGCAGAAGAACCACTCCGCTTTGGATCTTTTTTATTTAACAAAATTTTAATTTATTTCAATTAATGACCTCTTACCTAACTTATTTTCAAATCTAACTCTTTTGGTCACACACGTTATCTCTAATGTTGCAGTGTTGTTTGACCATGTCAGAGACAGTAGCATAGCCAAAAGGACATCATGGCTTGGAGCTAGAATTACCCTGTGACGTGGCAGCGTTGTTTATCATGCCACGGATGTTAGCATGACAAAAAAAAATCGGATTTAGAAATAAGTTGGCCGGATGCTATTAATAAAAATAAATTAAAAAGGCTAAATAATAAAAATTGCTGACTTTGCATGTAATGCATTCTGCTTGCGTCCGGATTCGGGAAGCATCGGATTTAATTGCATGTCACCAACGAAAAACTAATTGCATTTGACATGCTGTTTCTTTCAATGTTCTTTTGTTTTCAGAAAGAGTACTGAGATGCTGTTTTTAGTTAATTGGCTACATATATTACTACTGATATGATGCCTGATCGATCGATTGCCTCATCGATGTTGCAGGAGCATAAAAATTACAGTGCAATATAGTATCTACGTACGATATGCTTGATTGTTTTCACTAACCAGAAAAAGGACAAGGATATCAATGGAGTAAGAATTAATTAAAGCGATCATTAATGTTGGTATTTAATTTCGACAAACAGCAAGTCAGTCAATGTTGTGGCGATGTTTGGGAACCGGTCCGAGGACCAAGTGTTCGGCACTTGCCCTTGACTGGTCAGCCGTACCCTCGTCAAGGCTCTGCGGTCTGATTGAGAGGACAGGGAGACTAAGAGATTTTTCGTGTTCATTTCTTTGCTTGCCTCCTAAAGGATGTGTGGCGCCTTATGTCATTATTTCAAAAGGTGATCATAATTAAGTATATGGATTATTATTTATCTGTTCAATAGGACATTGTTCTGATGAATAGTAAATCTGTACCAGAGTTATGCAGCAGAACAATAAAATAGAAACTGCACTTTATTACATAGTTAGCCATATAAGGCTATGGTCTTTAGTACAATTATTTTATTACAACGGGAAACAGATTTCCCCTCGCTTGCCTACCATGATCCCCCTGTCATCTACTCGTCCAAGTCGTCGAATTAATTGGCTAGCTCGCCATGGTCCTCGTAGTCATTGCCCTCGCCTCCTACGGCCCCTTTTGTACCTGCGTATCCTTCGTCCCACTCGGGATAGTTCCCGGATGGACTAGGATTTAATAAAGGAGAATACTAGCAAGAGTGAGTACTAATGTACTCAGCAAGCATTAATAGCAAAAATGTACTGGATGACTCATATCTAGTTGTTAATCATATTTTCTAGTTCATCTCTTTTCTAAAAAATACTTTAACAAGATTTAGGTTGCAGTTTTAATTATGGAAAGACTACTTGTCACTCGGAGAGAAGATAAAACCCTAGCGGTTCCCTAGACTCCAATCTAGGAGACTGGCATGAATCCATGATTTTGCTTAGCACTACGCAGGCTTGTACCACTTTACCTATAGCTATTCTAAGCTCTCTCTGAACTAAGTCCCTACATTTCCTTAGATGCGGGTTCAAGATCAGAATACAGAACGTTTTCCAAGTTACGTGATTAATTCCTCCACCATTACTTTCTGTCGGTGCTGACCTTGTCACGGTGCAGATCTCATCATCCACCGAGTTCTAGTAATATTGGTTGGGCCGGTCTTACTTTCACCCAACACTCCACTTAGCGATATATTGCCATCTTGACCCTACATAATTACTTAACCGATGTGGAGGGCATAATTACGTAACAAGGTAGCCTTTTCTGCCAGCCGAAATGGAAAAATGGTTGGTATTGAATTTAATGTCTCAAATCCGAGTAAGAGTTTTGCTGGTCCTTATATTTTAACCATATGTAAAGGGTCCCACCTCTTCTTTTATCTCTTTCCTGCCACGAGCCCCTTTACCAGCCTAATATTCATCTTTCCTCATCTCATTCATCATCTATGTTCTCATATCTGTTCTCATCATCTCATTTATTTGATTTGATTTTTGAGACATAGTTTTCATGCAATAAATATATGATATAGCAATATACAGTTTACATTTAATATAACTATATTTATGTTCAAGAGAATAGCTTGCCTTCGTGAGAGTAGTGAAGATTGTTGTCGAAGAATTCGAGATCAGCTACTCCGGTCTACGTGGGTTCGTCCTCTGTACATAAGTTAGTTGATTTTATTGTGTTAGCATATTTTAATTTAATAACATTTTTCGGGTCCCCCGTTAGGTTAGCACTCCCCTAACTGCGATCATTCCATGGTCTACCGGTTTTAGGATTGCTAGTTGCCTATCTTCGGGTTCTACCGCATGACAATTAAAAGTACTACACATACCTGCAGGCAACTAAGTCTATTCAATTTTACGCGTTCAATTAACTACCGAATTGTTTTTATGCCGGTGTTGTTTAATTTAATTTATCTACCACGAATAATTTATTTCTAAAGCAACATAATATTTATTTAATCTAGAGTTTTCTAAAGGTGATTAATTGCTTGAATCAACCTCAGATAAATATTACAGCTTTTTCCTGCATTTAATTTCTATCGGCCTGGTCCACGACTAATTATTCGTACGCGACTTAAACAATTATTCAGTCCAACAATTATGTGGCTTGCACTACTGTTTGGTCCACTACTTATACCACGCCGATAGTCATAAATACGGGCATTCCATTTCTCTGCTACACCTACTACGATTAATTGTCACCAAAAATTAACTAATTGCTTAATTTCTCATTTCTTCTTTAATCCCCTTTATTTTTCCTAATCCCTTCTTAACCTCTCCTTTTCTCTCTCCTCACTATCTAATCCCCAACCACCCGAGAGCCTCCTCCTGGCTTACCTTCTTCCCCATTCTTCTCTTCTCTTCCTCCCGAACTCTATCTCCTCTTCTCTCCTCTAAGGCTCCTTCAGTTTATGGCGCCACCACCTTCTACAACCGTGTGCCGCCTCCTCCAAGCTTGCTCCTAAGCACTGCCGTCTCTGATCGGCTTGACGTCTCCTCGGCTCGGCGCCGCCTCCTTCCAGTTGTGCCTGCACCGTGCCCCCAGCCCCGGCTCCTTTGGTTCCCCTGCGCCAGCCCCGGGCTTGCCCACATCCGGCCCCGCATCCGTTCCCTCCTCCTCTGTGCCCAGCTCCCTCCGGTGCCACCCCTCATGGCACCGCCCCCACCGTTGGCTCCCTACCGGCCACCACCTCTCCCCGGCCCGCACCTTCCCGCGCTCCCTACAACACCGGCCCGTGTCGGCGCCTCCAGTCCCCCGACGTGCGGCCCACCCTGACGCTCCTGCTCAGAGCCACTCCCGGCTCTTGTCTGTCTTGGCCCATGCGCCTTCCTACTCGCCTCTCGCCACGGCTCGCCCGCTTCCCCCTTCAACTCCTTGGCCCCCGTAGGTCCCCTTGGTGCTCTGGTGGCTATGCCGGCCCGGCCTGCAGCCGTCGGCCCTTGCCCCTCTTATTTCTACACAACAGGCTAATGGCATGAAGTACATAGAGTGCGGCTTCCTAAAAACGACAGCCAAATGAAAAAGTGTGGGATACCTGGTCGGGTTCGGTTCAGGGATGGGATGGTAGTGCTCGATGATGAAGTGGTGAGGGTGCTCTTCTGTCTTCCTATTGGTCGCGTCGGTCTTCCTAGTTCGTGTCGGCTTTGTGCAGTGGTCCTTAGCGATTCTGGTCCTTGTCGCCGTTCTCGCTCCCTTGGTCTTCCTCTACTCCCTTGCTCCTCTCCTCCTTCTACTTCTTCTTTGTGGGTTGTGTGGTTGTGGATGGAGGTGGCAATGGGAGATGGTGGCTTGTTCTTACTCTTGGTTGTGCTTGTGGGAGGAGATGAGGGGCTTGAGAGTGGGAGCTCTGGCTTGTGGTTTGCTTTGCCCTCTTTGTTGCCTTCGGCTGGGGAAGAAATGAAGCTTGGGGTTTGTGGCTTTGTGATATTTGTGTTGGCATGTGAAGCAATATTCTTATATGGGGGAGATGGCTCTTGCAGAGGTGCATTCAGTTGCCCTTACCACTTGGCCTATGCATTCCCCCTTTTTACCATTCCTTATCTCCAACCCTCCCTCTAAAGCTACTAGTTGGCTGGGCAAACTTATGGACCAAGGGTCCATAAGCCATTATGCGTGGGATTTCCTGGTTGAGGCAAGACAGTATACGTGGGTGTCGGATTCTAATAAACGCCAGATGATGAGACCCACTGGAGATGAGATAGTGCCGACTAACCTAGGTTGGTCTAGGAACCATTATGATCTTCATGAAATCTGATGGCAACCTCTCTTTACTCGAACTCTATTTTATCGCTTTAGGTTTATTACTAGTCTACTGGTCTTTGCGGGAAATGGCTATGTGGATAGGGTTTTGGATTTGGCCATGGAAATGGTTCGACTAGATGGTGATAGGTGGACAATGGTACAAGGAGGGCTTTGGCGGAATGAAATGCAACAATTTATATTGTAATTTAATTAAATGTTGTAATTTATATTTTGATCGATTGTAAATCAATCTTGTAATTTAATTCTAAATGTATAAGAACATTTTACTTTCGCCTGCAACTAATTCTTGAAATTTATTCGAGAACGTGATGAAGTTGCATTATTACCCTTGAAGTTCATTTGAAACTTCTAGAGATGGATTCTTGTAATAATTTCTGAGTTTGTAACAATGTTTTAATTTTGCTCGCGATGTATTCTTATTGTGATTCATCTTAGAGATTGTATTAAGGTTGTTTGTCTGCTAGCAATGAATTATTGTGATTGACTCCAAGTTATATCAATGATTTATTCTTGTGGCAATAATATATATTGTAAATGTTGTTGTTGAATTTGAATTGTATTATTTTATATGAAATTTCTTGGCGTTGTGCTAGATATTGATTTGAGATTATGATTGGGTCTTGATTAGAAAATTTAAATTACTACTAATGTCGAACCCGGGATTAACACCCCAAATCCTCTGTGCATTTCTGAACTAGTCCCATGATCAGTAGCTAGTTCACGATGAAATAGATATAGTAACATCCATGAATCGCATAATTATATTAATAATCAACAGAGTTTATTACAAAATAGGCTTACAAGCCAACAATAAAGAACATAGCGGAAGGCAAAGAAGTAGTGGAGTCGGTGATGCGCCACGAGCAATTGATTGGGTAGCGGCCTAGTCGTCGAGATCCACACCGATAGCAAAGTCCTTCTCCTCTGAAATTTGTTTGCATAAAGCAAGTATGAGCACAACTACCGTGCTCGCAAGTTACACCCAAATAACAGAGTTAATGCATGCAAGGATATATCAAAGGAAGGCTTATTGGTTAATTTTGCATAAAGCAATGTTTTATTTAAATACTTGTACTAAGTTCCAAAGCGGTTATTCTATAACTTAAAATTTATTTTTAAAATTCTCAATTTTATAGTCAGATAACATTCACACAAGAATGGTGAAGGATACCCTCCTATCACATGGCTTCCTGCCCAATTCCCATTTGGATAGAAATTCAAAATTATTTGTGTCAAATCATTTTGAAATCAAAACCAAAGTCTAACTTTGAGTGGCTTTGCTAGCATGTCCATGACCGTGGACACGGCTATTTGAATAGTTTTACACTCTGCAGAGGTTGTACAGCTTTACCCACATGATATGAATTCTCTAGTTTGTTTAGCACCCGTTGATACCACCGCTCACTACCTTAGATAAGCAGTCTAGAGCACGTGTCAAGGCTTTTACAATGCGCTATTCCACCACAGTCCCCCTCGCTAAGGTTTCGCCCCCTTTGGATAGAAATTCGCAGAGTTCCTAGCCCCCTCTTGCGCTAAGTGGGACTAACGTAGGTCATAACATGACTACCCACCGCAACTGAAGGGAACGACCACGATGGAACATTGCAAATTAGTTAGCTAGGTCCCCTTCCCATACTCAGGACATGTGGTAGTACGAAGTGGCTTAACAAAGGAATGCTCAGAGATCGGTCCTTAACTGACTTGGGCGACTATCCACAAAACCCCTGAGCTTCAACCCATACCCGGATTGAGCCTATGCATAAACCTGCACCCACCAATCAACTATTTTGCCCAAGTACAAACCAACTTTTCATTTTTGCTTTTCAAAATCATTTACAAAATCTTCCATGACAAACCAATGCCATAGACTTTTAAACAACATTTGTTTTTTTTGGCTGAAATTCCCAAATCAAATATTTTTGGTCTAAGCATGGCTAAGCATAATTTTTCTCAAAATATTCTAGTTCATACTATTGTATAAACTACATTTTCATCTAAGATGTCAAGGTAGGTTTATTTCAATGTCAAGATTGGTAGTACAAAGGAATTAGGCATAACTATAATTTAAAACAGGAATTTAAATTACTGAATAAAAATAAGCATATGGTAATAATTTAAAATAGAATTTAAATAATTTTAAATAATGGGATCAAATATGATCAAAGGTATAACTTGCCTTGCTTAATTAGTTGCTCTCAAACGGTGTCGAACTCTATACATGAAAATAAGCTAAATTCAAACAAAATTCAAGTAAAGATTCAAATGAACTCCAAATTAAATAATTTTAGTTTATTTAATTAGATCTTGATTTTAGACAAATTTAGAAATTTGAATCGACGAAATCGGAGTTCGTATGAAGGAGAACGAACCCCGGGAAGTTTACAATTCACATGAAATGATGACATTGGTATTTCCGGAATTATTGGAATTATTTTCTAAAGGAAACCCGAATTACTACATCAGCATAACGTCATCGGGTGGGAAATCCATTTCGACCGAAATTGTATTACACTGACGAGTGGGCCCGGGTCCATGGCGGACCAGGTGCAAGGGCTGGCGTGGCTTGCCACGCAAGCAGCCATGTGGGAGCCATATGGCCGCCACATCCACAAAGGCACCTAGGTGGCGCACGGGTGGCGCCTACGTGGTGGTGCCACATAGACCTGGCCGTGGCGCTCACGCCGTGTTTCGCCGTCGAAGAAATGCCTGGCGGCCGGCAAGGTCACTCTTCCAGACGAGAGGAGGCAACGGGGAGTTGAGGGTGAATGATTTGGTCACCTGAGGACGCTGTGATGGTCGGCGGCGAGGTGAAGGGCGGCGGCGCGTGCGGGCTCGATGGCGGCGACGGGCTCCGGTGGCCTTGGACGAGAAAGGTCGCGTGGGGTGTCAATGGTGTCAATGGTGCGACGGCGGCAGCGAAGCAATGGTGACGGCGCGCGATTGAAGAAGAAAGCACTTGCGGTGGCGCACATGAAAACTCCAAATCACGGCGATTGGAGGGAGGAGAAGAAGGGTGAGTGAGGGGGTTTGGATGAGCGAAGAGAGGCGCTCCCGATGCTCCTATTTATAGGGCGGGGGAGTGGTCGGGAGGAGATCGGGTCGCATGGGATCGTGGCGGCCTTGGCGGGATTTCGGCGAAACCAAGGCGATGAAGGGGAGGTGGGCGGAAAGGGAGGCAGCAAGATTCGGGGGGCTTGAATGTGCACATCCGCGCAAGGAAAGGAGGCGAGGATTGCGGCGAGGTGAAGCTCCATGACGCGATAATGGCGGGCGGCATGTGCGGCTGTGTGAGGAAGAACAACGAGAGGTAGAAAATGGGCGCGGGACTGTCTGATTCCCATCCGACGGATGCACGCGGTGGGAGGAGAATGAGAGGGGAGCGGCTGCCATCGGATTTCAATCCAACGGTGGAGATTAGATGGAGGGGAGCGCGGGAGAGCTAGCCAAATGGGCCGAAAGCGCGACGAAACGGGCCGAGCCAAGGAGGTTTCGACCCAAAACCAATTGGGGATTAAAATGATTTTCTAATTTTAAATAATCCGATTAAATAAAAAGGGGCTTAGAAAATAGCAAATGAAATCCAAAAATTTTAGAAAAATTCACAGAAATTCCTAGGGTTATTTTGGACTTAATAAAATTATTTCTAACTTAAAGTTGGCTTTTAACTTTGCAAATAAATTATTTTGGCTTTAAAATATTTAGGAAAAAGCTTTTAAAATTCCAGAAAATTCCACAAAAATAATTAAATTTTTATTCTTCAATTTAAACTCAAATAAAACTTCAAGGACTTCAAATAAATTTTACTTTTTACTTTTAAAACTCAGAAATTCAAATAAAGCAATTAAACTCTTTCAAATTTCAAAAATCAATAAAATAATAACTTTATTTATTTTAATTTTGGTAACAGCACTTTGGGATGTTACAACTAATTACTGATTAGCGTTGTTTAGCTCTAGTTAATTGTTTGGGTTCTCACATCCTCCCCCCTTAAGAAATTTTCATCCTCGAAATTGAAATCTCACTTGAACAGATTGGGGGTAGGCTTCGCATAGCTCTTCCTTGTTTTCCCCACATGGGTTTACTGATGGCGTGATTCTTCCACTGAACTTTGCACGAACGTATCGTTCGGTTTCTTAATTGACGGTCTTCTATAGCCAGAATTTTCACTAGGAGGTCTTCATGTGTTAAATTGTCTTGTAGAGTGAAGTCGAGATTTGCTATGTGTTGTGAGGGCTTTCTCTGGCATTTTATGAGCTATGGGACGTGGATTACGTCGTGGATTCTCAACGATTGGCTTGGTAATTCCAGTTGATATGTTAAGGTGCCTTTATGCTCTAAAATCTGAAATGATCCAACATACCGTGGATTAGTTTTCCTTTTAATCCAAATCGGTGCACCCTACACATAGGTGATACTTTCAAATACGCATAATCCTCGACGTCAAACTGTAGGTCTCTTCTATGTTTATCTATGTAGCTCCTTTGCTTACTTGGCATGGTATGTGCCACCCTAGGCGGTTTGTGGCGGTTGTCTATGGTAGCATCATGGTGGTTCATTCAGGATATAATAACTTTCTTGGACATTGTCTCTAAGACATGCTTGACTTGTTGATGGTTTTGAGTACTGCCAAATTGTGCGCGTTGAGGTCTCATTTCTCTTTTTACTTCTTCATAAGAAGTTGTTGAACTTTGAATTTGTGTCGTTGCTATTATTTTTAGGCTTCACTTGTTGGTTTTGGGTAAAACAGGTTAACTCCTAAAACGGGTGCAACTTTATTTGCTTGATTTGAGCATGTGGACACTAGCTATGCGATGCTAACAGACCTAAACTTGTGTACCAAGGCTTGGTGTATCTTACCTCTTGTTAATGGCTTGATAAACATTACCATGGATTTCGTAGTCAACCTACTTCGTACCCAGCGAGGTAAGGACGCAATTTAGGTAGTGGTGGATTGATTTAGTAAATCCGCGCACTTCATTCCTATTCGTACGACAAATTCGACAAGTGATTTGGCACCCATCTATGTGCGTGAGATAGTAAGATTGCATGGTGTGCCCAAGACGATAGTTTCTAACAGAGATGCCAAGTTTGTCTTCATATTTTGGAAGAGTTTGCAGGACACTTTGGGCACGAAACTTCAGTTTAGTACCGCTTTCCACCCGCAGACGGATGGGCAGTCCGAGCACACCATTTAAATACTAGAGGACATGCTAAGGTCATGTGTTCTGTTCTAGAAAGGTAGTTGATAGGATCATTTGGCACTCGTGGAGTTTGCCTACAACAACAGCTACCACTCTAATATTCGGGCAACGCCATTCGAGGTTCTGTATGGGTGGAAGTGTAGATCGCCACTTTGTTGGGATGCCATAGGCGAGAAGGCTGTTCTGGGTCTGGATTGGGTTCAGCAAATAGTGGAACGAGTGGCGGACATTAGATAGAATTTACTAGCTACCCAAAGTAGGCAGAAAAGCTATGCGGATGTGAGGAGACGTGACTTAGAGTTTGAAGTGGGGGATCAGGTGCTCCTGAGAGTATCTCCACTACAACACAAAAGCCCTGTAGAGACGCCTATTTTAAGGGTTAAAGACGTTTTCAATCATCTCTATAGCATCGTAGAGCCATTTTTGTAAAACGTCTCTCGAGCGCCTCCCCACGTACCATGTCAAAGATCATAGAGATGTATTGTTAAGCGCGTCTACAATGATATGAGTCGTTTAGATTGCGTCTCTACAAGTTTGGAGGCAGCTTTCATATATGCATTTCCATATCGTCTCTACTCTCCCTAGTGGCGCTTTATTGCGTGCCAATGATATGAGTTGTTTAGATTGCGTCTCTACAAGCTTTGAGACGCTTTCATATATGCATTTCCATATCGTCTCTACTCTCCCTAGTGGCGCTTTATTACGTGCCAAGAAAGATAGATCGCATTCATAAGCGTATTTAGATTGAGCTAGAGCGTCATTTTTATTTTGTTCGGTAGAAATATTTTATCGCTAAACAACAATGATTAGGAGAATGCAGTATCACATATTTTCATAAGTTTCAGATCTTAGGTAAAGCCATTTCAAATGTAGAATTTCATTGTCGATATATTAAAAAACTAGAAGAAAAAAACATAGACACTCCGTTGTGAAGTGAATCGAGTTAACAAGCTGAATCTAGCATCCACATACAAAGGTGCAAACACAGAAAAAACTTCCTACAAATTCTACAAGCTGAATCGGTGCGACGAGTGGTTAGAGGGCGCGGCAGTGATGGCGTCTTCGAGAACAAAGAGCCTAATCCACCTCCAAATAACATAGCACAGTACATTCATTGATAAACTTGTTTATTATGTATATTCATGTCTCAAAAAGAAATCATGCCGCATGACATAAGAAGGGTTGCATTTATTGAAAACAAAGGAAATACACAATACGAAATTGAAAGCATAGGAACCGCAATGATACTTTTTTTTTGAAGTAGCAAATTGTGAAGATAGAAATGATATAGCATAAGAAATAGTCTCTTCAATTTAAGTTGGCGGAAATAGAGTGTTTATTAAGGTTAAGTCCTCCACTAACTCAAATCAAAATGAAAAACCTATGAGCTAAACAGGAATAACTGGAGATGTTCATACTGTTACAACTCCAAAATGGAAGTCTCTAAATTCATTCAAATGTTTAGGCTCTAGAGTTTCTATTTTCTAGTACACTGATCCTGTGCTCATACTGAAACTTACTTTGAAAGAAGAAACCCATAATTAAGCTCTATGCACACTTAATCCAGTTCCCTGCACAAGAAAAGGCAATCATTTTTGCCGCACCAATCCAGATTGAGATCAAGGAAAGGAAGTTGGTTAAATTATTGAATCACTAAAACCATAAGTTCAATGACTGACAAAAAAATATGGTGAATAAGCATAATATAGAAAAGGTTCCATCTTTGATGGCCAATAAAAGTAGGACACCACTGTGTGCTTCATGAAAAAATATTACTTTGGAAAGTAAAGAAATCGTTTCACACAAACATATGAATCTTTCTTTGATCCTTTGGATGTGGCTTCATGAAAATGACCACACCCCAATATCCTGAAACGAGAACCCGAATGCCAACAAGATGACGATAAAAGTTAGAAGTGGTAAAAAGAATTCAAAGATGCCTTCAACATGTGCCATCTTGAATTACGAGCGCTTTTGGAGCGACTCAAGGCCTACATGTCTTCATTGAGGAAAATGTTCGAGAATCGAGGGTTTAAATCATGGCTCCTATCACTATTATGCTGCGGATGGAAAACACACATTACATATCCTATTTGGAATAACATGTTTCTCGATAGAATGATGTGTAATGTGGAATAGGAGTTACCGTCCATCGAAGCGACATTGCAAGGTAAAGCACACGCAATGTATGTCCGTTAGAGTCATGACCTGTTTTTCAAAAATATTCAATTGCAAGTGGTATTATTATGCTACTATAAACCTTTCTTGAACCTAATGATATGAAGCATTACTTCCACGAGAAAATTGTACACATATAAAAATTTCAAAGGAACTCATCTATTCCTAGCCTCTAGATTGGCAAATTCAAATGAAATAGCCCTCGTGGAATATTATACTTGGTTTACAACCATATAAATCTTCGTTGTTTTAAGCATAACATGCCCATTATGGGCGGTACCATAAGCAAGCCAAGTAAAGCCGCTTATTGCGTAATGAAATCCTTGTAGAGCTTTTGCCAATTTTATCCAAACAACGTGATTATATCATGTACAATTGTATCGGGAGATGTCAAATCTTGAGATCCACAATTATGTAAACATACCTTTGACATAGATGGATACCTCCACACCATGATTTGGTTTTGGGAGTACCCATGGGTGCTCACAAGCTCATTCACATTTTACACCGAGCAAGATTGCAAACCTAAAAGCGAAGCGATTGATGAGGAGAGCGGTTTATATTTAGAGTCGAGACAACACAACCTAAAGGCTAGTGATTTTGTTCGAACTATAATTTTCTGGCTCACTGTGTCAATTGAATTTAGCAAGTTCCCATTAGCCGTTTTCGAACTGATACACCTATCGGTACATTTCCACCTCGATGCCAGAGGCCTTGCCGTCTTGGTGACCAGGCTATTGCTTTAACTTGTTGTATGTTCTGTCGATCTCAAGTCTCAACACCTATTGTTGTGAACACTTTGGTTCCATACAAGTAGTGGATGTCATTTCCACCGAGCGCAAGCTCACGGTCGTCATCGACCATTTTAGCCTGACGATCCGATAAAATTCGTCACTTCATGTTCAAAAGCGAGATCCAAGTGTTGCGTGGGATGCTTTTAATACGTTTGAGTTTTTTCACGGTTAAATAACAACGCCAGTGACAAACACATGCAAAGTCCAAAGAGTAGGAAAACTTGGTTAAGCGGGAATGTGCACTTTCGGCCATATAACAACCATTCAATAAAACTACTAGTAGTATGTCGACAAATCTTCCAATGTACTCTGAAATTTTCATACATGTACTACATCAAGTCTGACAACCAATAATCCACTGCCTTATAGTACCTTACATTTTAAAAAATCTATCGGTTGAAATATGTGCACTACATCTTCTACATTGAGTACCTACTAAGTGGCATGCAAGCTTTTTCAGAAATTTTGTGGCCCGAGATTGCCCGAATCTTATCATGCCACTATCATGCATCATAATATAATATCAGTGAAATAAAATTATGATTTATGAATAAGCATTATTAACACATGGATTTTCATCTTCCATGGTATAGAATAGTTAAGGAAGTTAGAAAAATAAAATTATAAGAGAGATGTCATAGAAACATGAAACTGCTACCGAGTTATATAGATCAGGAATGTTGAGTTTAACACGTAGGTGGTGTTCCAATGCTTCTTGAACAACAGCTTTCTCATTATCATCCCTTAATCTCTCTACAAGAAGTAAATATCCATCTTTAGCAAGATCTTCATATGACTTTCCCTCAAATGTTATGTACCGATTGGCCCAACGGAATAAATCTCGTGGTGTAATGAAACCATGTTTGCAAGCCAACACTCTACTATTTTGTCTATGCATTTGCAAATCTTTCATAACTTGAACCATTTTTGTGGCATAACGGCAAGCAATTGTACACCACTACTCCAGAACACCAACCAAGAAATAGCAACAGAACAAGTGGGACTGGGATCAGTTGATGGGGAGGCGCATCGAGCTACAGAACACTGGGCGTCTAAAACCTTGCAACTCGGTAAATCGGTAATGGAACGAGAATAACTATCAATCAATACATGTCAACCAGTAATGGAACAATGGGGAGAGGATGAGATGAGCACTCACCGGAGGTCTCCAAGTGGGCCAGGATGGGCTCTCCCGATGGCGATCTTGGAGCCTTTGTCGAGGCTCGACGCCGCCGCCGCCGCCACGAGCCCGCGGAGGGAGGCACCCGGGCATGGAGGAGGGTGCAGACAGAGAGGCCTTGTGGCGGCGGGGTGAGGTCGTGACTCATGAGGGCTTTGGAGCCGCGGAGGAGGGGGGTGGCCACCGGGCGTGGAGGCAGGGCGTGCGCCAGCGCCGAGGAGAGGACGCGTCGGGCGTGGTGGAAGGGTGCGGAGGGGTGCCGGGCGTGGAGGAGGGCCGGGCGTGGAGGAAGGGCGGAGGGAGGGGTCGCCGCCAGCATGGAGGGAGGCGCGGATCGGGCGTGGTGGAAGCGCGGGAGGGGGCAGCCGGGCGCGGAGGGAGGGCACGGCACCAAGCATGGAGGGAGGGAGCGGGAGGAGCAAGGCATGGAGGAGGAGGGCGCAGAGGAGGAGCAACCGCCAGCGCGGAGGGAGGGAGGGTCTGGCGGACCTGATCTGGCGGGATTTATGTCAGGAGGTTGAAGAAGTGGAAGGTGGAGAGACAGGCGTGGGGAAGTGGAGATATGCGTACGGTGAGATTTTGTGGCGCCGTATAAAACGTCTTAAGAAGCGTCTTTACATACGAGATGTTTATCGGTGTAGAGACGAATATAAAAGCGTTAAAACAAAAGCGTCTTTATGTCATAGTTTTGTTGTAGTGCTCCCACTAAAGGAGTTGTGCGATTTGGTACTAAAGGGAATCTTAGCCCGCGATACATTGCACCATTTCCGATTCTGGCACAAATTGGAAAGTTGCCATGTCGTCTGGACCTTCCTGAGTCCATGCGAAGAGTGCACAATGTGTTTCATATTTCTATATTGAGAAAGTACTTAAGGGATCCAGAGCATGAGATCGTGCTAGAACCATTGTCCCTTAAGTAAGACCTCACCTTCAAGTCCCGTCCAGTTCAGATTCTGGAGGAATCGGAGAGGGTGTTGAGGCACAAAACGATAAAGTATGTTAAGGTGCTATGGCCGCATCAGTCCGAACAAGAAGCGACTTGGGAATTGGAGTCTCGCATGTGCGAGAAGTACCTGGAGTTGTTCTCCATGGGTACGAGTTAGAATTATTATTTATGTACAATTGTTTCATTTTGTTCTTTCATGTGGATTGTTGGACACGAAATTGGGTCGAATTACATTAAGGGGGGAATGTAATGCCATTTTTTTTACCCACAACCTTATTTTTCACCAAGCCAACAGGAGCCACAGAGAGAGGCAAAGAAGGGGATAAGACTAGCCCACTCTTTCCTCCCTCCTTAAAGCAAAGCAACCACCAGAGAGGCAAAGCCTCAGCCAACCAAAGATGACACCAAAGCCAAGCCAGCCAAGGGCAAGTCAACACAAGCCCTTCTCCCCCACTGCTAACTAGCAAGCAAGCCACAACCCACCAATATCACCACCATAAACAACCCACAAAGAGTAGTAAAGGAGAGGAAGAGCAAAGGAGTTGGGGAGGACCGATGGAGCATGGACAACAATAGCGATGACTACAGCCGATAGCCACCACCAGGAACCATGCCAAGCCAACATCCGAGGTAACCCACCTCATACCCCCCATCCATCATAGTCGAGAAACCATGGCACAACACTAGCATACGTAGAATACAAGGAAAGGTACATAAGAGAAGACATCCCCGTTAGAGCTTGTAGGAGGCGGCGATGCACAGGGGAGGCGCATGGTAGCCAGAGGTCGAGCCGAGCGTAGGCAAGCCAGGAGCGCATGGACCGAGCCGGTGACCAGGAGCAGGGCGGAGAGGAGCTGCACAAGCACGTGCACACCTGTAACATCTCAAAATTTTGGTTTGTTTTGAAGTTTTAAAAGTAAAAATAACCATTTGAATTTTGTTTGTTAAAGTTAAAGCTTAATTGGAATTTTTGGGGATAAAAAACAATTTAATATAAATAATCTCAACATCAACTATTATCAAAATTATTTTATTTAGATTCTTTGTGCTTGGATATATTTTCTAGATTTTTCTAGAATTTTTCCAAGTGCATT
The DNA here is from genome assembly GCA_036346405.1 of Phyllostachys edulis. Taxonomy (NCBI): domain Eukaryota; kingdom Viridiplantae; phylum Streptophyta; class Magnoliopsida; order Poales; family Poaceae; genus Phyllostachys; species Phyllostachys edulis. The sequence goes on along the minus strand of CM070547.1, from coordinate 57,660,479 downwards.
TGCTATTTGTGTTTTCCGTATTTTCTAAAAAGAAAAACTAATTTAAATCTTAGATCTATTAGTGGGCTGAATTTCTTCCTTTGGCCCACTCCCGCTCCCATTTATTTCTGGCCCAATTCTATTTTTTTTCGGCTAGCTTTCCTTTTTCCCTCACGTTTTCTTTTTCCAGTCGCCTTTGTTTTTCTCCCGCATGCATTACCTTGGCTCGCCGCTTCTTTTATTTTGCCGTGCGCCAGCCCACTGCTTCGCCCGGCCGTTTCTTCTTTTGGTTCGAACCGTGCACCAGCTTGGGCCACACCTTTCCTTTCTTGTGCGCGTGAGCCAGCCGCCTGAGCCGTGCGATAACCAAAATCAACAAAGCCAGCTTTTCCTTTTTGTTCTTTCTCTGCTGGTAAACCCCACACGCCACCTCATCGCCGTCTTGCTTAGGGAGTCTTCATCCCGTGTTCGAGTTCATCTCCCAGAGCTGTTGGCTTCCTTTTGGGACTCCTCTCTCCAAGCCTATATAAGTCCGCCCCTCTGCGTCTTTTCTTTCGCCTTGTGTCCCTCCACCGAAACCCTAAAAAGCTGGTCCAGTCTCATCTTCGTCGCACCACAATCACCGAAGAACTAAGCCAGCCACCGCACAAGTTCTCCATCAGATTTCTTCGTCGTCCGAGCGTTTCAACCCGAGCCACCACCGTGTTGAGATCATGTGCTCATAAGCTTCGCCGTGCTCTCCTCCTCTTCCCTGAAAAAGCACCGAGTCGCCGTTGGCTCCTTCACCCCAAATCCGACCGCCGGCTATCTTATCCAATCTACACCTCCAATGAGTCTCCTTGCTTTTCGAGCGTCATCCCGTGCCTTTCATTACTCTCATCTAATCCCCTACCTTCTCTTTGCTCTTTTGCCACCGAGGTGTCACCGCCGGTCAACATCCTCATCTCCGGTCATCTTCGAATTGTCATTACTCTAGGTCAACTTCGGTCCTCCTAAAGCATCCCATGGTGATCCCCTCGTTGTCCCAGTCACCATGCTCACTTCCAATCTCCTCGGGCACCTTTGCTTCATCACCGCCGTCACACCCGATGTCCCCTTCACCGCCAATGTCGCTGCGGTGAGCTACTGCTAGACTTGCCAAACCATCACCGCCCTAGAACTCAAGTACTTGTTGGGTTCCATTTTGCTACTTTCCAACCACCCTTCGCCGCTGGTTGTCCTCGCCGCCTTGTGCCATTGTAGCTGGCTAGTGCTTCCTTGTTCCTCTCTCGGGTTCTCTCCCTTTACTGATGTGGCAAGCCACCTCACCCTCCACTCATGCGCCATGTTAGCTTCTTTGCTTGTGTGGCGTTCGTGTTAGCAATTCACGTGGTGCACCGGAGCCAAGAGCCATGAGCTTAGTTAACCATGCACCCATCTCAATGCCATGTGGGTCCCAATTGCTATCCCCTTATTCGATTCTCTTTCTCTCTCCAGCACTTTGACCCCACATGTTATCCATGGATTTCATTTCTCTCTCACTTACCAGTGCACTCAACTTGTAAGTCTCCTGTTCTTTTTATTTATTTTAATCCGAAGGAAATATTCTCTAGATATTCTTTTCTCTCTTAATCTCATCATTTCATGTGAATAATCCAAAAGTCATATCTTCTTCATCCGAACTCCGATTCAGTCCATTCAAATTCCTGAATTCATCTAAATTTGAGATCTATTTATCTAAGATTTTTATTTAATTTTTGGAGTTGGTTTTCTCTCTGTTATTTATTTATTTAGTTTATTTGCTTTGTTTGTGAGTAGATGTTGATACTTCGGGAAGTTTTGAACAAGGAGGAGTTCACCAAGATCAAGATTAATCTCAAAATTTATTCTAAGGCAAGGCATAGTCCTTTGATCATATTGAACGTATGACTTCAAAAGTATATTATTTTATACAATTGCATGCTATCTTTATACAAATTGCTTTGGGTTTAGCTATCACTTGTTTTCATTATGCCTCCATTGATTATTTGAATGCCTTGAATCCTTTGTCACCCTAGCATGGATAATTTTAGTTGGGCATATTTATATCTCCAACATAGGTATCGTACAGATGCTTAGTTCAACTTAGTTTCAATTGGTTCATTATCGTATGTGTCCTAATGATTAATCTTGACTTAATGATATATGGAATCGTGGTGGTTAGCCACTGCTGTTATTAAAATTTGTGTACCATGATAGGGTATGTTATTGGTCTTGGTTAAACAAAGGTTTTCACTCGGGCGAGTGGATGGTGGATAGTTGAGGTATGGGTTTAACATGTCGTGGGTTTGTGGTAGTCTCGCCTGAGTAACTTGTTAAGGACATAATCTTGTGCGCCATTGAACTATGCCTTAACCGTACAACCACATGTATGGTATGGGACGGACCTGGCTAACTAATTAGCAATATTTTGATTTGGTTCTGTTTGGGTTGTGTTTGGCGCAAGAGGGGGGCCCTGTCTGGTCGGAAAAACATTCAATGTTGAAACCTTAGCGAGCAGAACTAGATCAAAGCAGAGCATTGTAAAGGCCTTGTGATAATCTTTTAGTCGCACACCTACGGAAGTGTGTGAGACGGATATTATAATTTGATTATCTCTTGTGGGTAAAGTTGTACAACCTCTGCGAAGTGTAAAACTATTCGAATAGCCGTGTCCGCGGTTATAGACGTGTTCAAGGATTTCACACGAGAGTTAGAGTTTCTTATAAAATATGTCGGAGCGTGGATGGGAAGTTCACTTGATGAATATAATGTTTGTTTGGTGAATGGGTAATTCACTTGGTGGTTTGTGTCGATTGGTGAATTGGGGATTCACTTATCATTGGTTTGGTTGGAAAGTGATTGGGTAGTTCACTGGTTGCTTCAAAGAAATTGTTTACTTATTTATTATTGTTTTAAAACTATGCATTTCAATCTATTTATTGTATGTAACGTCAATGCTGCTTTCTACAAAAGAACCATACAGCTAACCTTTGTCAAGCCGTGCATGAATACTATTTGCATACATTTCCCTACAGCTTGCTGAGTGCTTTATGTACTCACGGCTTTACGCCTTTGTTGATCAGTTGAAGAATATCAAGCTGCTCAAGAGTTCTTCACCCAGATGCAAATCATATTCTCTAGATAACTACTTTTGTTGTAATTTGTCTAGTTGTTAACTTTAGGTGCGCAAAACTCGTGTTGGTTATGTCGTAGTGGTAGCATTCTGGGCCTAGAGGATGGGCCGGTGTTACACTAGCAAAAATTAGGAGCCATTAGCCTATTGTGTAGAAACAAGAGGGGCAAGGGCCGGCAGCCGCAGGCCGGGCCGGCTGAGCCACCGGAGCACCGAGGGGACCCGCGGGGGCCAAGGAGCCGAAGGGGAGCAGTCGGGCCAAGGTGGCGCAGGGCGGCGAGGAAGGCGCCTGGCCAAGAATGGCACAAGAGCGAGAATGAATAGCCCTGTGTGGACCGTCGAGGTAAACCGCACGCCGGGGGACTAGAGGCGCTAGCATGGGTCGATGTTGCGAGGCGCGGAGGACACGCCACCGAGAGGTGGAGGTCGGCAGGGAGCCGATAGTGGCAGGGCAGCGCCATGAGGGGTGGCACCAAAGGGAGCTGGACGCAAAGGAGGAGTGCATGGGTGTGGGGCTGAACAGCAGGCGAGCCCGGGGCTAGCGCAGGGGAACCGAGGGAGCCGAGGCCGGGGCATAGCGGGGGCTCAACTAGAAGGAGGCGGTGCCGAGCCGAGGAGGCGCCAGGCCCGCTAGAGATGGTAGCACCTAGGACCAAGCTTGGAGGAGGCGGCGCCATGAGGGGGAGGCGCACAGTCGTAGAAGGTGGTGGCGCCATAATCCGAAGGAGCCCTAGGGTAGAGAAGAGGGGATAGAGTTAGCGAGGAAGAGAAGAGAATAATGGGGAAGATGGTAAGCAGGAGGAGGCTCTCGGGTGGTTGAGTATTAGATAGCGAGGAGAGAGAAAAGGACAGGTTAAGAAGGGGATTAGGAAAAAGAAGGGGGATTAAAGAAGAAATGAGAAATTAAGCAATTAGTTAATTTTTGGTGACAATTAATCGTAGTAGGTGTAGCAGAGTAATGGAATGCCCGTATTTATGAATATCGGTGCGGTATAATTAGTGGACCAAACAGTAGTGCGAGCCACATAATTGTTGGACCGAATAATTGTTTAAGTCGCGTACGAATAATTAGTCGTAGACCAGACCGATAGAAATTAAATGGGAGATTCAAGGATTTGCCATTGTGCTTTCAAGGAAATAGGATTTGTCTGTGAGGATGACATGTGGGTCTGGACCCATGTCATCCTCAGCAAATCCTAATCACTCTTTAGTAGTGGCAAATTCTAAATTTTTCCATTAAATAAATAGTCTGTTGCTTTATAAATAAATTATTTGTTAGATAAATTAAATTAAACAACACCGCGTAAAAACAACTAGGCAGTTAATTGCACCCATAAAATTTAATAGACTTAGTTGCCAGCAGGTACGTGTAGTACTTTTAATTGTCATGCGTTAGAACCCAAAGATAGGCAACAAGAAATCTTAAAACCGGTAGACCATGGAACGATCGCAGTTAGGGGAGTGCTAACCTAATGGGGGACCCGAAAAATGTTATTAAATTAAAATACGCTAACACAATAAAATCAACTAACTTATGTACGCATAATATCACCCAAAAGCAACTACATATTTATTTATTAATTATTTGCATTGCCGCATAATTATAGAGGACGAACCTACACAGACCGGAGTAGCTGATCTGGAATTATTCGACAACGATCTTCACTACTCTCACGAAGGCAAACTATTCTCTTGAACATAAATATAGTTATATTAAATGTAAATTGTATATTGTTGTATCATATATTTATTACATGAAAACTGTGTCTCAAAAATCAAATCGAATAAATGAGATGATGAGAACAGATATGATAACAGAGATGATGAATGAGATGAGGAAAGATGAATATTAGGCTGGTAAAGGGGGCGCATGGCAGGAAAGAGATAAGGGAAGAGGTGGGACCCTTTACATATGGTTAAAATATAAGGACCAACAAAACTCTTACTTGGATTTGAGGCCATAAATTCAGTGTCAACCATTTTCCCGTTTCGACAGGCAGAAAAGGCTACCTTGTTACGTAATTATGCCCTCCACACCAGTAATTAATTATATAGGGTCAAGATGGCGACATATCGCTAAGTGGAGTGTTGGGTGAAGGTAAGACCAGCCCAACCAACATTACTGGAACTCGATGGATGACGAGATCAGCACCGTGACAAGGCCAGCACCGATAGAAAGTAATGGGTGGAGGAATTAATCACGTAACTTGGAAAAAGTTCTGTATTCTGGTCTCGAACTTGCATATAAGAAAATGCAGGGGACCTAGCTCAAAGAGAGCTCAGAATAGCTATGGGTAAAGTGGTACAAGCCTGCGCAGTGCTAAGCAAAATCATGAATTCATGCCAGTCTCATTGATTGGAGTCTACGAGAACCGCTAGGGGTCTATCTTCTCTCCAAGTGACAAGTTGTCTTTTTAGAATTAAAACTGCAACCTAGATCTTGTTAAAGTATTTTTAGAAAAGTGATGAACTAAAAAATATGATTAACAACCATATATGAGTCATCCAGTGCATTTTTGCTATTAATGCTTGCTGAGTACATTAGTACTCACTCTTGCTAGTATTCTCCTTTGTTATATCCTAGTCCAGCCGGAAACTATCCCAAGTGGGACGAAGGACATGTAGGTACAAAAGGGGCGCAGGAGGCGAGAGCGTTGACTACGAGGACCATGGTGAGCTGGGCAACTAATTTGATGACTGGGACGAGTAGACGATAGGAGGATCAAGGTAGGCAAGCGAGGGGAAATCCATTTCCCATTGTAATAAAATAATTGTACTAAAGACCATAGCAATGTGTGGCTAACTATGTAATAAAGTGCAGTTTCTATCTTATTGTTCTGCTGCGTAACTCTGGTAAAGGTTTACTATTTGTCGGAGCGGTGTCCTACTAGGCAGACTAATAGTAACCAATATGCTTAAGTGTGATTACCCTCTAGGGTAATGACACGGGGCGCCACAAGATACAACCTCATCCTTATATAGATTGGATGCCTTGACCCTAAGAAACATATCTCTAATATTAAGGAAATTGATTATCCTAAGAACCCAGTCTAATCTTATCTTAACTAATTGGCTTAAGGCCTAAACAATGCAACTAATCATATCTATTGTATGGAGGATCCCCTTGGGCCCGTATGGCCATCCGACTGCTCCTTCCTAGGTGCAACACTTGGGCCTTTGTTGCAACACACACACATGATGTTGCTTCTAGATGTGATTAGCTAACACTACTACAGAGAAGGCTACATTGGACACCTCATCACAGACGGTTCCCAAAATCCGTCTATAATGTAATTATCACAGACGGTTTTACAAGCGCGGCCGTCTATGTTACTAGCGATGGCTAGAACCATCTGTGATACGTAATTATCATAGACAGTTTTTAATTATAACCGACTGTGATAATTCACAAACGGTTCTTAATAAGCACTATCTATGATAATTGTTGACGTTACAGACGGTTTTTAATCTGAACCGTCTGTGATAATTGTAGACGTCATAGACGGTTTTTAATCAAACCGTCTACTTCTAATTCATAAACAGTTCTTAACACGCACTGTCTGTGATAGTTTTGTATCACGGATGATTTGTGGTTGGAAGTGTTTGTGATATGTATCTCTTAAACACATTAATGCCGCTTCGACTCTCGATGCATCTCTTCATCTCACGCGCCAACGTTACTCATTATTTTATAAAAATGACCATCCACCACTAGGAGATGGATTATCGCATCGCTCTGCTTTGATTCACACACTATATCAAAAACGAATACAATTACCAACAAAATGGTTCCCCACTCTTCTCCGCTCACCGGCGTTGATGGCCTACCTTGCCATTCTGTACGAGCACCTCTCTGGCCATACGCTGGTGGATGCTGTGGAGGGGCATTGTGCTAACAGTGTCCTCCCTCCTCCACCAGAGGTTATGCCAAGGCACGTGTCGGTGATGTTCCACCGTCTGGATGTCCTCCTTCGACGTGTCTTCCGCGTCATCTCCAGCTTCCAACGAGCTAAACTCGCCATCTCGACGTGGTCCTCCAGAACGACATTGCACATCTCCTAGAGGATTACCGTCGCTTCGACTGCTTCATAGAGATGGCGGGCCACCGAGTCTACATTGCCGAGACCCCTCGAGTAAGAGAAGAGACACTATGGGCGCAATTCGACTTGATTATTCAGCCAGAGCGTCTTTGGGCGACACTCAAACAAGCGCATCAACGGGAGGACACATTTTGAGCTTCCTACGCTGATCCCGAGCCCTCTGATGCTGACGACATCGCCTATGATGTTTTGAAGACGGAGATAGCATGCTACCTCTGCTACTAGAAAACTTTGATTAGTTATGTTTCTACTTTAAAATTTTAAGCTTTGTAAGAAGCGATTGGCCACGCTGTTTGGCCATATATCAATATAAAATAAAAAATCCGCTTTGAATTTGTATTTACTATCTATGTTGAAACCGTTTACTGAATGACAAGTTTTATATTACTTCATTAAAGATTTACTAATCTACAAAACACCTGTTTACATATAGCTAAGGTTTACTATCCTAACCTAACACACATATAGCTAAGGAATTATCACAGTGGTTTAGTGGAATAAACCGTCTATGATAAGTATCATAAACGGTTCTTAACAAGCACCATCTGTGATAATTGTAGACATCACAGATGGTTTTTAATTAGAACCATCTGTGATAATTCATAGACGGTTCTTAACAAGCACCGTCTGTGATAAGTATGTATCATAGATGGTTTATGGTTGGAAGTGTCTATGATATGTACTCGATATTAAATACCCAGCCCATCCCGATAGATCTGTCTGTAGTGAGTAAACACTTGCAGACTCCATTCTTATCAGTTGCTAGAATCCGCATTTGGTGAAGGCATACTGTAGATTTGCAAGTGTGCTTGTAGATCTATTTGTTCTTGGTGATCTAAGGTTAGTATTTGCTTCTAGTTATATGCATTATAATCATGAGAGATGATAGCTAGGTTTAGATCTAGCTTGGTAGTTTGTTGAAATTTAAGAAGGGTCTCACTACTCTTTGTATACTTTAATATATTCTTGATTATTTGATATATATATATATATATATATTGCTTCATGAATATTTTGTAGCTAGCTACTTTAGGAGCATTAATCTAATTTAACACTAATTTGTTATGTGCGTAGCGTAGATGGATCGAAGCTAGATGTTTGTTGAGAACCGTGTGAGTGTAGAGTACATTGATGGTTTGTTTGTTTTTAAAAGAGTTGCCGAGTAGGATATGTTGAAGAAGGGGATAAAATTTATATATTGTCCATGCATTGATTGCGATAATCTGAAGATGATTACCAACCTAGCACAGATCGAAACGCATTTGAATCAAAGGGGTTTCAAAGAGGATTATACATGTTGGACTAGTTACGGTGAAGAACAGATTATACCAGAAGATAGTAACATCGCCGAGGGAGACAATGATATATCGGATGTGGATTGTGCTTTCGATGAGGATAGGTCGCATGATGACAATCTAGATCAGATGGTACGCATTGCAGAAGGGAACTATAGTGAGAGAGAGTTTGGTAAATTCAAGGGCTTGATGGAGGACTCGGGGAAACCTTTGTTCCTGGGCTACAAGTAGGAATACACAAGGTTGTTATCCATGCTTGAACTGCTGAAATTGAAGGCAAGCAATGGATGGTTCAATAAGAGTTTCACGGCGTTGTTAGGTCTCCTAGTGGACATCCTTTCGGAGGGAAACGTGTTGCCCAGAACTACCTACCAAGCCAAGAAGGTTCTTTGTCTATTGGGAATGGAAGTAGAAAGAATATATACATGTCTGAACGATTGTATCATCTACCGTAAAGAGTATGCAGACATGCATGTATGTCCGGTGTGCAAAGCATCCTGATACAAGCTGTCGGGACCCAAAATATGCAATTCTGGACCCTCTGTGTATACTGCACTAGTCCAGGATCACGCTAGTGCACACAGTGGCAACATCAGTGAAATATCATTTCCATATACAAAGATAACTAATAAATAGGCAAATAACAATAAACATCAGAGTAAAGACCTTAAGGTCAAAGCTTACAATTAATACTTCAGAGGGCAAATAGCTCAATGAAGCTGCAGTGGAACGAAACAGAATAACTTCAGTGAAGCCCATCCATATGCCCACAGGCAATCGGCTAGGGTAGCGTGACTTAGTTCTCCACGATCCTTGAAGTAGACCTTGTTGACTGACGATTCCTTTACCTCTGCTTGATTTATTAAAGCAAGCATACACACCGTACTCGCAAGTCATTCCACAGAAATGCAATTATAGATGCAGGCTTATTCCAAAGGAATGGCTTCTGTGGTTCTTTTGCAGAAATGCAACATTTGCAATTTGAATATGAATAATAGATTGAAAGCATAAGTAAAACAAATAACTAATTGTAATTTTATCAGTTGTTTTCCAAAGACACATGTCCTAAACAAGTTATTCACATAGCCATATGACTTAAGTCACACAGCTCCCTTCCCAAGGTTTTCATGAAAATCTACCCCTCGTGTGAAATCCCCGAGCATGTCCATGACCGCGGACGCGGCTATTCGAATAGATTTGTTTAACACTCTGCAGAGGTTGTACACTTTACCCACAAGATACAACTAGTGTAGCTAGCACTAGCCGTAACAAAATAGTTCTGAAACTTCATCTCGACATTGATACTCCCAGTGTGCTTACAAACTGTCAGACAACCCCACACAGAAAGTTAGTCCGACACACACTGTTGGACAGGGACACGGCGAACCGTCCTGTGATGTGACTACTTGGTAGCACACCTCCACCCACGCCCATAGCCTAACCTACAACCTGAGTAGTCAATATCAAGACTCCATAACTTACTAAGTTAGGCCCGTCCTATCAGGCATGTGGTTGTACGAAAGGCCTAGTTCAATGGCGCACAAGGTTAAGTCCTTAGCGGCCGAGGCAAGACTTCCAAATTCTAACCTATCATTCCATAACATAGATCTACCATAAAAGTATACTGGACCACTTGCCTCCGTCCAAAACCTTTTCCCACCTTGTTGGTTAAGTGCAACATATGCCATCAACGAGTAATAGCACATAGTACACATAATTTTATCAAATGGTTCCATAGTCACTTAGTCAAGTTTATTATTGCAACTCACATGAAATGATGACTCGTAGCATGACTAAGCAATCTAATCATATCTAACCATCCCACGTTGGTATTACAATAGCACCAACTAAATAAACCAAACTAGGGCGACAAAAGATTATGGCATACAATTAGACAAGGAGGTCATAACAAATTGGTATTAACTAATCCCAAAAAACATCGAAATAAATAATTAAAGTAAATGCAATAATTTGAATCAAAGTAGTTTTTTTTAAACTGGGTTCAATATGATCAAAGGTATAACTTGCCTTGGAAAAGGTCTAAGTACTGATCTTGCTCTTGAGGTGCTCCTTCTTCTTCAAACCTTTCCAAAATGTCGGCGTCTACTACATAAACAAAAGCAAATAAACAAAACAAATAAATAACAAAGGCAAAACAAACTCCAAAAATTTAATAAAAATCTTAGATAGATAGATCTTGAATTTAGATGAATTTAGAAATTTGAATGAGCTCAATCGGAGTTTGGATGCAAAAGATATGAGCTTGGGAAGTTGAAAATCTAAAGAAAACCCTAAAAAGGAATTATTGAATTATCCGAATTATTCTTTAACAGAAAATTGGATTTATTACGTCGGATGGCGTCAGCGAAGAGATTTTCCAAAAATAAAAGAAATTAAAAAGAATTTCCGACACGTGGGACCCACGCGTCAGACTCATGGCTCACGGTAGACTATGTCTACCGAGCTATGGGATCCAGAGCTAGTTTGGCTACCACACGTGCACACACGAGGCACACACGCGGGCGCCACCCAGGCAGACACGCATGCAAGGAGGCTGAGGTGGACACTGATGCGGGCTCACCACGTCAGATCAACGGCAACCGGCACAGGGCCCGAAGGTCTCCAACGAACAGCGGCTCGCCGTCGAGAGTGAATGGTACCAGCAGAGAGCTCTAGCTATTGCGCACCTTCTGGTACTGGTTTGGGCACAAGAGGGCATCGGAGTTGGCCAGCGGCGAGCGTTGAGCGGCGAAGAAGACACGGGTTTTGTCGGACGAAAGCTACGACAAAGCTCCGGTGGCAGAGAAGGATCCTGGAGATGGCTCTGGTGACGGCGGTCCCGGTGGCGTGTCCACTATGACATGGTGGCAACGACGGCGGCGGAATTTGAAGATGGAGCTTCGGCACCGAAAACCCTAAATTGACGATTGCGCCGCTTCTAGGGCTTTAGGAGGAGAACGGGATGGGGATTCGGGATCAGGAGGCAAGGGCGAAGCTTGGGGTCCTTTTATAGGGTCGGGGCGCACCGGATTAGGAAACGCCCAAAACGAATCCGTGTTGAACACGAAAGAGATTTCGGGATTCTTAGAGATAGCAACTGATTGAAGATATGATTCGGCCGGATTTGGATGCGGGGAGATAAGAAATAGAGTTTGGTAACAGGATCCGAGACGGTTTGGTTGAGATTTCTCCGTTGTCGGACAAAGCTTCGAAGAGTTCCAATGGCGGACGCGGCCGGCTCTCAGCGGAGAAGAATACGGGCGTAGAAACGATGACGCGATGACGACGGGCCCACTGGTCAACGAGGCCTGACATGGATCTTGTAAACAACCGGATCTGACCTTGACCTTGATCGGACTGACTCGAACGGCGTTGAGCGAGCGCGAGAGTTTGAGAAGCGGGTTCTTGCGAGAAGGAACAGCAATTGGGCCGAGGGAAATCGGCCCGAAGCCATTATTTGAGATTTTAACTGATTTTTCTTTTTAGAAAATACCAGAAATCCAAATAAGCAATAGAAAATAGCAAATGAACTTGGAAAAATTCTAGAAAAATCTAGAAATTATATCCAAGCACAAAGAATCCAAATAAAATAATTTTCACCATTGTTGATGTTGACTTTAATCATATTAAATTATTTTGATGTACAAAGTCCATGTTTAAGCTTTTCAATTAAATTCAAGTAAAATCCAAATGGTGAATTTTCTCCTACTAACTATTCAAAAGATTTTTAAAAGCTCAGAAAATTGGGATGTTACACAAGCGTAAGAATCACTCCTATGACGGCGAGGGCATCTAGGTGAAGCAAGGACCTCCTGCTAAGGTGTTGTGGTATCTGTCTGTAATTCCCTATTTAAAGCATTTATTTGTGAACCAAAAGGACGCAAGATTGTTGTGTTGGCACTCGGAGGAGCGTAAGAAAGATGAAAAGCTAAGACACCCTGTTGATTCTGCCCAATGGACAAACTTCGATAGGATCTTCAAGACTTTGGTGTGGAACCGAGGAATATAAGGTTTGGGTTGAGTACAAATGGAATGAATTCTTTCGGTAACATGAGCAGACAACATAGCACCTGCCCCATAAATCTATGTATGTACAACCGTCCTCCTTGGCTGTATATGAAGCGGAAGTACATTTTGATGTCACTACTTATCCAAGGGCCGAAGAAACCTAGGAACGATATTGATGTCTACCTAGCACCATTATTGGAAGATCTTGTGACATTGTGGAACGAAGGGGTACATGTATGGGATGCGTACAAACGAGAGAACTTTACTTTACGTGCCATGTTGTTTTTCACTATCAATGATTTTCCTACCCTTAGTAACCTATTGGGGTTTAGTACAAAAGGAGCCAAAGCTTGTCTGCACTACTTAGATAATACCGAGAGTGTGTGGCTGAACAACTCGCACAAAACTGTGTACATACATCACCGTAGGTTCCTTCGCAAGTATCACCCATACTGCAAGATGAAAAAACAATTCGACGGAAGTAAGAAAGACGGTTTAGCTCTAAGGGCTTTTAGAGGAAAAGAGGTCTATGATATGGTTAAGAATATCGATATTGTGCTTAGAAAGGGACGTAAATTGAGGACCCGTCAGAAGAACATCTGGAAGAAGCGATCAATTTTGTGGTACATACCTTATTGGGAGCACTTAGAAGTTCGCCACTACATCGACATCATGCCCGTGGAGAAGAATGTATATGATAGCATGATTGGTATCTTACTGAACATTCGTGAAAAAACAAAGGATGGTATCAACGCACGGCGTGACTTGGTTGATATGAACATAAGGATCGAGCTAGCACCGAAAGAGACCGATAAAGGCCGAACGTACCTTCCCCCAGCTTGCTACACTATGTCCAAGGCCGAGAGAAATGAACTGTGCCAGAGCTTACATGGTGTGAAAGTTCCGTCCGGTTATTCCGCTAGCATGAAGAAACTTGTTTCTATGGGAGATTTGAAATTATTTGGTATGAAGTCTCATGATTGTCATGTGCTGATGACACAAATACTTCCTGTTGCAATTAGAAGTATTTTGCTGAATAGGGTCCGAGTGGCAATCATGAGGCTGTATTATTTCTTTAACTCAATTGCTTAGAAGGTCAATGATCCCAATGGACTAGATACTCTACAGGCCAAGGTGGTGATGACTCTATGTCATCTTGAGATGTATTTTCCTCCGTCAGTTTGAGATATCATGGTCCATCTCATTGTTCACCTTGTGAAAGAGATAAAGATATGCGGTGGGAGGCCTCCCCGCCATTTGCCAAGATCACAGACGAGCGCACCTGAAACTGGTTAAGAGCGGGTCATCAACCACGTCTTTGGATGCCATCTCTTTCATAAACTCGATAGACGAGGAAGTGTCCCAACGTTTGGTAAGATATATCGAACTACCTAGTTGTTAATAAATCCATAACTTCATAGGGTCTAAAATAACATGATGGCCTCTTGCAGCAAACACTGAATGTTGAATCTTCCCAAGGCTCCTTTGAAGCAGATAGGGAGAAAGATATACTATCCACATCCCTGGGAAACAAGGAGCACTAGGGTCGCACGCGAGGCCTTGGGGTTTATGTACCTTGGAGGCAGGGATTCCCACACGACTCCGAGGCGTATAGGAGTAGGAAGAGATACAAGGCCGAGGCGTGAGGAACTGTTGAAAGAGGAAATTCGTGTAGAATTTCGAGGACAGATAACATCATTGCAGGAATAAATAAGTCAAGTCCTCAACCAGTCGCAAGCCCCCCGTTATTTTGGGAGCCAGTCCCCCTCAACGTCGGAGTAGATGCATGTCCACGCCACTTTCTGAACATAGCGACATCCAATTACCTATCGACGACATCCAGGTAATGTATATCTCTGGAATGCTCCAAAGATAAACTTGTAGGACACCTTTGCTAATTGTGTATCGTTTTGTAGGAGCCCACACCCTACAAGCTCCAAGTGAGTCTAGTTGGGTCCATTTCTATTGAGGCTAGGCGGGGGATGGCATTTCCATGCTAGGAAGGGACAGTGCTACATGGTGCCCAGTTGGCGCTGGGTTACGCCAAGGTCTAGGTGGACATGATACATGACACTTGCATGGCTGTCCTATTGGAGAAGCCCCCGAACGAAGACATCATAACACTAGGGGATGTCGTGCACACTTTTGTCCAGTGGCCCAAGAGAGACATCGCCCTGGACCTTGTAGTGCCACGATCTCCACACGACCATGCCTCTCCAATAGAACCCTCGATGAATTCACCTCGACCTCCGCTTCAGAAGGTGGTCGTATCGGCTCCCGTGGAGACAATGCCGAAGGAATAAGAAAAATGTGTCGAGTCATCTCCCGGGAAGACGTATAGCAGGCGAGTCACTAAGGCCAAATCAAAATTGAAGAACATTAAGGAGTCTCACAAGCCCTAGACATTCTCTATTGGAAGGCCGTTGGTCCTTGACACACTATTACGTGGGTTACGAGAGTTTGCATCTCTTGATGAAGGTCGTTGGTCCTACCCCATACAAAAATTATGCATCAATTCCATTCAACACAATAGAATCCAAAGCACAACTAAGCAATTCAAAAGACATACAATATAGAGTTATTACAAAAGGTGTACCAATGTACCCACATGTTAGATCGCTCCTTAATGCCACGCGATAAAGCACACTTCCTTTGGTATGCCGCGGAGCTAAGTCCTGAGACGTTTCCAATATTGTGCATTAACTACGAGTCGCCCATATGGGAGGAAGCCCCATATGTTGATGCGAGTCATCAAAGATGCTCACCTCCTTATGAAGGACGATGCTCGTTGCAAAGGATAACCTCCACCACTACTCACCCAAATACACACAAATTTCTTTTTCAACACAACGCACACAACCACCATGGGACAGAGCTAACACACGCCAAAGTACTAAGTCAAGAGAGGTCCCATATCCCTCTCATGTGGTTAGCACGCAAAAGCGCTTGGCTTAGTGACACAAGTAACTCGGTCCTTGGGGACCTAGGCACCATTCCATTCACACCCAACAGATCACACCAACATCCATTGTGCCCAAGTCATGAAACAATTTTATTTTCAGTTTTCAGTTTTTGACTTTACAAAGTAACCAAGCACAAGGTGCTGAGCATAATGATAATAATAATTTGTGTGATCAAGGTTATCGACTAAGTCGATAACCGCCCAATTCTACCGGTGGCTAAGCATTTCTAAGCATGACACCACAAAGACAATAAAAGAGCATAATTAAATCACCGGGCTCTAATTCACCAGCAATATTAATAACTTATGTTTTGTGGCAGGGGATAACAATTTAAGGGCAACCATGCAATAGGAATAGCTACCTCTAATCGGAAAATTACTTTGACACAAAAGCATGCATACATACAATTTGTAAACAAAGTATTAGACTTGAAAGTAATAGAACATTTATGATCAAACTACTTGCCTTGCTGAGGTGGATTATCTTGCTGTAGAGGGTCACTCGCGCAAACAATAATATCGTTCGAACCTAGTGAAAGAAATCGAAATCACAATAAGAACGAATAACACCAAAAAGACACAAAAATTCAAAGTCAACAAAAAATTATGAAAAATTCACAGAAGGTAGAGCATGATTTTAGATGAATTTAGCAACAAGAATTATTTCATTTGGATGTTCTATGCAAAAGTTATAACAGTTTGAAAGTCAGTTTTTAGGAAAATCCAATTTTAATTGTCACCGGTTACTATTCATCCTAATTAATTATTTTGGTGAAAATTCCAGAATAGTGGTGCACTTGAAATTTTTATGGTAGGAAGAGAACCACATGAGATGAACAATGGAGTTTGATTCACCTCATTTGGAGCTAAGATGAATTTTCTATGATTTTTCAAAGTTATGAAAGTAGTACTCAAGTTACAAGCAAAATAAGATTTTCAGTAATATTATCATGCTCACAACCTATTTTACAATAAACTATACTAACAGAGGATTCTAGCAAAATTGAGTTTACTCTTTTTGGAGTTACAGATAAATACTTATGCATTTTCAAAGTTAGAGCAATTTTTAGTGCAATAATAATGCTAAACCTAAAGTTATTTTGCCAAATGTGTTTTCTGGAATAGTAACATGATTCAAACCATTTTTATAATAAAGCAAATTTAAAAATGAAACTAACAAAATTGGAATCATCAATTTTGAAGCTAAAATGAATTACTTATGCAATTTTGAAGTTCAATCAATTTTCAGTTCACAAATAAAGCATTTCGTAAATTATAATAACATCCAATACTTTTTGCACCGACAGCCACCCCATCCAAAGGCGCTGACAAGAGGGCCCCGGCGCGAGCTTGACCGGGTCAAGCCTTGACCTGACTGAGGGCGATGACGCAAAACGTGCTTTATGTAACTACGCCTACCAAGTCTAAAAACGTATTTCCGAACTAAGCGCTAAGGAAAATACGCTATGCTTTAAGAGAAAGCGTAATCTACAACTACACAATCCCTAAACAGAATACAAGGGCCCACATGTAATAGACTAATCTAACCGCTAAGACATCATTAACGCACAACCAACGCATTAAAAGCTAATCGCCGCGCCATGAGATGTCCGAACGCCGCCACGGGAGTTCGTGCGAGATTTGCCATGCGTGTCGCCGCTGAAGCGAGGGCGATCTTGACGGCGCGCAATGGAGTTACGAGAGGGGTTTGCATGCTCCGGTTGGACGCGAGGGCGGTGGATTGACGCCGTACATGCGGAAGACCAACAAGCGGAGGAAAAATCGGGCTATTGGATTCACCGTCAAATACATGGAGAGGCATTTCCTCTATGAGCTGGGCTTCTTCGTTGTGGGCTTCGAAGACTTATTCGAACTATTCAACCTCAACACCCTCGACGCCTCACTTCTACGATGTTGGACACTGTAATTGTGTATAATTAAGTTCTACATTCACGTAATACTAATAAATGCCATAACTCATTGCTTATGTATAGATACATGATGCAAGAAGCCTAGAAATCGCGAGAACCGGTGAGTTCCTTTGACCCACAGTTGATCTCTGAGCGATGCATCACCCAAGACGTATCCTACGTCGAGAAGTACATCCAAGACGTATCCTACGTCGAGAAGTACATAACGACGGGATTGCTTGCTCAGGACAACAAGGACTACATACTAGTGCCCTACAACCAGAGATAAGTACTTCACTACTTGCTATACAAATTTCATTTGTACTTTATACGCAACACAAACTTAGGTTTAATGACTATAGCGACATACATGAGTAGGTGGCACTAGATCCTTATAGTCATTGCACCAACGTGAAACAAGGTAATATACCTTGATTCCCTACTCAACAATAACCACGACTTCTCTCTTGTGCAAGAAATACTCGACAGGTATGATCACTTCCTCCATACATAACTCTATTGTAGTATTCCTTCGTTTGAAATGACCAAAGATAGCTTTTTGGAATCACGTAGGTCGTTTAGCACCTATGTTGCTAGGGGAGGGAGACACAATGAATTGAGTACCACACTGCAACACAGGACACGATTTCCGGTAGCCGCTATAACAAAATAATCCTATATCACACTTTGTAATAATGCCTCTCAAACTGACTATACCTATATATGTAATTCCTAATAACCCAATCTAATCTTATCTTAACTAATTGGCTTAAGGCCTAAACAATTCAACTGATCATATGTATTGCAGGGAGGATCTCCTTGGGCCGTATGGCCAACCGGCGGCTCCTTCCTTGGTGCAACACTTGCGCCTTTGCTGCTGCGCACACACCTGATGTTGCTCCTAGACGTGATCAGCTAATGCACTTACGCTAAGGCCGGCCGCCCCCTCATGCATACTAGCCCCTTGCTGCTGAATTGTCCATAACAGTCACAACACACTATATTATATAGTACTTTTATTTATTTTTTGTGGTGTGTAGTGGGCTCGACAAGGTTTCATCACTTAAACAGTTTTCTTTGACACAAATATATACTCCTTGTTATATATGTAATTTAATGATAGCTTTTTCGAAGCATCCAAAACCTTCTCTTTTCTCTTTCTTGCACAAAGTCAGATGCAAAAATTCTTCCATTTATTTGGCCAGATGATAAGTTCTCCCATTTGGATGTTCTGGAAAACTTATAATGCTAGTCCATGGCCCAACATATAGTATATCTTAATGGTATTATTGTTCGGTGCACATATATAAAGCTGATATATATATTGATGAGTTGATGTAACAAAGGTATAGAATATTGTCTCCCTGGATCGCTTGGAGCTAGGCTAGGCCAGGCCATAAATAGCCTTGCTACATGCATGTGTGGTGTTGGCACACGTTGTAGCAGCTAGTTAGTACCAGTTGCTACTTGGCTTGATTTTGCAGCACATATCGATCGATCTCTTTAATTTGGCCACTTGACTAGCTAGTTTGAAGAGATGGTGTGCTCTTGGGGTGACTGCAAGCCTACGGCAACAATGTTGGCGGTTGTTGTTGTGTTTGCGGTGATGAACACATTGACAAAGATGGCTTTCAACGAAGGGATGCACATCACTGTCCTTATCACCCTTCGACAGCTCACAGCCATGCTCTTCCTAGCCCCAATCGCCTACTTCCGAGAGAGGTATGTATTAAGTGTACATATACTCTTAGTTAGTATCCTTGAAAAAGTTCGATCTCATGTATGTGCTTTTTATTTATGTGGTGTTGGTTTTTATGGATATGTAGGAATACCAGGCCTAAGCTTACAACTGAGATCTTTGTGTATCTCTTCTTTAGTGCGCTGCTTGGGTACATCAAATGCATTTCTCATATATATTTATTTTTATATATACTTAACCATCATCGATCGATCGATCGATCGATCTCTTTGGAGATGCTTTCATGTACTGCTAAGTGCTAATGACATCTGCTTGCTTGTCACTGCACCCTGCATCTGCATGCAGAGCCTCACTTACCCAATGGCTATTCTTCGTCGGGCTACAATACACTTCAGCAACATTCGCATGTGCCTTCATCAACATGACGCCAATGTTCACTTTCCTAGTAGCGCTTCCTTTTGGGTACCAATTTCTTTACATACTTTACATTTGTACACAAATATATGCTGCATGCATGTACTCTGCTGTTTCAGTCTAGGACTGAAACATTTGCTTGCAAAAATATATATGCACACAGCCCAGCTAGCTAGTACTGAATTTACTCGATCTATCCACATGCAGGTTGGAAAAACTGGACATGAAGACTAGAGCTGGTATAGCAAAAGTGACTGGCACATTTGTAGGGTTCACAGGAGCAATGCTCCTTGCACTGTACCAAGGTCCATCCCTCGCCGAACTATCTTCCCCACCACCAGTGGATCATAAGTTTGTTCATGTTGTTAGCACATCACAAGGACAATGGGCTGCTACTGCTGCTGCTGCTGCTGTGGCCCATGGTGGTGCACATAGATGGGTGATTGGGTCAGTGGCCCTGCTGGCTGGCTCAGCATGTTGGTCCTTTTGGTTCATCCTCCAGTCAAGAATTGGGAAGAAGTACCCAGCACTCTACTCAGGAACTGCCTTCATGTTCTTGCTCAGCTTTCTTCAGATGGCTGCAGTGGGGCTAGCCTCAGAGAAAAGCTTCTCCGTTTGGATCTTAAGAAGCAAGCTTCAGATCATCACTGTGCTATTTGTGGTAAGCAAAAAAATTAATCTATCCTAGCTAGCAGTAATTATATATCCTGCAGGAAGCTAGCTAGCTAGAGACTGATGATTTTCTTTGCTTTAATGAATGTTATTGCGTTAATTTCCTCAGGGGATAATGGGCTCTGGATTAGGATTCTTGGCCATGTCTTGGTGTATAGAGCAAAGAGGGCCAGTGTTCACGACTGCATTCACACCTCTAATCCAGATTGTAGCAGCTGGTATGAATTTCATTGTTCTCCATGAGCAACTCCATGTTGGAAGGTATATATTCACATCACTCACATCCAATATATGTGTTAATCTCATTAATTTTCATAGTAAAACTAAACTATGGCACCGATCGAATTTGTTATAAAGTAAATATTATGTGTGATTAACTTTCCAGTGTGTTGGGGTCCATTCTTGTGATAATGGGGTTATATTTCGTCCTCTGGGGAAAGACCAAAGAGACACCGAATCCTCCTCCGTCAAAGGTCGTCTTGGAAGAAAAATCCGAGCATACTTCAGAACAAATGCAAAGTGTATAATAACAAGTCACAAGAAAATGAGCGAGAGAGAGAGAGAGAGAGCGCTCAAGATTTTCTTTTTTCTCTCTTTTTTTTTGCTTGCTCTCCTTTTCTTGTTTGATAATACAAGAGAAGTCAAAGAATAATTTAGAGAGAGAGATTTTGTACGTGTGAACCAGTTTGCTTAAGTTGCAACTTAAATGCACTTGTATGTATTTACCGATTTGTTGGTGGAGATCTACACCCCTCGGTAGGGCCGTAGGGGATCCAACATGACCCAAGCCTGGGTCGGGTTCGCCTCCATGGCCACCCTCACACCATGAGGGTGAGGGTGAGGGTCACCTCCTCCAATGGGCGGCACCCATGCCAAGCTAAGAGTGCCGCCGGGCGGTGGGACCCACACCGATGCATGTGGGCTCATTCGTAGGTGGGGCCAACGGGCCCACGCCATTACCTCGGTGTAGGTGGGGTCTGATGGGACTCGCGCGGTTGCCCGCACCATGACGGGCGGATCCCGGCATAAGTAATGCTTAGTTGGACCAAGTCAAGGAAGTTCTCACTACTACAAAACAGGCTATACTGAACGTCTCATCACGAGCGGTTTAAAAACCGTCGATATTAAATACAATCACGCATTTATTTTGGTTTAGAGACTATGCGTATTCTTATCGGTCTAAAAGTTATGCGTGAAGAGGTAATATCACAGACATGAACGTCTGTGAAGAGGTGAAATCACTGACGGTTCTTGTTAAGAATTGTATGTGATAATTAACAGACGGTTCCTAAAAAGAACTATCTGTGACAATTGCAGACGTCACAGATGGTGTTTAATTAGAACCATCTGTGAAACTGCACAGACGCTCCTTAACAAGAACCGTCTGTAATAATTTTGTATCAAAAACGGTTTGTAGTTGGAAGTGTCTGTGACATGTTCAATGCCGCTTCGGCTCCCGCACGATGCATCTCTTCGTCTCGCGCACCAACATTACTCATTGTTTTATAAGAATGATCATCCGCCGCCGTACTCTTCACACATCTCTCTACTCTTAAGCACAAACGAAATGGCTGCCCACTCTTTTCCCCTAACACCGGTATTGATGGCCTACCTGGCCATCCTGTACGAGCACATCGCCGGCCATATGCTGAGGGCATTGGGCGTTACACAGGGGGACACGAGAGGGCTCGTGCAGCGGATCATGGACGCAGCGAGACGAGACATCCAGATCGCGACTTGTTGCACACCGAGGGACTCGGTGGACCGACCAGTGCGAGGACGAGGGGCCACCTCGAGACGAGGGGTCAGCCGAGGTGGTACACGTCCACGGGCTCCTACCCCGGACGTGGTGGGCATGTCATCGTGGCACCATGGTGGGAGCACCATTTGGCGAGTCTGTGAGTCATCGGGCACGCCGTGCCACCAGGTATAACCACCCTGCTTGCTTGTGGAACGTAATGCTTGTTTCTTTCGAACCCCAATAGTTACTAATGGCAATCTTCTCTTTTATGTCCTGAGCTCCACCATCACGCGGGGCAGGGGTACACGGAGTCGTCGGAGCATGTCTTCGGGCCAGCAGGTATGACCACCTTGCTTGCTTGCGTAACTTTCTTTTTCGTGCTTTCGGCATGATTACGTTTGTAACATAATACTTCACAGGAACGCCTTGGGAGGACGGTTCATTGCCAGACGACGAGGCACACCTATCGGCACCCCTCGATTACTTCTTCGATGACCCGCGTGACACCTCGTTCAACATGAAGGCTTCTCAGCTGCAAAGTGTGCCGCCACCGACCCAACCAACATAGGACGCCCCGCTCGCGACACCACCTCAGACTACTCGTGTCGGTCAGGTAGTCATCCTGCCTAATCCTCTGACATACTCGGACCGTCGCAAGGCGAAGTCAGGGGCGACACGCGGAGTGTGCCCTAAGAGGGGCCGCCAGTAGATATTTGGTCCTCCAAATATCAGTCATGCCATGTAAATATTAATTTGTGTACAACTATTATTATGCTAGTCTCGTGTTTCGATATCTCTTTTTTGCTTGCTTGCAAACCACGACCATGTGTACGATTCTGCAACGGGACACCCCACACCACCCTCTTTCTACGACTTAAGGGTTTAAGGGTTTACAGTTTAGGTTAAGGGTTTAGGGTTTTAGGGGATGCTGGGTGTACTCCTTCATACAATGCATGTTTGTTCAACTCGATGCATATAGACGCTTATAGCTTAATGCACGCGACACATCGATGCAACAATCAACTCGATAAAAGGCAACCGCAATGACAAGCATGAGATTGAACATAATTGCGTACAGAAGGGGAGACTACCGAGGTACAAGCTTCTCCGCCGGTGCCTAATGGTAGAAGCTGCCTCGCACTACTCACGTAGAGTGTTCTACAGGGGGGCGCCTCGGACGTTGTGACGACCCACCCCGTGATGTACCGCAAGAGGTCCGGGAGGACTATTTTTTTTTGCTGCGAAGTCACCACGGAAGGATGTGGTAGCACCGCATGGAGCTTTACCGAGGAGGTCTGCCAGGACCTCCCAGGAGGTCTTGCGGACCTCCTGGAGGTCTTGGTCCGCCACTGACCTCCCAGGAGGTCTTGAGGACCTCCTGGAGGTCGTGGCCGCCACCTGCTCGGTAGCACCTCCAGGCACATCACCAAGAGAGGTCCGGCAGGACCTCCCAGGCTAAGTCCCGTAGGACCTCCTGGTGGTCCTGCCCCTGTGCATCTGAGCTAGTCCCAGGACAATCAGAGCTAGCTCGCACAAGAACACAAGCCAATACCACAACCACGAGGTCAAACAAAGATGAAGCGCACAAATTAAACTTTATATAATAGGACCTTATGGTCAAGCTTGTTAACAAGAGGTGCACCACCGAGGGCTTACAAAACCAACGAGGACTTACAATCTGGCGACAAGGAGCTCTAGGGCTCAAACACCAAAACACGCAGAAGCCATCCCACAAGCACCACAGTGTCGGGTGGAGGGCGTCCTAGGCATCTTAGTCGTCGAAGAACTCCTCCTCGAAGAGGTCTGCTTTACTCGCACTTGGTCATCCTCATAATCTGCTTTGACACGGGGCTTAAGCCATGAGTACTTGGAATGTACTCGAGAAGTCACGAGAGCAAAGATGCAATAATATTCATGCAAGGACTTACCAATGGAGAGTCTGTATGGTTAGTTTCATAAAGCCAAATTTGACAATAATAGCAATAATAGATTGAAAGGCAGCAAGGTAAAACCATA
This sequence comes from Phyllostachys edulis, assembly GCA_036346405.1. Classification (NCBI taxonomy): domain Eukaryota; kingdom Viridiplantae; phylum Streptophyta; class Magnoliopsida; order Poales; family Poaceae; genus Phyllostachys; species Phyllostachys edulis. The sequence continues at coordinate 57,636,550 of CM070547.1, read as the reverse complement.
ATACATAATACTTTTGATGTTTTAATAAAATGGTGTGAGCACCAACTCACGGCCACAACCAAAAATTGGGGAGGTCAGATCACACGATGGCGAGTCCTCACCCAAAACCCACTCCAACACCCATTCGGAGGTTCGAACCAACCTGGACCACTACCCGAGCCAACCTTGACCCCTCTGAGCCGGCCAAGGTCTCTTGAGGCAAAGCCAAAGCATCTCGCGGAAGTGTCGATGGCACAATCTTTTGAAACATCTACCCTTGCACCATTTCAATCGAGCATGTCCATGACCAAGGGCGTGGCTATTGAATAGATCTTTTACTCTGCAGAGGTGTACAACTTTACCCACAATCCACGATCTCTTTAGCGGGATGGGTTCCGGTCACCCTTGCTCACTTCCTAAGGTGGCGATCTAGAAAGCGCAGCAAGGCCTTTACAAAGCTTTGAGCCGACTAGGGTGCCCGCTAAGGTTTCGAATCCCTCCAAAGGGTCTAGAAATCCACGGGTTATGGGGTGCCCCTCTTGCGCCAACGAATCACACGCTCAACCAAAACAGCCCCAAGCCATCTCATTGCTAATTATTCAGCCAGACCATTCCCATAAAATGATCTTGTGGTTGCACTAATTGGCCCGATTCCGACAGACACAAAGTGAAGTCCTTAATTGTGCTAAGGCAAGACTTCCACAAACCAAAGGTGCACTGAAGACCACTACTCACTCCTGCCTTCTTGCCTTAGCAAAACAATTGTATTAGCCCATGCCAAAAGACCACCCATCTGGCACACAAATTTTAACCAAGTGGTCTCACACCACGATCGACCTGACTTAGGCATCCCGCCATAGTGCTCAACAATGGCACCAACCACACATTTCATAACTTATTAGTCAAGATTATTAGAGATGAAGCATGATACGCTCAAACCACGTTTTCTAAGCGAGGCTATATAAGACCTCGGCCCCCATGTTGGCAAATAACAAAGAACACCAACTAAATTATCCACCCTAAGGCTCACAAGGTGAATCATGACAACATGATGGAGACAAGGTATAAAGGAGGCATAACGACAAGTAGGTAAGTAACTATAGCCCAAACCATTTTCTTATAAACATAGCCATGCATGATAATTTAAACCAAATACATTTGCAAAACTTGGTTCAAGATGATCAAAAGGAGGTCTGTGGCTTGCCTTGGTCAAGCGGTGGAGAGCCTTCTGCAAAGAAGAGTCGGGTCCAAGATCTCCTCGAACTCGTGATCTACACGTTAGCAAGAGAACCAAATAAGCAAAACCACACTAAGCGAGAGAACAACAAAAGAACCAAAAAGGAACTCAAACCAACTCAGCCAAAAGGAAACCAAGAGGCTTAACACCGCCTCAAAGAGCTCTGAGGGAGGGTCTTGCGCAAGGAAGAACCGAAAGCGAGAGGAGGAGGAAGGAAGAAATGAGCAAAAAGATTACAAAGGCACGCCTCCCGGGCTATATATAGCCGGAGTTGGTGGAGTGTACCAAGAAAAAGGTTCAATGGCGTGTAGGCAATCGGGATAACTAGGGCGGGGCTTGCCCAAAAGAATTGAAATAAAGTACCTCGGATGTGATTGCATTTAATGTGACCCGACACCTATTAAATCGCACAAAGTTCGAGGCAAAACAATAATTACAAGGTGAAGAGGGGCCGCAAATGGGGCCGATCAAAAGGGTGCACCACTAGTCAAAGAGGTGGCCCCACCGCAAAGGGTCATTCCCGCCAAAGACCACCGCGAGGTCTGGGCAAGAGGTCCAAGACACTCAAAGGGAGGTCTGGACAGAGGTCCAAGGACTCAAGAAGAGGTCTGGACAAGAGGTCCTCAAAGCTCTAACGAGGAGGCCACGACACTCGGACCGCACAAGGGAGGTCTAAGGTTCAAGATTTCAAGGGAGGACCTCAGCGGTCCAGATCAAAGGGCGCGAGGAGGTCTGACGAGTAGATCTCCAAAGGGAGATCTAACGGTCAAGATCTCAAGGGAGGACCTCAGCGGTCCAGATCAAAGGGTGCAGGAGGTCTGACGAGTAGATCTCCAAAAGGGAGATCTAACGGTCAAGATCTCAAGGGAGGACCTCAGCGGTCCGAGATCAAAGGGCGCAGGAGGTCTGACACGAGTAGATCTCCAAAGGGAGATCTAACGGTCCAAGATCTCAAGGGAGGACCTCAGCGGTCCAGATCAAAGGGCGCAGGAGGTCTGACGAGTAGATCTCCAAAAGGGAGATCTAGCGGTTAAGATCTCAAGGGAGGACCTCAGCGGTCCGAGATCAAAGGGCGCAGGAGGTCTGACCAATAGGAATATTCAAGGTTAGGAGGTGGTCTTTACAAAAGACCAAAGAAGGGCCGAGGAGGAGGTCTTGGACCTAAGGAGGTCGGAACCTTTGGATCCCACTAAAGGAGAACACAGACGGCTAAGATCTCCGAGAGAGAGGTCCTAAAGGCGAGATCTAACAAGGGAGGTCTGAGCGGCTAGATCTCAACAAGGGAGGTCTGAGGCTAGATCTCAACAAGGGAGGTCTGGCTGCTGGATCTCAACAAGGGAGGTCTCAGCTGGATCTCAACAAGGAGAGTCTGAGCGGCTGGATCTCAACAAGGGGAGGTCTGAGCGGTGGATCTCAACAAGGGAGGTCTGAGCTGGATCTCAACAAGGGAGGTCTGAGCGGTGGATCTCAACAAGGGGAGGTCTGAGCGGCTGGATCTCAACAAGGGAGGTCTGAAGCAATGATCTCAACAAGGAGGTCTCGAGCTGGATCTCAACAAGGGAGGTCTGAAGAAACAAAACCAAGCGTGGCTTGGGGGGCCAAGAGGTTTTGAAACACAAACCAGTGGGGCCTTGACAGAAAAACCCCAAGCAAGGGAGAGGTTTGAGCAGAGGAGATGTGAGAGAGTCGGATCTCAAAGAGATTCAAACCAACAAGGGAAGTTAAGAGAGAGAGAAGAGGCGAACCAGGGCACACAGAAGGCTTGAGCACCACAACCCGAGGCGGCAAAGACACCACAGAGAGCCACAACCAGACAAGGAACACCAACAACGACTTAGTTAAGGTTTGATTAAATCCAATTGAACTCTCAGTTCAAAAATCTCGGGTTAAGCTTTGGATTCTCAATAAAGCCAAATGGTTACTTTTATTTTGAAAACTTGGCAAGGACTTAAAAGAAAACGGGGCGTTACAAACCTTCACCCCTTAAGGGAATCTCGACCCGAGATTGGTGAAACTAGGGAATAGGTGGGGAACTCCTTCTGAGGTCCTCTTCTCGTTCCCATGTTGCCTCGGCTTGAGTGGTTGCTCCATTGCACCTTGCATGACTTGGTGGTCTTGCTCTGGTAACTCTCTCGACCGTCCAAAATCTTGATGGGGTGCTCTCTGTAAGTGAGGTCTTCTTGGAGGTCCACACTTCTAAAGGCATTTGGTCCTCTGGCATTCGCAAGCATTTCTTCAAGCTGTGACACATGAAACACATTGTGAACTCCAATGGTGAGGAGGAGGTCAAGCTGGTAGGCTACTTCACCCCTTCTGCAAGGACCGAAAGGGTCCAATAAATCTTGGAGCAAGCTTCCCACTAACTCTGAACATTGCATACCTTTGAGAGATGAAACTTTGAGGTAGACACGGTCTCTGGGACAAAAGCTAGGTCTCGGCGCCTAACATCTGCGTAGCTCTTTTGCCTAGTTTGGGCCGCCTTTAACTTCTCCTAATTGATCTCACTTGATCCTCGGCTTCTTCAAGTGTCAAGACCAAGAACTTGGCCTTCACCCGATCTGTCGATTACAAGGAGTCCTACACTTTCTCCATAAATAGCTTCAAAGGGACATTTGGAGACTAAGCTTGGTAGTCTGTTATTATAGGAAAATTCATATGGTAACATCTTGTCCCAACTAGATTGTCTTTCTAGGCGCAAGCTCTCGGCATATCCTCAAGGACTTGGTTAACTCTCTCGGTTTGGCCATCTGTTTGAGGGTGGTATCTTTGTACTAAAGTTGAGGCTCGGTGCCCAAGGCATCATGTAGCTTTTGCCAAAACTTGGAGGTGAATTGAGATCCTCATGCGAGACTATCTTCTTTGGAACACCATGAAGGCACACCACTTTTGCCATGTAGATTTGGCTAGCTTGTCTCGGCATAAGTAGTCTTCACAGAATAAAGTGAGCCATTTTTGTTAATCTATCCACTATGACCCAAATAGAATCAAAACCAGCTTGGAGTGCGAGGTAAACCATAATAAAATCCATGCCGATCTCTTCCCACTTCCACTCGGGTATGGGTAAGGGCACTAAAAGTCCTCAGTCTCTTGGTGCCTTTGCTTTAACCTTTGGCAAGTGTCACATTTGGCCACAAAATCTGCTATCTCCTTCTTCATTTTCGCCACCAAGACAATTCCTTGACATCTTGGTACATTTTGTAACTCTGGATGTATAGAATACAAAGCTTCATGGGCTTCTTTAAGTATTATACCCTTGAGCTCCGTGTTATTGGGCACACAGAGCCTCTTATCAAACCAGACCGCACCTAGGTCATCCATAGAAAACCTTGCAGCCTTCCCTTCTCTTATGTTGGTCTTGATCTCTTGGATGCTAGCATCTCCATCTTGGGCTACCTTGATCTGTTTTTGCAAGGTAGGTTGCACTTCAAGAGTTGCCAAAAACCCTTCTTCCACTAACTCAAGTCTAAGCTTCAAGAATTCTTCATACAAAGGCGGGTTGGCTCTCCTTAACCATCAAAGTATTGACATAAACTTTTCTGCTCAAAGCATCTGCCACCACATTGGCCTTGCCTGGGTGGTAGTGAATTCCCACATTGTAGTCCTTAATAAGCTCAAGCCACCTTCTCTGCCTCAAATTCAAATCTGCTTGTGTAAAGATGTACTTTAGGCTTTTGTGGTCAGTGTAAATTTCACACCTATTACCAATGAGGTAATGGCGCCAAATTTTTAAGGCATGAACCACAATGACCAACTCTAGGTCATGAGTAGGGTAGTTTGCTTCATGAGGCTTCAAGCTGTCTTGAAGCGTAAGCTACCACTTTTACATCCTGCATTAGAACACAGCCAAGTCCTTGCTTTGATGCATCACAATAAACTTCGAAATCTTTCCTGACATCTGGAAGAACCAAAACTGGGGCAGAGGTCAACTTTCTCTTGAGCTCTTGGAAGCTCTGTTCTGTCTGAGGTCCAAAGGAACTTCTTTTCTTTCTTTAATAGCTGAGTGAGAGGTTTTGCAATCCGAGAGAAGCCTTCAATAAACCTTCTGTAATAACCGGCCATGCCAAGAAAACTTCGAACTTGAGGCACGGTCCTAGGGGGTTCCCAATTGAGCACATCTTGAACTTTACTAGGGTTGTGAGACACTCCTTCTTTTGACAAAACATGCCCCAAAAGACCACTTCTTTTAGCCAAAACTCACACTTACTAAATTTGGCAAAGAGTCGATGAGCTCTCGGCTTTTCCAAAACCGAAAAGAGATGGCTTGTATGCTCCTCTTCACTCTTGGAGTACACTAGAATGTCGTCAATAAAGACAATGACAAACTTGTCTAGGTACTCCATGAACACTCGGTTCATCAAATTCATGAAATAGGCAGGGGCATTGGTCAGCCCAAAAGACATAACAGTGAATTCAAATAACCCATACCTAGTTGAAAAAGCTGTCTTAGGGATGTCTTCCTTGCGAATCTTAAGTTGGTGGTATCCTGTTCTCAAATCGATCTTGGAGAACACAGCAGCCCCCTTCAATTGATCAAATAAATCATCAATTCTTGGCAAAGGATACTTGTTCTTGATGGTGACATCATTGAGAGCTCTGTAGTCCACACACATCCTTTGAGTGCCATCCTTTTTAGGCACAAAAATCACTGGGGCTCCCCAAGGTGAGGAGCTAGGTCTAATAAAACCCTTGCTCTACAAGTCTTCCAACTGCTTTTTCAACTCCATATGATCATCAACATGTAATCTGTAGGGCCTTTTGGAGATGGGGGAGGTCCCTGGGACAAGGTTTATGACAAACTCAAGGTCTCTGTCTGGGGGCATTCTTGGGAGCTCATCAGGGAACACATCCACAAATTCTTTAACAACAGGGACATCCTCCAAAACTTGAACTTGAGCACTACAAGATAGGGCTCCTTGGAGTTTCTCTGAGGTGGCCGAAAACTTCACAGTGGCACCACTAGGGCTGGTCAAAGAGATACTTTTGCCACTACAATCCAACATGGCATGGTGGTTAGCTAGCGATCCATGCCCAAAATCACATCTAGGGACACGTGTCCAAAAGGATAAGGTTGGCTAGAAATTCTACTCCTTCTATGACCATTTTCACTTGTGGACAACCACGGTTCGTGCTTAGTTTTGAGCCGGGATTGAACCAACAAGGTAGACTTAAGAGCAACAACTTCGGCGGTGCTTTGCAAAGAAAACTCAGAAATAAGCGAATGGGAAGCTCGAGTCAAATAAAACTACACTAGCATCGAATTTACTAGGAACATACCTAGTACCACGTCCGAGGAGGTCTGTGCTTCTTCCATTGCCACATGATTCACACGGCCCCTTCAAAAGTTTGGGAGGTTCTAGCTTGAGGAGGTCCTGCTGACTGAGGGTCTTGGCGAGGAGGTCTGAAGTAGAGGTCTTGGTGGTTGGCTCGACTTTAGTGGGCATTGATTAGCAAAATGCCCCACTTGGTGACACTTGAAGCGGTGATCCCAGCTTTGTGGAGGTCGTTAGGGTTGTCTTAGTGCTGCCGTGATCTTGTTGGCGAGGGGACAATGGGCGGGAGGTCTTAGCGAGAGGTCTGGAAGGTCAGAGGTCCTTAGGCGCTTGGGTTGGTCTTGCACAAAAGCTTTGTGGCGCTGGGAGGTCTTTCTTGAGCACCGAGGTGGCACCTTTCTCTTGTAGGACTCGAGAGTTCTCTTGAGGATTCCTCAATGAGCATTGCCTTGTTCACCATATCTTTGGAAATCGGGATAATCGTTGCCCACAACTTGAACTTTTAAGCCGGGATGGAGGCCTCGCTTAAAGCGCTTCGCCAAGCATCATCCGTAGCCACATCTTCGCGAGCATAGCGACAATTGAGTGAACTTAGTGAGATACTCACTTACTGACATGCTTTGCCTTGCTTGAGCTCTCTAAACTCTTCCTTTTTCATCTCTACCTTCCCATCAGGGACATGGGAGTGGCGAAAAGCTGCAGAGAACTCTGCCCAAGTGATCCTCTGGGGGTCAGCATGTGAGGCACAAAATGTGTCCCACCACTCAGCTGCAGGTCCTTCCAGTTGATGTGAGGCAAACAAAACCTTCTCCCTGTCTTCACAGCGAGCAATATCCAGCTTCTTCTCTGTTGATCTCAGCCAATCATCTGCATCTAAAGGCTCGGGAGAGCTCGAAAATGTAGCTGGGCGTGTCTTCATGAACTCTGACAGCCTTGATTGAGGGTGAGCTGGGGGTGGAGGTGGTGGCGCTGCTGCAGACTGACTATTCTGACTCATCATGGCAAGTAAAGCATTGGTGGTGCGGCTTTGTTGAGCCATAATCTGGTTCATAATCGCATCATAGAGCTCATCATCGAGCTTGTCTTTATATAAAGCGCCCAAAACCCGGGTCTCTTCTTTGCCCTTTGGAGGAGGTGGGGGTGGAGGCAAGCGCCTGCAGGGGCTCACCCCGACTTGTGGACTACCGAGTCTACACCATCTGGACAAAACTCTAAAGGTTTAATAGGTAAGAAGGAAAGCATAAAGGGTAAGAGGATACAGAGAAATAAAGATAGGGCAGCTATTAGGGGTGACTTGGTTAACCCAAGAGAGAACCAAAAAGGCCAGGAGGCCAAAAGAGGCAACAGAAGCTTCAAAACAGAGGTCTTCAAGACCCAAGCTAAGCGAGACTCAGAATAGGACCACTAATCCTAACCTTTCTACAGTCGGCCCTATTGAAGTTATAAAGGCAAGGAAGTCAAGTTAGATTCAAAATCAAGGTTCCAGCAGAGATAAGATAAGGGAACTAAGGAGGAGTTAAGATGAGAGTAGAACAGGACAAGAAAAGATTTTAAGCAAGATAAGGGCAGCATAGAACCAGCACAAGGAAAGAACTACTAAACAAATTTTAAGTTGACTTGCTTTAGAAAATAACTTTTTGGATAAAAACTAAATCGACCTTTCTGCCTATGGCCACGTCCTACAGCCGACCTAGGCTCTGATACCAACTGTGACGACCCACCCGTGATGTCTGCAAGAGGTCAGGAGGACCATTTTTTCTTGTTGCGAAGTCACCACGGAAGGATGTGGTAGCACCGCATGGAGCTTTACCGAGGAGGTGCGCGGGACCTCCCGGAGGTCTTGCGGACCTCTGGAGGTCTTGGTCATGCATCGACCTCCCGGAGGTCTTGAGGACCTCTGGAGGTCGTGGCCGCCACACCTTTCAAGAGCACCTCGGGCACATCACCAAGAGAGGTCGGCAGGGACCTCCCGAGCTAAGTCGTGGGACCTCTGGTGGTCCCCCCTGCATCTGAGCTAGTCCCGGGACAATCGAGCTAGCTCGCACAAGAACACAAGCCAATACCACAACCACGAGGTCAAACAAAGATGAAGCGAGACAAATTAAACTTTATATAATAGGACCTTATGGTCAAGCTTGTTAACAAGAGGTGCGCCTTGAGGGCTTACAAAACCAACGAGGACTTACAATCTGGCGACAAGGGCTCTAGGGCTCAAACACCAAAACAGAGGCCATCCCACAAGCACCATAGGTGTCGGGTGGAGGGCGTCCTAGGCATCTTAGTCGTCGAAGAACTCCTCCTCGAAGAGGTCTGCCTTTATACGCACTTGGTCATCCTCATAATCTGCTTTGACACGGGGCTTAAGCCATGAGTACTTGGAATGTACTCGACAAGTCACAGAGAGCAAAGATGCAATAATATTCATGCAAGGACTTACCAATGGAGAGTCTGTATGGTTAGTTTGCATAAAGCCAAATTTGACAATAATAGCAATAATAGATTGAAAGGCGACAAGGTAAAACCATAATACATAATACTTTTGATGTTTTAATAAAAGGTGGTGTGAGCACCAACTCACGGCCACAACCAAAAATTGGGGAGGTCTGATCACACCAAAGGCAGTCCTCACCCAAAACCCACTCGAACACCCATTCCAGAGGTCAAGACCAACCCTGGACCACTACTCCGAGCCAACCTTGACCCCTCTGGAGCGGCCAAGGTCTCTTGAGGCAAAGCCAAAGCATCTCGCGGAAGTGTCGATGGCACAAGCTTTTGAAACATCTACCCTTGCACCATTTCACCGAGCATGTCCATGACCAGGGCGTGGCTATTGAATAGATCTTTTACTCTGCGAGAGGTGTACAACTTTACCCACAATCCACGATCTCTCTAGCGGGATGGGTTCGGTCACCCTTGCTCACTTCCTAAGGTGGCGATCTAGAGAGCGCGGCAAGGCCTTTACAAAGCTTTGAACTGACTAGGGCTGCCCGCTAAGGTTTCGCAATCCCCTCCAGTGGTCTAGAAATCCACAGGGTTATGGGGTGCCCCCTCTTGCGCCAACGAATCACACGCTCAACCAAAACAGCCCCAAGCCATCTCATTGCTAATTATTCAGCCCAGACCATTCCCATAAAATGATCTTGTGGTTGCACTAATTGGCCCGATTAAACAGAACACAAAGTGAAGTCCTTAATTGTGCTAAGGCAAGACTTCCACAAACCAGTGTGCACAGCACCCACTACTCACTCCCTGCCTTCTTGCCTTAGCAAAACAATTGTATTAGCCCATGCCAAAAGACCACCCAGTCCTGGCACACAAATTTTTAACCAAGTGGTCTCACACCACAGTCGACCTGACTTAGGCATCACGCCATAGCGCTCAACAATAGCACCAACCACACATTTCATAACTTATTAGTCAAGATTATTAGAGATGAAGCATGATACGCTCAAACCACGTTTTCTAAGCGAGGCTATATAAGACCTACGGCCCCCATGTTGGCAAATAACAAAGAACACCAACTAAATTATCCACCCTAAGGCTCACAAGGTGAATCATGACAACATGATGGAGACAAGGTATAAAGGAGGCATAACAGCAAGTAGGTAAGTAACTATAGCCCAAACCATTTTCTTATAAACATAGCCATGCATGATAATTTAAACCGAAATACATTTGCAAAACTTGGTTCAAGATGATCAAAAGGAGGTGCGTGGCTTGCCTTGGTCAAGCGGTGGAGAGCCTTCTGCAAAGAAGAGTCGGGTCCAAGATCTCCTCGAACTCGTGATCTACGTTACGCAAGAGAACCAAATAAGCAAAACCACACTAAGCCGAGAGAACAACAAAAGAACCAAAAGGAACTCAAACCAACTCAGCCAAAAGGAAACCAAGAGGCTTAACACCGCCTCAAAGAGCTCTGAGGGAGGGTCTTGCATAAGGAAGAACCGAAGCAGAGGAGGCGAGGAAGGAAGAAATGAGCAAAAAGATTACAAAGGCACGCCCTCCCAAAGCTATATATAGCCGGAGTTGGTGGAGTGTACCAAGAAAAAGGTTCAATGACGTGTAGGCAATCGGGATAACTAGGCGGGGCTTGCCCAAAAGAATTGAAATAAAGTACCTCGGATGTGATTGCATTTAATGTGACCCGACACCTATTAAATCGTACAAAGTTACGAGGCAAAACAATAATTACAAGGTGAAGAGGGTGGCAAATGGGGCGATCAAAAAGGGTGCACCATCGGTCAAAGAGGTGGCCCCACCGCAAAAGGTCATTCATAAAGACCACCGCGAGGTCTGGGCAAGAGGTCCAAGACACTCAAAGGGGAGGTCTGGGACAGAGGTCCAAGGACTCAAGAAGAGGTCTGGACAAGAGGTCCTCAAAGCTCTAACGAGGAGGCCACGACACTCGGACTGCACAAGGGAGGTCTAAGGGTCAAGATTTCAAGGGAGGACCTCAACGGTCCGGATGAAAGGGCGCAGGAGGTCTGACGAGTAGATCTCCAAAAGGAGATCTAACGGTCAAGATCTCAAGGGAGGACCTCAGCGGTCCGAGATCAAAGGGCGCGAGGAGGTCTGACGAGTAGATCTCCAAAGGGAGATCTAACGGTCAAGATCTCAAGGGAGGACCTCAACGGTCGAGATCAAAGGGCGAGGAGGTCTGACGAGTAGATCTCCAAAGGAGATCTAACGGTCCAAGATCTCAAGGGAGGACCTCAACGGTCCGAGATCAAAGGGCGCGAGGAGGTCTGACGAGTAGATCTCCAAAAGGAGATCTAACGGTCAAGATCTCAAAGGGAGGACCTCAGCGGTCCAGATCAAAGGGCGCGAGGAGGTCCCGACCAGCGAGAATATTCAAGGTTAGGAGGTGGTCTTTACAAAAGACCCGGCAAGGGCCGAGGAGGAGGTCTTGGACCTAAGGAGGTCGGAACCTTTGGATCCCACTAAAGGAGAACACAGACGGCTAAGATCTCGAGAGAGGAGGTCCTAAAGGCCGATCTAACAAGGGAGGTCTCGAGCGGCTAGATCTCAACAAGGGGAGGTCTCGAGGCGGCTAGATCTCAACAAGGGGAGGTCTGAGCGGCTAGATCTCAACAAGGGGAGGTCTGAGCGGCTAGATCTCAACAAGGGGAGGTCTGAGCGGCGGATCTCAACAAGGGAGGTCTGAGCGGTGGGATCTCAACAAGGGGAGGTCTGGCGGCCGGATCTCAACAAGGGAGGTCTGAGCGGCCGATCTCAACAAGGGAGGTCTGAGTGGCTAGATCTCAACAAGGGAGGTCTGAGGCTAGATCTCAACAAGGGAGGTCTGGCGGCTAGATCTCAACAAGGGAGGTCTGAAAGAAACAAAACCAAGCGTGGCTTGGGGGGCAAAGAGGTTTTGAAACACAAACCCGAGTGGGCCCTTGACAGAAAACCCCAAGCAAGGGAGAGGTTTGAGCAGGAGGAGATGTGAGAGAGGCGGATCTCAAAGAGATTCAAACCAACAAGGGAAGTTAAGAGAGAGAGAAGAGGCGAACCAGGGGGCACACAGAAGGCTTGAGCACCACAACCCGAGGGCAAAGACACCACAGAGAGCCACAACCAACAAGGAACACCAACAACGACTTAGTTAAGGTTTGATTAAATCAATTGAACTCTCAGTTCAAAAATCTCGGGTTAAGCTTTGGATTCTCAATAAAGCCAAATGGTTACTTTTATTTTGAAAACTTGGCAAGGACTTAAAAGAAAACGGGACATTACAGACGTGGCTGGCCGTCGTTGTAGTGGCACGCACATATGCAGCTAGGGTTCACGTAGCAGCATGTGGGATCATAGGAACTTCCTATGTTCACGACCTCCTCGTTGCCCCTCTCGCGCTGCATCTTTTGGTGAAGGTCATCATTTTGCTCGTTGAGATTGTCAATTTGCGCCTCCAACTCAAATATTTGGTTCCACAATGTATCCACGTACATCACAACATGTCGTTCATGGGGAGGATCGATCCACCGGACAAAGTTGCATTTCGCCATCTGCCGCAAGGGACGGTTAGTATGGACGATGTATTAGTAGTAACATGAACAAAACCATTTACCCCAGAGTGTGGGCATCGGAAGAAACATCGTCTTCCATCGAAAGGGCCGTCCAAGACCTGCACGATAGCGTCCTCGCTGTGTCCGCATTTCGGCCATACCGGTTGAGCACGCTTGTTTGGCATGAACCAGTAGTTTGGGCCGAAGTCCTCCCTCCTTTCGAGAAGAAGGTCTTGCTTGGCGACCTCGTTGGGCCGGTCCCCTCGTGTATGCGCCATAGTATATTCTTGTCTGACGGAGAAGTTTCTTCTTCCTACGGTTTCAAGGGTCCAGTGGTCCTATTTTATAGCCCGCGGGGGGAGGCTAACAAAGCGGGTAATGTTTTAGCTTGCAGATGACAAGACTAAATAGGGCTGTCTGCTTTGCACAAAGACAAGACCAAACGAGACAGCTTTTCGCAGTGACAAGACCAGACGGGGCAGCTTTGCGCAGTGATAAGACCAGACGGGGCAGCTTTGCGCAATGTCAAGGCCAAAGGAGATAGCCTTGCGTAGTGACAAATCATATGCACCGTGTTATTCCCAACTTTATTATAAAGTGTATTTTAATTCGTAACATCAAATCTCCTCGTCTTTTTGCATTCGATTTTTCCGTGTTATTCCCAGCATCGTAATATCACTTACCTTTCTACTTACAAATCGTTGATACTTCAATCGTCCTCGTAAAATTCAACAGAAATTCACCGCACTAGAACAACATACGATGATCACAAAATGTTATTGCGAGACTAATAGATTTTGTACCGTTCACAATTTATGAAAATCACAAATACGTAAAGTGGATTAGGGGGTAGGAATCTATCGCTGGTTGAACTGGCGACAGGAAGCTATCGCCAGTTCAACTGGCGATAGGTACCTGTCGCCAATTTAACCGGCGATAGGTGCTTTGGCCCGGCGACAGGGGGATGAGGGTCCCTGTCGCTAGTTCAACTAGCGATAGGTTCCCCAAAAAATTACAAAAATGAGTCCATGTCGCCAGTTGAACTGGCGATAGGGACTCATTTTTGTAATTTTTTGGGGCAACTATATATTTTTGTAATTATCTTTTAAAAAAATTCACAAACTCTCATTGTCGGTCACTGATGTGAGAAAGCCGGGAATTAAGAAGGAACAAATTAATTACTAAATTGGGGTTCATATGTGAGCAAGGTTGTTAAAATCACAACTCTAGTCATAGAATCGTACGATTCTACGATCTAACAACATCAATACAATCCAAATCGCACCGTGAGTCGTATCTACTAGAATCGTGGTAGAATCGCACTCCTACTCGTAGAATCGGGTAGAATTGTGGTAGAATTTGGTACAATCACGCATCATCTCAAATTATAAAACATTTAGGTGTTTGGTTGTGTTATATCCCTCAAATCAAGTTGTATGATAAGTAATAAGTAATTAGTAGGTTAGACATTAAGATCTGGAGGTTTGGAATAATAAAAATTATTTTATTTATTTATTTTACTTTTTATGTAAAATGTTAAGGTCATGGCAAGGTTGTTAAAATCAATATTTTAGCTGTAGCTCTGAATGACATAGAATCTAAACTACGATTTAGACATTTATCAATCAAATTAGATGTCAAATGACTAAATAAATACTCATATCACTCTTGAAATACATGACACATTGAAAAAATGTATTTTTGGTAGAATCAATTATAATCTTAGATTCTATGATTCAATCCTAAAATACGATCATACTGGAGTGTCTCCGATCCGATTCAGATTCTCACAACCTTGGATGTGAGCCTAACCAGTTCGGATTCAGTTGTTGTGCACTACAGCTGCACAAAACCAAGACCATTATTCCGCGATGGACATTGGCATCAGCTAGCTTTCCATGTACCAATTCCGCTTAGCTAGGAGCTAGAGAAAAATGCATATTGACTTATTGTTGGTTGGTGATCGAAATGGCTAACAAGCATTAAGCTCTGTTTGGTAGAGCTCCTGCTTCCAGATTCTTACAAGGAGCAGGTGGAGCCAAGCCAAACACCCTAACTACCAAAAAATGGATCCTAGAATCTGGCTCGGAGTGGAGCGTGAAATGCATTGGCGCTGAGGAGCAGCCTTCCACCCGATTCTGGTGAGGAGCCCACCCGAGTGAATATGCCCTTGAAGTTCCTTGAAATTACCCGTAATATGCCATCGGGTATACCCTTTCACTCCTTCTCCCAGCCGCAACTCCTCCCCGCGTCAGCCTCCCCCCGCGCCCCCTCCCACACCGGTCTCCCCCTACGCCTCCTTCTACTTGTGCTGGCCTCCCCCCCCCCCGGTCTCCCCCCTGCGCCAACCTCCCCCTGCGCCCCTTTCACCGGCCTCCTCCCTGCGCAGATCTAATTAATTCCTTTTTCCGTGAAGGTAAACTTCATGAATTCCTTTTTGTTTTGGCAATGGATCTCATGAATTTCTATTCTATGGTGTACATCTGTGTTGTATTTGGTAATTAGAGGAAAATGAGTAGAATATTGTGAGCAATGTTGGTTGTGATTTGTTAGGATTCGGGCCAACAACATGATGTTCAAGTTCTGGTTCATGTTTTCTTCGGACTGGAACCTACTATCTTGCTAGTGTTTTCTTCGGACTGTATTGTACAATGAATAAAAGAACACCTGCCAGATAGCTTTAATATGTGTCACTATTGTAAGCCGCCAATTTGTAGGAACTAGCTAATGCCTAGATGCCTATCTGCAGGCTGTTCAGGATGGTGTTGACACACTCAACCTTTCAGGACGGTGTTGATGTTCTCATCACAGATGTCAGCAAAACAAAGGTATTGTATCCCCATTGGGGCCTTAGTGTGCAGATATGTATGAATGTCATCCATAGACAAAACACCATTTGTAAAAGTATAGAAACAACAAGATACAACCTCTAATATAAACATGAAACAGATCAACCTTTCTATGTACTGAAGGTTGGATGCTGTAGTTCTTGTGGAAGCTTGCTAGACTAATAAATCTTGTTTTGGTGTCTCTATTCATGGTAGAAGCTGCTCTCAAAAGTCAGAACCCCATAGGTATACAGTAGATATATTCTCGATGAACCAACCTGTTGATACTTTCAGAACAGTGGCATGAATTGTATCTGTAACGACCCCAAAACTAGGGATCGCTAGAATCCTTACAACTGTCCAGGATGTTCAGTTGTAAGGCCGTGATTTCACAAGCAAGCAAACGATTGCAACAACAGCTAGACTTTTATTACAACAGATAGGGCTTAATGACCCGGTTTGAAAGCGAGCGAGCATCGAGCTGAAAGTAATATAATACACTTCAAAAGAAATCGGCTACCAGGCAGCTTGGCGTGAAATGCGAGACCCTAGTACCGATGAGTCGTCAAGTCTCTGGGTTCTTCTTGCTCGTAGAGCACACAGATCTTCCCAAAACTCTTACATTGATTGTTTAAGCAGAATGAGCACAACTACCGTACTCGACAAATTGCATGGGAAATGCTATTTAACTATATCTTTGAGGAAATGTCAAAGGAATGAATGCAGTTTTACCAAACAGGTATATGTGGAATGCAATAGTTGAGTTTAAAAGCTTTACAGTAATTAAAGACAGTAAAATAATAATAAATATAGCCACAGGGGTTACAACAACTTCTGAAATTACCAATTAACATCTGTAAAATTCTACTTATGCTTTGTATGTTGGAATCACCCATGAACACAGCTTCATTAACCGGAAGCACGGTGTATTCGAATAGTATTGATTATACTCTGCAGAGTTGCCCAACTTTACCCACACGATATCACAAACTCACATTGACCGCGCATCATGTTTGCGCACAATTGAGTGAGGATAACAAAGCTTTTTCACTTTGCTTATCCTTTTTAGCCTCTACAGGTAGATCTTAATCCATCTGACCCTCGGAGACCACCGATAGCATGGACTCTGTACCCGATCTTGTGAGCCCATCTGCTGCAAGAACCAGCGAGTGTCCTTAGGGTACACCTGTCTCACCTTTGATCTGTAGATATTCAATTGGATGAGCGATTGTACTAAGCTAGGGAGTAATGACCACGCATGTGGTTGGCGGTTCTTGTGTGCATTCTTGAGCACAAGGTTCTTGTCCTTACATGTCACCCAGTGAGGCGATGGCCTAACACATTGTTACCCACCTCTTGATCTCACTGATGACCCCATTTTACCAAGTATATTGGGTTGCCCAACTCAATGGGCACAACCCTCAACTTACACCAAAATCCTATTGGCCTAAAGCCAACTTTCCTTAACAGTATTTAGAACAGAGTTTTGTATGACTTAACAGAATATTTGCTAATATCTTATGTGAACCAAGTTTGTCAAGGTGAATATGGCTTACGAGAATGGGTGGTTTAATATGTGGGGTTTTATGGATGTATATCTACTCAACATGGCATTCCAAAGTATTATTTCTTTGTTGAAATACTTGGCTAAAATATTTTAATGAAGATAACAATATTAATATATGACATGTAGGTTCAATATGTTCAAGGTATGCAACTTGCCTCCTTGTTCGAAATCCACGAGCTGTCCTGTTACGTCGGGGTCTTGTCCTGCGAAGTCCTGAGCTGGCTCGTCGGCGTCGAAACCTAGCGCCAGACACAAAAACCCAATAAAACTCTTGGCTCAACAAGGAACGAGCCCAGAAAATAGATCCAACTACAACAAAAATAGAAAGGAAATCAACTTAAAGAGGTATAGGAGGTTGGAAATGGCTGGACAGAGTTAGGATTAGGTTTTAGGAGTTTAAGACGGTCAAAAAGGCTATACTGTCTCAACTTAGGGTTTTCGAAGAAATAATGATCACATTACTATTCATACCTATTGATTAGATATAAACAATAATAAATCACCATTTTAGGCTTAAGAATAGTAATTAGAAATTACTGTGAAAAATCTGGAATTTTTGGAAATAAAAACCTATTTTTCTTGTCTTTGTGAGCGATCTTGGGCGATTTTTAAGCAGTCTTTGGGCTACACATAAATGAAACACTTGTGCGACCCAAAAGAAAATGGGCAAACGCCCACGACCCATCTGCGCCTGTGCCTTGTATGCCAAAAAGCCGCTAGAACAGCGTGGGGCGGGCCTTGAAGCCGCGCCCATGGCCTTGTGTGGTGGAAGCGAGGCGGCTTAGGAGCAGCGGCGTGTCGGCGGCAGCAGCGGGACAGCCAGCGGGGCAGGGAGAGCGGCACAAAGCGGCTCACTTGTAAATCCTCTGAACCCTTAGGGTTTTGGGCATGTGTTTTGGCGTCGGGTTTTAGGGTTTCGGGGGTGAGGAGGCGGCGGCGCACAAAAATCCGGCGGCGCCGTGACCGGAGAGGGTAGGGGAGGGGCTCTGGGGTTTTGGGTTTGCTTTGGGTGGGAGGGATTTGCATGGGGTGGGTTGTTCTTGGGTGGGGAACCGAGGCGGCGGTGACTTCTGGCGTCGAGACGACGAAGGAGGAAGGGTTGGGTTGGCGCGGGTTGAAGAGGCCGAGCCAGGCTTTATGGCGAGGGAGGGAGATGGGAGATAAGGGCGACGGCGAGACGCCCGTGCGAGGTGAGTGGTAGGGCGAGGCGGCTTAGGCGGTGCCGCGGGTCGGTGAGTCTGGGAGGCGGGGTCGAGGCGAGAAGCGGCCCTCACTGGCGCAAGCAGGAGGTGGCGCTACCACCACTCGAGTCTTGAGGTGGCGGGGGGGCGAGGTGGCGGGAGAGGTGGCGGGTGAGGTGGGGCGGTGCCTTTCTCTGGCTCGATGTCTGGCGGCGGCAAGGCGGTGTGCGGGTGCTCCTGGCGGCTTGACGGCCAGTGAGTGGAAACGGACAGGCGTGGCCGATGCGATGATGGCGGCGATGGGTGAAAGCCTTGGAGGGAAAGCGAGGAAGGAAGGGGAAGCGGGGAATGGGTTAGGGTTTGGGTTTGGCAAAATTTGGCCGAATTTTGAAATTGGTTTTGAAATTTGAAATTCGAATTTGAATTCAAACTGATTTTCAAACTTTGAAATTTTTCAGGTGTTTCAGTATCTATAGCTGCTGCTATTGTCGGATGACATAACAAAGGAGGATAACATTATTTTTGGCTCAGTAGGATCTTATAGACTACTACAACTCTTGTACCATAAGAGATTGGGCTGGAAAGGCTACAGTATTCCAAGCAACGGCGGGTACTACAGATGGTTTGGCACCAACGCGATACAATTCAGCTCCCCAGGTTTACATAACGAGCTCACCTTGTGAGGATCCCGGTGGTAGCTATGGGATTCAAATAGATAATAGGCAAGTGCTACTGTGCTAGAGAATAGAAAGTGAGGTATGCCTCTAAAGCCTTGAGCTGAGGAATATTGTAATTTTTTGTAGCTTAGTACAAAAATAAGATTTAGCACAATGTTGTTGTATTCCTATGTTATGCTTGTGCTCAGGTTGTAAAACATATGTGGGTATTTTAAGCCTTTATGACATGATTGTAACATCCCAAATGTATAATTAGGGTTAATCAAGTATAATTATATGTGTAGAAATTAAAACTTTTTCTCACATCTTGAAAAACCCTAAAATCTTATGTAATTCTTGTCCAAGAGTTGTGTAATCCAAAAACACAAAGCTCTTGTTGACCAAAAATCAAATTCCTTTTTCCAATTATCTTAAATCTTATGTCAAACATTTGGAATATATTTTCCTTGGTCCCAAAACTGATATGGGACCCCTCTGAAAAATATCATGAGTTACAACACTTGTTGATAATTTTTGGAGGCAAAACAATCCTTTAAACAACCTTCATGAATTTCCTGAGAAAAATGCATTGCATAATAACCTCTGGAAATTTTATGCAAAGTTGATCTCATTATCAGCAAGCTCCAGCTAAAATTTCATTAAATTTGGAGTTCATTTGCTATCTCAAATAATTCTGCTAAGTTTCATTTGTTAAAACTAAATTTTAAAGCCTACCTTTGTTCCTTGGGCTAGCCATATTCAAAGTGGTCCAGCCCAACCATGTCTGCACCTCGTGAGACCTCATCTCCACCTTGATCGAGTCACGGTAGTTGGATTTACATCCAACGACCACGACCTCCTCCATGATCAACACCGCAAGACCTCCCCGCCTCATCAGGTCGTTGCCGTTGGATCAAAGATCACGGTCATGACCTCCACGTGTGTTAAACCTCAAAGACCTCCTCGATTTGTTAAACCATCGCAATGAGGTCATCCCATTTGTTGAGGTCGTGGCCGTTGGATCAAATCCAGCCCACGACCTCCTCCTCAACATACTCGGTCGGGTCCTCCCACTGCGTGAGGTCACTGACCCTTGGATCCAAGATCCATGGCCTGACCTCCTCCTCTCAACCTAAACTAAACAAACCTCCCACCTAACCAAGGTCGTGGCCGTTGGATCGAGATCCAACGACTCACGACCTCCTGCGATATCAAGCACTCACAACCTCCCCCATCTTTTGTTGTGCACCGTTAGATTAAAATCTCGGTCACGACCTCCTTTGTCTCATGCTTTTGAGACCTCCCAGCGCCGCGTGAGATCGTAGCCCTTAGATCTAAATCTAAAGGCCATGACCTCCCTTGTGCGTTGCAAGCTCGGGACCTCCACCTCTTTTGATCGGAACCCTTAGATCTAAATCTAGCGGTCTTGACCTCCCTTGCTGTGCGCATCATATCGAGACCTCCCCATCAGTCGGTGCCCTTGGATTTAAATCCAAAGGCCATGACCTCCCCTCATGTCCTTTTGATCGCGTGCAGTTAAGTCCTCACTGGAGGTCCGCACTGTTGGATGGAGATCAACGCTTTGGACCTCTGTCCCTTTTCCTCACGTGCGTTTTCGCGATTAAGGAAATCGGAGGGCCACGACCTCCCCATCCTTGATCGTGTGGATGGGACCTCCTCCCAGCCACTTAAAGCATAACGGTTCGAAAATGAGATCCGATGGTTAGGACCTCCCCGGTCTTATCCAGCGGTCATAAGGACCTCCTGTTCTTCTCCTTCCTCTGGCGCATCGTGCGTGCTCTGGCGGTGGAGTTAATCTTGCGCCAGCCTCTGTGCACCTTTAATGACTCTTTCTTGACCGCATTTAATCTTGGTCGACTTTCATCTTCAGTCGGCCATACCACCCCCCTTGTCAACTTTATGTCATGTCCACCCCATGGACCAACCCGTGGGCTAAGCTCACCATGGAGCTTAGCCCGACTCCTAACCTTCACCTCGGGCTTTAAGTGTCCCTCGAGCTCCCCGTTGGCTTCCTTTACACACTTGGAGCCTGTCATACCAGTGTTTGACTGAGCTCCTAACTCACTCACCTCCCATAGTGGCTGCCATTGTTGAAGTCCTTGGAACTCCTCAGTGACTCAAGGGTTCCAGTGGCTTCCTTCTTCAACCCTTGCTCACTTTGTGCTCCCCAAACCTCCTGGAATAACCCTAACTTATTTTGTTTGGGCATTTTTCAGAGGTGGACAAAGCTGAGCTTGGAGCTGGTGCCGTGAGCTGCGAAGCTTCATTGTCTTCCCCAACTCGGGTCATCACCTCCACGACCTCCCGGCACCTTAGGACCTCCAGGTACCTCCTGTTAGTCCTTTAGTTCTTTGGCACCGCTGAATGCATGTTGCGGAGCTTAAGTTTTAGCTGCAGCTTGAATGTCGCGGAGCTCCTTTTTGCATTTTGTTGTTTGGCGTATCTGCCTTCGTTGTCCTCTCGGCTCGCCGGCGTTCAAAACCGTCGCCGTCGTTGAGAGGAGGTCCTTTGGAGTGCGCATGGTTATTGCGGACCGCGGTACCGTGGATCTCGCCCGCGAGGTCTACATCGCCGGCGATGACCACATCTTCTTCGGGTTTTGTCGGACTGGCGGCGGCGTCGTTGTCGTTTTAGGACAGAAATCCTCCATGTTTAATCGCTAATCATTTGCTCCCATCATTGTAATCAATGGGCGTCTTAGCGCCTTAAACCCACCCTTTAATGCGTGCATTTAAGACCTCCAGTAGCGGACCTCCTTGATGTCCGGTAGCGCATTTATTCATGTCCAGCGTGCGTGCGCGAGTTAAAGCGGTGGAGTGCAGGGCGTCGGACCTCCTCAGAGGAGATCTGGGCGTCCAAGACCTCCTGGCGCAATCGTGGCCGTCGAGACCTCCACGGAAGTGCAGTGGCGTTAGGACCTCCGTTTAGGACCTCTCCGTAGCCATCTCGGCCGTTCATGACCTCCCGGGTAGATCTTGACCGTCAAGGTCCTCCCTCGGACGATCTGGACCATCAAGGACCTCCTTGGAACATCTGGACCGTCCGGGACCTCCCGTAAGGTCTGACGATGTAGATTTTCCTCGGGGAGATCTTGATAGTTTGGACCTTCCTTTGGAAGATCTCAACCGTTGAGGACCTCCCTTTAGATCTGGTCGTTCAGGACCTCCTTTCCATGTTGTGGTCAGTTGGATTTAGCATCTCTGACCCGACCTCCCCTCACCTCGCGCATGTGAGTTGCTAAGAGGTCGGGACCTCTGGACCTCTGGCGCGTGTGTGTTGTTCTCTGGGAGGTCTTGAGCCGTTGGATCTATGATCGTGGCTCACGTCCTCCCATACCCTTATGGGTTTTAGAAATTCGGTGAGGTCTTAGTTAAGCTGAAATAAGGTATAGACTTTAGAATTTCATATCTTCTTCGTTTTGAATCCTTTTGAGGTCATTCAACTTGTGTTAGCTCTGTCTTGAACTTGACTTTAATCCAAAAATGATTGAAAGTTGAATTCAGCTCTAGAGCACAGTTTGCCATTAGGTTTAAAACTCACTTTAAATATACACTCAAAAACAATACTTAACTTGTAAAAGGTATAACTAATGCTCTATAGTTTATTTTTGGGTGAGACCAACTTTGTTGGTTTCCTCCATTAATGGTCTCACTGTGAAAATTAGTTTTGAGCTTGTTGCTGTTATAAAAATGAGGACTTGTGCATTATAATTTTGTTCAAGTTCTTGTTTTTGAAAAATTATAGAAAGTGCAATATAGCTCCAAGTGAGATGAACTCAATTGTGTTATTCATCTCATGAGGTGCTGGTTTTACAGTAAAAATTTCAGCTTCACTTCTATTCTAGAAAATTTTGCGATGAACAGTAACATATTTCTAATTAATAGGCTGAGCAGAATTGATTTCATCATATCTTTTGCATTAAGAATCCAAATCAATTGGTTCTTGTTGCTAAATTCATGATAAATCATTGTCTTGCTGCTGTAAAATTTTCATAGCTTTGGAGAAGTTTCTCTGTTGCGTCTTTTTGGTTTTAAATCGTTCTTATCGGTTCTTTCTCGCTTTTCCGTTAGGTTTCGACATTTGTGGTGATCCCGAGAGTGACCCTCTGCCACAACTTGGCCAGCAACAACAAGGCAAGCAGTTTGATCATTTCCATCATTGTCCCATTACTTTAAAGCTTAATATATCGTTTTACTTCTATGTATGCATGCTACTTTGTGTTAAATGTAAGCTAGCAAGCCTATAGTTGCATAATCTGTAGGAATTGTTCATCCTCTACTACCATGAGCCTAGGTTATTTGCTGTGGTGGGAGCTGGTTGGATGAGCTCTTATCATTAGTAGTTTCGATTTAAATTGCTTAGACATGCTTAGTTATCGGTAGAAATGGGCGATCATCGACTTAGTCGATGGTCTTGATCACTCAAAACTGATTATTACTCTTATATGTCCAGCACTTGTGCTTTGATTAATTGTAAAATCAAAAACTGAAAATAAAAGATTGATTTAGACTTGGGCATATTGGATGGATGGCGTGGTTTTGGATGTGGTGGTATGCAGGGTCCCTAAGGACCGAGTACTTGGGTCACTAAGCCAAGCGATTTGGCGTACTAACCACGAGGGCATATGGAACCCCTCTTGACTAAGTACTTTGGGCGGTGTTAATTGGGGTCGCTTTCGGTTGGTGTGTTTTAAAGATAAAATGTGTGTGTGATGTGGGAGGAGCATTAGCTTCGGGAAGGTTGTGTGATGTCTCTTTCTCCCGTGGGTTGTGCGACTCGAAATTAGCATTGTCCATTGGAAATGTCTCGTAGGACTTAGCCGTCTTAAGCATACCTATAGTAGTGTGCCTAAAGGAAAGGCGATCGGCGTGTGGGTGCAGTGGTACACCTGCAGGGATAAAACTATTGAATAGCCTCGTCTAGGTTATGGACATGCTTGGTAAGGTCGTTCAAGACTAGACTACAACCTTTAATTAAAACTTGACATGGTTGGTATGAGCGGGAGTTCATGCTATTGTTGTGGTGACTTGGGTTAGTCACTTCGAGTTGTTCTTGTTGTTGTTACTATGTTATTATCTCGTTGTTACTTCAACATTTCAAAATGCTTTGCCAAATTGCCTTCAATCTATTATGTTATTGCAAATAAATGTTGCTTTATGCTAAAATGAGTCCAAAGCCTCATCCACTTAAATAAAGCTTGCATGTAGCTATTTATAGTTCTGTTATCTCACCGTAAGTCTTGCGGAGTACTTTATGTACTCATCGCGTGGTTGT
Organism: Phyllostachys edulis; assembly: GCA_036346405.1. Classification (NCBI taxonomy): domain Eukaryota; kingdom Viridiplantae; phylum Streptophyta; class Magnoliopsida; order Poales; family Poaceae; genus Phyllostachys; species Phyllostachys edulis. The sequence goes on along the minus strand of CM070547.1, from coordinate 57,612,532 downwards.
GGCATTTTGTGGCTTTTGTTGCGAGAGGAAGAAGGAGAGCTCCAAGAGCCTCTCTTTTGTGCTACGTGTTGCGGTTTCTTGACGACTAGCTTGGCGGTCGGTCGGATGCCTAGGGGTTAAGGCACCTTGATTGGCTTTGTGTTATAGCCATCTTTATGGCACTTTTGCTTCATTGTTATCTTTGTAGAATTGTTGCTATTTGGCCTAAGGGCCTCTCTTTTGTAATAGCTTTTCCTTATTAATATTAACCACGGTTTGTTGCTTATGTTCTATGTGTTGTATGGAATTGATACATTCTTTTGGTGTGAGGTATGTATCTTGCATCTGGGGAGTATACATCTCTCGAGACCGGGTTTATTTGGTTGATAATACTAGGGTCATTTGGATGACTAAGTATTATGAGCCTAATAAGCGTCGAGTCTCTAAAAGTTGAGTATCGAGCCGTTATGACCGTAATGCATAAGCTTAGTAGATCCTTAGGATATTTTGAAAACCTATTTTCAAAGCATCAAATGAGTTTTGAAAGCTTAGGAAATTCTCGGATTTTATTCCTTACCTATCTTAGCTTTCTCTTCTCATCCCACTCTAATTTGAGTTTTAAAAGTTGTTTTCCTCTCTTCCTTCTACAAAATAGTTGTTGTCGATTAACCTTTGGGTTTTGGGAGAACCAATGAGATTGGCAAATTGAAGTGTGAGCTGCCCACTACAAGGTTTTGAAGTTAAAGTCGGTGATTCGACAAGGAGCTTGGATCTGAAACACGGACAGCAAGCATCAAATTTCGGACAGCAGTCTCAAAGGTTTCTAATTAGGATAGATAATGAGAGGTTAATCAACTAAAACTTGTGGGAATAAAAGGGTAAGATGTGATACTAGTTAGCTAAGTATCTAACACTTATTTAGCTGCATTAACCTTGCTCTCTAATAGTTTTAGATCTCATCTTACAATCTGATTTTTGATCTTCTCGACCAATTACTCGTTCATTCAATACGGGTTAGTTGAGTTGAGAAGTTGAGCCTTCGTTTGGTGTTTCTTGGCTGTTTTAGAGTCTTTTAGAAGCTTTTTAAAGTTTAAATAACCGCTGATTTTGGCTTTCGGTTGGGGTGATATTCCATTCCCCTAGTCGATCGCTTTGCTTTCCTTAAGGCTTTGTTTTTGGGTCTAGTTGCTAACCAAATTTCCTTGTAACAGGATGGCGGGCCTTTTCGTAGCGGCCAAGGCGATCGGTGGTCGGACGAGAGCTTCCTCCTCCTCCGACCATGGCGAGGTTCTTCTTGGATCGGCGCAACCGCGGATGGCCGGAGAGTTCTCTTGGGCGTCATCGCGCGCAACACCTTGCACTTACAGGAGCTTGAGGATCTGGGCGAGGAATGCCCATCGGCGCGTGGAGGACTCGCGGAGTTTCTTCGTACTCGGCCCCTACCTTTTCGGTCGAGGACCCTTTGGATCGCGGACGATTGGCCGTCTTGTGGGCGTAAGCCGCATCGCCTTGATGCGAACACGAGAAGGCGCTGTTCGCATCGCACCGGCTAGAGGTGCGGCTTTGTCATGGTGGGAGAGCTTTCTCGCCATGCAGCCGCAGAACCACACCGTTTCTTGGGAGGAGTTTAAGATCTTGCCTTCCGTCGGGCTCACATCCTGCCGGCTTGATGGAGATCAAGCGGGGAGTTTCTTCTTGCTCAAGCAAGGCGTGGCTCGATCATGGAGTATGTCTCTGAGTTCAACCATCTAGCTCGTTATGCTCACGAGGGCGTGGCCTTGATATGGCTAAGCAAGCCAAGTTCGGCGTGGCTTGTGCGAGGAGTGAAGGACAAGCTATCCATTGTCGACTTCACGATTTCCGGACCTTGGTCGACAAGGCCATCGTCGTGAGCATGCGGCTCGAGCTTATGGACTCCATAGCGCAAGTGGGAGGCCCATAAGTCATCGAGGCAGTTCCTCCGTCCCCGCTTGGGCGATCTCGGGGTACCACTCTCACTCTTGGCGCCCAGGGTCACCCCTGTTCCTCGTCCTTCGCAGAGCCGTGTCTCGATCCGTGCACTGCGAGTCGTGAGAGCGGCCCCGCAACCCGGTGCCGGGGTCACATGTTTCTCATGCAACGGAAGGGGCATTATGCGAACCAATGCCCTAAGAAGGCGAGGCGGCCCTCGTCCTAATGGAGGGCGCGGGCGAGAGGTGGTGCGGCTCGGGACGGAAGATCGTCCGGCTACCCAAAGGCGTGGGTAGTGGTCGCGTCAACGCCATCACCACAGAGGAGGCTCGGGAGGCACCCGGCGTCGTGCTAGGTACACTTTACATTAACTCTCATCCGCTCTTTGTTTTGTTTGATTCAGAGCATCTCATTCCTTTGTTTACGAGTCTTTTCTTTGCTATCGGAGAGCTTCTTTTCTCTCCATTGTCGGTCCCTTCTCATTCGCTCTCTGGTTCGGAGTTGAGAGCGAATCTGAGTGTAGGGATGTCCTATCGAGATCGGCGTGGGTTTCTTAGCAAACCTTATCCTTCTCCATTCAGCGAGTCTTGATGTGATTCTTGGCATGGATTGGTTGTCCCAAAGCACATGGGGCCGTCGATTCGCCCAGAAGCTCATCTCTCTATCTAGTCCCTCCGTGGCGGGTTAAGCTTTTCGCAAAGCTGCTAGATCCGCATCTCTTGGCGCTTGAAGCGAAGCCGCTCTAGATATTAGCGAAGTCCCAGCAGTTTGTGACTTTGTTGATGTCTTTCCTTGAATCTTCGGGGATGCCACCGTTCGAGACCTCGAGTTTGTCATTGAGTTGGCTCTGGTACGCCCCTATCTCAAAGAGGCCTTATCGGATGCCACCGAGCGAGTTGGTAGAATTGAAGAAGCGATTAAGTGAGCTGCAAGAGAAGGGTTTCATTCGCCTAGCTCATCTCCGTGGGGTTGTCCGGCAATCTTCGTAAAGAAGAAGGGCGGTACTTTCGCATGTCGTTGATTACGCCCACTTAATGAAGTGATGATAAGAACAAGTATCCTTTGCCCGCATCGGCGATCTCTTGATCAATTAACTGGAGCTCGAGTTTTCTCCAAGATTGATTTGAGAGTGGGATATCATCGAGTTCGTATTCGGCTGAGGATATTCCAAAACGGCGTTCTCTACTACGCTTCGGCTTGTATGAGTACCTTTGTCATGTCATTGAAACAACCAATGCTCTGCCTTGTTCATGAACCTCATGAATTCGGTATTCATGGAGTATTTGGATAAGTTTGTCGTGGTCTTCATCGATGATATCCTTATCTATTCCAAGAGCGATGAGGAACATGCGAGCATCTGAAGCTTGTGTTAGGCAAGCTACGTGAGCACCATATGTCTGTGAAGTTGACAAGTCGCGTGCAGTTGAAGAAGTGGCCTTCTTAGGCCATATTCTTTCGGCGGGAGGCGTAGCCGTTGATCCTAACAAGGTCAGCGATGTTCTTTCATGGAGTCAACTGCTTGGTCACCGATGTGCGGAGTTTTCTCGGTTTAGCGGGATATTATCGTCGCTTTATCGAGAACTTCTCTAAGATCATGGCCGATGTGGAGTTGCTCAAGAAGGACAAGAAGTTCGTGTGGTCCGTGAGTGTGAGAAAGTTTCCAAATACTCAAAAGCGTTTGACCACCGCTCCGTTCTTGTTCTTCGATATCCATCGAAGCCGATATCTTTTGCGATGCTTCTCGTCGAGGCCTCGGTTGTGTCCTTATGCAAGAAGGCAAGGTAGTGGCCTATGCATCAAGGCAATTGAGACCTCATGAACTTAACTACCCTACTCATGACTTGGGTTGGCTTCGTGATTCATGCACTTAAGATTTGGCGACATTACCTAATCGTGTCGTTGTGAAGTGTATTCGGATCACAAGAGCCTTAAGTATTTGTTCACCGGACTGACTGAACCTCGGGCAAAGGAGATGGTTGGAGTTGATCAAGGATTATGACATGGGTATACACTACCATCGGGCAAGGCTAATGTCGTTGCCGATGCGCTTAATCATAAGCGCATTGCCATGCCTTGTTGTCGAGGAGCTTGACCCGCTCTTACGGAAGAGTTTCAGCGTCTCAACTTGGGTTTAGTTGGCGTGGTTCTCTCGCTGCCTTGGTTGTGCAACCAACCTTGGTGGATCGGATCAAGTCCGCCCGGCAATCGGATGTTGGAGTGAGCCACATTAAGGCAAATGTCAAGAACGGAGCGACCAAGTGCTTCTCGAGGATGAGCATGGCGTCGTGAGGTTGAACGGCCTTAATGGTTCCAAAGGACATGGAGTTGCGGAATTTAATCCTCCATGAAGCCCATGATTCGCCTTTATCCATTCATCCGGGGCCACAAAGATGTATCAAGATCTCGCCAGAGATTTTGGTGGACCCGAATGAAGAGGAGATTGCGAAGTTCGTTCTTAGAGTCGGCGCGATGTCGTCGTGTCAAGGCCGAACATCGGCGTCTGTTTGGATTGCTTGACCTTTGCCAATTCTGAGTGGAAGTGGGATTCGATCGGAATGGATTTCATCACGGTCTACCCGTCCCAAAGAAGAATGATGCCATTTGGGTGCGTCATCGATCGATTGACTAAGGTGGCACATTTCCTTCCGTCAAGGCCGAACTTGGGTAGGTCTTTTGGCGAACTCTATATCGCCCGCATCGTGAGTTTGCGGTGTGCGAAAACGATCGTGTCGGATCGTGGATCCTTTTCACGTCTCGTTTTGGCATAGCTTGCAAGAGGCTATGGGCACTCGTCTTGCTTTTAAAGACGGCATTTCACCCCCAAGCGATGGTCGGGCCGAGAGGTCAACCAAGTTTTGGAAGACATGCTTCGTGCTTGTGTCCTTTCTATGGGAAGCATTGGGAGAAATGCTTGCCATTCGCGAAGTTTTCTTATAACAACGACTTTCGAGGCGGTCTCGGCATGGCACCATTTGAGGCCTTATGCGGGAGAAAGTGTAGAACCCGTTGAGCTGGTGAGAGACGGTGAGAGACCTCTCTTTGGCGGACTCAATCAATGAGGCGGCGCCAAGTCCGGCTTATTCGTGGCGTTTGCGCCTGCTCAATCGAGCAAAAGAGCTATGCGGATCGCCGTCGGCGTGAGTTACGTTTTGAGCCTAATGACTTTGTTTATCTCAAAGTCTCTCCTTTGAAGGGCCATCAACGTTTGGCGTCAAGGGCAAGTTAGCTCCTCGATATGTCGGTCCCTACCGCGTTATCGAGAAGAAGGAGCTATTGCCTATAAGTTGGAGTTGCCGGTGCACTTGAGGGGTACATGATGTTTTCCATGTGTCGGCTTAAGAAGTGCCTCCGTGTTCCAACCGAGGAAGCTCCGTTGGAAACTCTCGATGTCAACCCGATTTGACCTATCGCGAGCACCTGTTCGCGTGCTCGATGAGTCTGAGCGAAGGACAAGGAATAAGACCATCAAGTTCCTTAAAGTTCGAGTGGTCAAACCATTAGAGGATGAGGCTACTTGGGAAAGAGAAGATGCGTCTGCGTGCGGACTATCCATCTTTCTTTACTGAGTGAGCCAAATCTCGGGGCGAGATTCTGTAAGGGGAGAGATTTTGTAACATCCCAAATGTATAATTAGGGTTAATCAAGTATAATTATATGTGTAGAAATTAAAACTTTTCTCACATCTTGAAAAACCCTAAAATCTTATGTAATTCTTGTCCAAGAGTTGTGTAATCCAAAAACACAAAGCTCTTGTTGACCAAAAATCAAATTCCTTTTTCCAATTATCTTAAATCTTGTGTCAAACATTTGGAATATATTTTCCTTGGTCCCAAAACTGATATGGGACCCCTCTGAAAAATATCATGAGTTATAACACTTGTTGATAATTTTTGGAGGCAAAACAATCCTTTAAACAACCTTCATGAATTTCCTGAGAAAAATGCATTGCATAATAACCTCTGGAAATTTTATGCAAGGTTGATCTCATATCAACAAGCTCCAGCTAAAATTTCATTAAATTTGGAGTTCATTTGCTATCTCAAATAATTCTGCTAAGTTTCATTTGTTAAAACTAAATTTTAAAGCCTACCTTTGTTCCTTGGGCTAGCCATATTCAAAGTTGGTCCAGCCCAACCATGTCTGCACCTCGGTGAGACCTCATCTCCACCTTGATCGGTCGCGGTAGTTGGATTTACATCCAACACCACGACCTCCTCCTGATCAACACCGCAAAGACCTCCCGCCTCATGAGGTCATTGCCGTTGGATCAAAGATCCACGGTCATGACCTCCCTGTGTGTTAAACCTCAAAGACCTCCTCGATTTTGTTAAACCATCGCGGCGAGGTCATCCCATTTGTTGAGGTCGTGGCCGTTGGATCAAATCCAGCGACCACGACCTCCTCAACATACTCGGTCGGGTCCTCCCACTGCGTGAGGTCACAGACCTTTGGATCCAAGATCCATGGCCTGACCTCCTCCTCTCAACCTAAACTAAACAAACCTCCCACCTAACCAAGGTCGTGGCCGTTGGATCGAGATCCAACGACTCACGACCTCCTGCGATATCAAGCACTCACAACCTCCCCATCTTTTGTTGTGCACCGTTAGATTAAAATCTACGGTCACGACCTCCTTTTTGTCTCATGCGCACTAGACCTCCCGAGCGCCACGTGAGATCGTAGCCCTTAGATCTAAATCTAAAGGCCATGACCTCCCTTGTGCGTTGCGCAAGCTCAGGACCTCCACCTCTTTTGATCGGAACCCTTAGATCTAAATCTAACGGTCCTGACCTCCCTTGCCTGTTGCGCATCATATCAGACCTCCCCATCAGGTCAGTGCCCTTGGATTTAAATCCAAAGGCCATGACCTCCCCTCATGTCCTTTTGATCGCGTGCGGTTAAGTCCTCCTTGGAGGTCCGCACCGTTGGATGGAGATCAACGCTTTGGACCTCTGTCCCTTTTCCTCACGTGCGTTTTTCGCGATTAAGAAATCGGAGGCCACGACCTCCCCATCCTTGATCGTGTGGTGGGACCTCCTCCCGGCCACTTAAAACATCTTGGTTCAAAAATGAGATCCGATGGTTAGGACCTCCCGGTCTTATCCAGCGGTCATAAGACCTCCTGTTCTTCTCCTTCCTCTGGCGCGCATCGTGCTCTGGCAGTGGAGTTAATCTTGCCAGAGCCTCTGTGCACCTTTAATGACTCTTTCTTGACCGCATTTAATCTTGGTCGACTTTCATCTTCAGTCGGCCTGACCCTACCCCTTGTCAACTTTATGTCATGTCCACCCCATGGACCAACCCGTGGGCTAAGCTCACCATGGAGCTTAGCCCGACTCCTAACCTTCACCTCGGGCTATAAGTGTCCTCGAGCTCCCGTTGGCTTCCTTTACACACTTGGAGCTGTCATACCGATGTTTGGTGAGCTCCTAACTCACTCACCTCCCATAGTGGCTGCCATTGTTGAAGTCCTTGGAACTCCTCGGTGACTCAAGGGTTCGGTGGCTTCCTTCTTCAACCCTTGCTCACTTTGTGCTCCCCAAACCTCTGGAATAACCCTAACTTATTTTGTTTGGGCATTTTTGAGAGGTGGACAAAGCTGAGCTTGGAGCTGGTGCTTGTGAGTGCAAGCTTCATTGTCTTCCCCAACTCCCGGTCATCACCTCCATGACCTCCCGGCACCTTAGGACCTCCGGTACCTCCTGTTAGTCCTTTAGTTCTTTGGCACCGCTGAATGCATGTTGCGGAGCTTAAGTTTTAGCTGCAGCTTGAATGTCGCGGAGCTCCTTTTTGCATTTTGTCGTTTGGCGTATCTGCCTTCGTTGTCCTCTCGGCTCGCCCGGCGTTCAAAACCGTCGCCGCTGTGAGGAGGTCCTTTGGAGTGCGCATGGTTATTGCGGACCATGGGTATCGTGGATCTCGCCATGAGTCTACATCGGCGATGACCACATCTTCTTCGGGTTTTGTCGGACACAACGGCGGCGTCGTTGTCATTTTAGGACAAAATCCTCCATGTTTAATCGCTAATCATTTGCTCCCATCATTGTAATCAATGGGCGTCTTAAGCGCCTTAAACCCACCCTTTAATGCGTGCATTTAAGACCTCCGCAGCGGACCTCCTTGATGTCGGCGCGCATTTATTCATGTCCAAGCGGCGTGCTGCGAGTTAAAGCGCTGGAGTGCAGGGCGTCGGACCTCCTCAGGAGATCTGGGCGTCCAAGACCTCCCCTGGCGCAATCGTGGCCGTCGGACCTCCTGGAGGTGCAGTGGCGTTAGGACCTCCGTTTAGGACCTCTCCGTAGCCATCTCGGCCGTTCATGACCTCCCGGGTAGATCTTGACCGTCAAGGTCCTCCCTCGGACGATCTGGACCATCAAGGACCTCCTTGGAACATCTGGACCGTCCGGGACCTCCCGTGAGGTCTGGCGATGTAGATTTTCCTCGGGGAGATCTTGATAGTTTGGACCTTCCTTTGGAAGATCTCAACCGTTGAGGACCTCCCTTTAGATCTGGTCGTTCGGACCTCCTTTCCATGTTGTGGTCAGTTGGATTTAGCATCTCGGCCCCGACCTCCCCTCACCTCGCGCATGTGAGTTGCTAAGAGGTCGGGACCTCTGGACCTCTGACGGCGTGTGTGTTGTTCTCTGGGAGGTCTTGAGCCGTTGGATCTATGATCTGTGGCTCACGTCCTCCCCTGTCCTTATGGGTTTTAGAAATTCCAGTGAGGTCTTAGTTAAACTGAAATAAGGTATAGACTTTAGAATTTCATATCTTCTTCGTTTTGAATCCTTTTGAGGTCATTCAACTTGTGTTAGCTCTGTCTTGAACTTGACTTTAATCCAAAAATGATTGAAAGTTGAATTCAGCTCTAGAGCACAGTTTGCCATTAGGTTTAAAACTCACTTTAAATATACACTCAAAAACAATACTTAACTTGTAAAAGGTATAACTAATGCTCTATAGTTTATTTTTGGGTGAGACCAACTTTGTTGGTTTCCTCCATTAATGGTCTCACTGTGAAAATTAGTTTTGAGCTTGTTGCTGTTATAAAAATGAGGACTTGTGCATTATAATTTTGTTCAAGTTCTTGTTTTTGAAAAATTATAGAAAGTGCAATATAGCTCCAAGTGAGATGAACTCAATTGTGTTATTCATCTCATGAGGTGCTGGTTTTACAGTAAAAATTTCAGCTTCACTTCTATTCTAGAAAATTTTGCGATGAACAGTAACATATTTCTAATTAATAGGCTGAGCAGAATTGATTTCATCATATCTTTTGCATTAAGAATCCAAATCAATTGGTTCTTGTTGCTAAATTCATGATAAATCATTGTCTTGCTGCTGTAAAATTTTCATAGCTTTGGAGAAGTTTCTCTGTTGCGTCTTTTTGGTTTTAAATCGTTCTTATCGGTTCTTTCTCGCTTTTCCGTTAGGTTTCGACATTTGTGGTGATCCCGAGAGTGACCCTCTGCCACAACTTGGCCAGCAACAACAAGGCAAGCAGTTTGATCATTTCCATCATTGTCCCATTACTTTAAAGCTTAATATATCGTTTTACTTCTATGTATGCATGCTACTTTGTGTTAAATGTAAGCTAGCAAGCCTATAGTTGCATAATCTGTAGGAATTGTTCATCCTCTACTACCATGAGCCTAGGTTATTTGCTGTGGTGGGAGCTCGTTGGATGAGCTCTTATCACTTAGTAGTTTCGATTTAAATTGCTTAGACATGCTTAGTTATCGGTAGAAATGGGCGATCATCGACTTAGTCGATGGTCTTGATCACTCAAAACTGATTATTACTCTTATATGTCCAGCACTTGTGCTTTGATTAATTTGTAAAATCAAAAACTGAAAATAAAAGATTGATTTAGACTTGGGCATATTGGATGGATGGCGTGGTTTTGGATGTGGTGGTATGCAGGGTCCCTAAGGACCGAGTACTTGGGTCACTAAGCCAGCGATTTAGCGTACTAACCACACGAGGGCATATGGAACCCCTCTTGACTAAGTACTTTGGGCGGTGTTAATTGGGGTCGCTCGGTTGGTGTGTTTTAAAGATAAAATGTGTGTGTGATGTGGGAGGGAGCATTAGCTTCGGGAAGGTTGTGTGATGTCTCTTTCTCCCGTGGGTTGTGCGACTCGAAATTAGCATTGTCCATTGGAAATGTCTCGTAGGACTTAGCGTCTTGAAGCATACCTATAGTAGTGTGCCTAAAGGAAAGGCGATCGGCGTGTGGAGTGCAGATGGTACACCTGCGAGGATAAAACTATTGAATAGCCTCGTCTAGGTTATGGACATGCTTGGTAAGGTCGTTCAAGACTAGACTACAACCTTTAATTAAAACTTGACATGGTTGGTATGAGCAGGGAGTTCATGCTATTGTTGTGGTGACTTGGGTTAGTCACTTCGAGTTGTTCTTGTTGTTGTTACTATGTTATTATCTCGTTGTTACTTCAACTTTCAAAAATGCTTTGCCAAATTGCCTTCAATCTATTATGTTATTGCAAATAAATATTGCTTTATGCTAAAATGAGTCCAAAGCCTCATCCACTTAAATAAAGCTTGCATGTAGCTATTTATAGTTACTGTTATCTCACACGTAAGTCTTGCGGAGTACTTTATGTACTCATCGCGTGGTTGTGGCATTTTTGTGGCTTTTGTTGCGAGAGGAAGAAGGAGAGCTCCAAGAGCCTCTCTTTTGTGCTACGTGTTGCGGTTTCTTGACGACTAGCTTGGCGGTCGGTCGAGATGCCTAGGGGTTAAGGCACACCGATTGGCTTTGTGTTATAGCCATCTTTATGGCACTTTTGCTTCATTGTTATCTTTGTAGAATTGTTGCTATTTGGCCTAAGGGCCCTCTTTTGTAATAGCTTTTCCTTATTAATATTAACCGGTTTGTGCTTATGTTCTATGTGTTGTATGGAATTGATACATTCTTTTGGTGTGAGGTATGTATCTTGCATCACAGGGGAGTATACATCTCTCGAGACCGGTTTATTTGGTTGATAATACTAGGGTCATTTGGATGACTAAGTATTATGAGCCTAATAAACGTCGGGGTCTCACAATGATCTGGAGAGCTCCATGTACGATGTATCCAACCTTGTTACAAAGCATGTGAATCTCATATTAAGTTTTTGTTTCATGAGATTATCAAGTGCTCATAGATAAATATTTGGGAGAGCAGGCAAAATTACATATAAAACCACATCAAATTGAATCAATCCTGGGAAATTTGTGAAGAAATTTTCGAAATTTGTGTACAAATAGAAAGAAGTGCGATACAAATAGCTTAGGTGCGATACAATCAGGATGATGAACACACTACTTGTGGTATTTTGTGGTCTTTTGTTATCACTCATTTATCATTTCAATACTTGTATGTAATAGTATTTAATTATCATTTGAACACTTATTAGATATGAAAGTACCTTTTTATTCCATGAAAATTGAATAAAGTCCGAGTACGTTTCTGGAGAGAAACGAGTCGGCATTGTCCGGGCTGATTTTGCACAAGTTTCTTTTCCTATCAATAGCATGAATCTTTTTCTAGTAGCATCAACCACCAGGTGGACCTGAATAGGAGTATAGCATGTATGGATCCATTTTGCACTACATTTCCTCATTTTGTAGTGCATGTTGCTCCATTTTGCATGTGGAGTTTGCTCCATTTTGCAGGTCCATTTTGCAATGCACATTTCCTCAATGAACAGGAGATTTCCCTATCTAGTATCTGTATAGCAAGCATTACAAGACACAACTGAAGTATTTATACAGGGGGTAGGTTGGTCTATTTGCCTCTAATCATCCCTTATGGTTTTTGGAGCCAACCTACCAGCCAAACGCTTTCAACAGACAGCTCTAGATTATCAGAGAAGTGGATTCACAGATAATCAAGAGCAGAATTTGAAAAATGAAAATCTAGAGCTCTACCAAACAGGACCTTGGTGTCTACCTAACACGCTCGAGCGAGCTCAAGAGGAAAGAAACCCCAACGATGTTGTTGGCCCCGCCACGCCATCGTTGAGGATTTTATTTTCCTCATCCTCCATCCCCATTATAACACCTAGGAACCCCCGAATCCGTGAGCTAATTCTCATGGGAGCGAGTATATATGATTGTCACAAAATTAGTGTAACCTTTTTTTGTTTGCTTCAAAGTTCAAGTTACATGTAGGAATTGTTGCTTGTATAGCACCTAGGTATTGACGGTATTAATGCCACAAGTCTTTTGGATGTGGTTAATCACTCGTCTGAGTCAAACACATTCACATAATGCTTCATATAGTGCTATAATATCTGAGTAGTTGATAGAAGAAGCTACCAAGATCTGCTTAGATGACCACCAAGAAATGGCTACACCACCACAAAGAAATACAAATCTAGTCCGACATTTTGCACTATGGAGATCTTACAAATAGCCAACACATCTTCGAGATTTAGTAATGATCATCAGGATCTCTACATGATCTTCGTGATCTTTGCATCATCGACCAACTAGATCTAAATTGCTAAGTGGTAAAATCTTCAAGGTAAATTTAAGCAGTAATCATCGTATCAACACCTTCTAGGCTTGATTAAAATTTAGATTTTTAAAATCTCAAGTATGATGATCAATGTTTACCATATGCCCCTCCTGAAGACAACTTTTGTTGAAGTCTTATTGCTCTAATGTCTTTCATAAATTTTTCGAAAATGAATATAGGCAAGGATATTGTGATCAAACCAACTTGTCGATGGTTTAGTATTGATCTTATGAATGAATGTTGGGGCTCTCTTTGTGCGAAACCACATAGAAAAGGACACATAAATTTTAAATAGGTTCGAGCCTTCTCTTGAGAGAATAGCCCTACTCCTGTGTTTGTTGTATTGGTTATGTTTACAAAAGAGAAGTCACCAAAGGCTAAGACTAATGACTCCTATCTATTTCGTTGCTTGATCGCCTCTCTCCTCTGCGCACCGACTTTACTCCTTATATAGCACATGAAGGGGTGGCAATTGTCTATGTCAAGAGGCACCTTGTCATTTGATGCAATGAGCATGTTTAAGGGTAGTTATTGTCAGAGAAACATCCCCCCACGTCGCTTTACGGTTATGTCAGAGATAGAGGTTTAATGCGTGCAGTTATCTCAGGAATAACGACACATATTAACTACTGTGTGTATTAAACACAACACACAAATGTCCTTAGTCGATTGGGCTCATATGTATGTAGGCTTTGTTGACCATAGGGTAGTCGTAGATGATCTAGTCGTAGTAAGACTTACGACCATGAGGTAATCGTAGTAAGACTTACGACGATGAGGTAATCGTAATAAGGCTTACGATTAATGGGTGGTCGTAGAAGAACTTATGACCATATAGGTTTGGTTGTAGTAGGACTTACAACCAAGAGGTGGTCGTAGAAGAACTTACGGCCATATAGGGTGGTCGTAAAAATAGCTTACGACCACTGGGTGTGTATGATCTCACTCATTGTTAATATTGAGAGATACCATTGAAGGTTATATAAAATAAATTATTATCTATAAACGTTATAGATAAATAACTTAATTAATTGAGGATTATTAGATCCTCGTCATCTAGCCCCCCAACTTCAAGTGAAAGTAACTTACTTGGAAAATAGGTCGTAAGATAGTGGTCGAAAGCAATGTCTTTCTGACTAGTATTTTGTTTGACCAGAAATTGACTTGGTCAAATAGGTAATTTTACTTAAGTTGTAAAAATAAAACTTCTTTTCCTAAATAGATAGAAAAAAGAATGCCAACCATCTCTTGCAAAATATGTCTGTTGGGAGCAGTTCCCGAAGAAATTTGCAAATGTTAGTATCCCACGATCTTTTACTCAGACCGACGGCTATAAGTATTCACCGAGGAGTAACTTAGGGTTTTTTACTTTCCCTATTTGCTTCAACTACTCCCGAGCTCTTGTTCTCTTTGCCGCCAACCAAGTTTACACGCCAACCAAGTTTACAATCCTTTCCCAAATTTCTCCAATTCCAAATCAAACTTCTTGGAAGAAATGATCGGGACCGTTTCTAAGTGGGAGAGATCTGAGATGGATATGGAGAAGCTTGCTGCTCTGGTTGTCGCAGAGAAGATTCCGAGGCGTGCCTTTGTGAAGTGGTCAAAAGCTGATGGTCAATATTAGCCCTCGGATGAGAAGGACACAATTCCAGTATTTCAAGCATACTGCGAATGTAGTCTTCGATTGCCCGCCCACCCTTTCCTGATGATCGTGCTCCAGCACTTTGGGGTGGAATTGGTGAACTTGGTTCTAAATTCCATCACAATGCTAACCGTGTTCGTATACTTGTGTGAGGCCTATCTGGGGATTCTTCTAGATTTGAGCCTTTTCACATATTACTACGGAATGGGCAAGCCTAGCGGAATTGAGGGTAGCTGCGGATTAAAACTCCGCGACGGGAAGTCGAAGGAGTATATTCTGATGTTCACCTAGTCATCATGGACATGGTGGTTTTACTGGACTATGACCAAAGACAATAGTCTTTTCTTCACAGGGAAACCTGTAGAAAAGAGTTCTAATTGGGATTCGGCTCCAGACAACCTCAACCGGATCAACCTCTACATCCAAGCCATCAAAGACTTGAGGGAAGAGGGGTTGACTGGATGGCATGTGGTGAGAGATTTTATCATGCGCCGCATTAGTCCCTTGAAGAAATGAGCACATTCCATGTGGGAGTATTCGGGGGTTAATGACCCGACCAGGGATTATAAAGAAGGTAAACCTATAATCAACTTAGCTTTTTTGTGATCTTGAGCATAGATGTTCATTTTATCCAAGTATTCATAGATTTGCCACAAAGAGAAAGTTCCTACGACCACGACTAAAGCCCCTCGAATTCTGGTGGTCATAACCGAGGAGGAGAGAAAGGAACACCTAAAGGTAATCAATAGTTGACTTCATCTTTAGGGTTTAGTAGTCAAAAAGTTCGACTATTCACTACTACAAAAAGGCTAATACTGGACGCCTCATCACAGACGGTTGACCAAAACCGTCGGTATTATATTCAATCACGAGCGGTTTTGGTTTAGAGGCAAATGCATACTCTTAATTAAGCTAAAAAACCGTATGTGAAGAGGCAATATCACGAGCGGTTCATTTTAAAAACCGTCATGTGAGTATCACGAGCGGTTACAACACTGAACAAATCAGTGATATTATCGATATCACGAGCGGTTTTAAACACAACCGTCAGTGAAGTATCACGAGCGATTACGAACAAGAACCGTCTCAGTGATATTAATTAGTATCACGAGCGGTTCTTAACAATAACCGTCTATGATAATATCGCTTCTGACTCCACGGTGCGTCGCCATCGCCCGGCTCCCGTCGTCTCTTCATCGCCGATCTTGCCTGCATTAAATCGCCAATCCGCCGGCTCCCGATGTGTCTCTTCGTCTCACGCTCGAATTTATTCCTTGTTTGATAAAAAGGATCATCCGCCATCAAGATGATCATCCCCATACTTATAAAATTAAAAAGCGAAATGGCTGCCTCTTCCTCGTCGCCGCAGCGATGGCCTTCTGGCCTCCTTTGCACGAGCACCTCTCTCGGTGTAGGTTGAGCCGTCTTGCGGAAGAACACCGTTTGATCAACGGTGTCTTCACTCCTCTGCCGGAGAATTTTGCGGGAGCGGTGGCGCCACCTTCCGCCGTCTTGACATCCTCCTCCGCCGTGTCTTCCGGTGATCTCCCACTTTGGTAGCGTTCTGGCGTCATCGGCGTAGTCCTCCAAAAGCGGCGTTGCGTCTCGGGAGGCTTGCCGTCACTTGGGCTGTGAAATCGGCGGCGCGACCGTCTGACCAGGCCGATACCCCTCAAGCAAGGGAAGAGAGCCTATGGGCTCAATTCTTCTTAGTTCAACGATCGAGGTCTTGGAGACACTTGAGCGAGCACGTCGGTAGTGGGCGCATTCGAGCTTCATTCACGATGATCGGGAACCGTCCAATGCCGACGCGTCGCTATGAAGTATTGAAGGCGGAGATAGCGACCTACCTCGCCACTAGAAAAACTTTGTTTTATTTATAGGTTTTACTTTTTAAATCTTTTTATGTATTGTGCCACATTGTTTGGCCATATATATGAAAATTCCAAAATGAAAAAAAAAGTTTGGAGGTGAAGTTACTATATTTAATTATATGTTGAATTATTGCTCTCTCTCTCTCTCTCTCTCTCTCTATATATATATATATATATATATATATATATATATATATATATATATATATATATTATATATATATAAACAAAAAACAAAATCTAGTTTGGAGGTGAAGTTACAATTAATATTAATTATATCGAGCAATGGCGTCAGCGGGCGGGTGGGCGCATTTCGAGCTTCGTTCGTGATCGAGAACCGTCCGATGCCGACACGCCGCCTATGAAGTATTGCGAGATAGAGATAGCGACCTACCTTCGCCACTAGAAAAACCTTGTTTAATTATAGGTTTACGCTTTTTAATATAAACATGTAATTTCTTCACATGTCATGTAAGTGTATATACTTGAAAAAAAACATTTCACAGACGGTTCCATAATGGAACCGTGCGTGATATAATATATCACGGGCTCCATAATGGAACCGTCGATATATATCACGGGTTCCATTATGGAACCGCTCGTGATATGATATCACGCATTTCCATTATGGAACCGCTCGTGATGATATCAGCAGCGGTTCCATAATAGAACCGTCTCGATAAGTCTTTATAAGTAGGAGCTAGCACGACTTGCCGCTAGGGTTTGCGCTCTAACTTTCGTCACTCCCTGGTGACCTTACTCGTCCGTTCCCTCCTCCGTCGCGCTTGCGGCGCGCCATTCTTCCGTCGCCGGCGGTTGTAGCATCTGGTGACCTTTGCAAAAGACACTCGTGCGATAAGAGTGTCTTTTGCGGCGTCACCAATAATAGCTAACTCTGATGACGCCCAAACTCGTCACTCCCGGCTCGGCCGCTAGGGTTTTGCCCCCTAACTCCGTTCCTCCCACCTCGGCCTTGCCGCTCGACCTCGTCGCCGTCGCCGCCCGACCCTTTGCGCCCGCTAGGGCTGGCCGACTTTGCTTTCCCCATCCTCCTCTATTCTCCTCTAGATCTGTTAGCTTAATGTCTTTTGTTGAGTTTGATTTTTATGCATGAGCCTTAAGTTGTGTCCTCGATGTTTGTGTGATTTATGCAAGGTAAAGGAAATGGATGAGGTTGTCTTTGGTGGTGGGAGTCGCCACCGTGGTTCTTGTTGTACTAAGGTCCCTCTCTGTCTCTACCCTCCTTGCTCTGTGATGAAAATGGCTAGCTAGTGCTTTCTGCGATGGATCTTGAGGGCTACTCTTGGTGTGGTGGGTTTGGACACCCTTGGTCTTGTTCTCTTGGCGATGAGCTGCTCAATGATGTTAATAGTCTTATGCTGAAATTGAATTGATAATTAGTTCATATTAATAGTCCCCTTGCTCGTGATGTAATGATGTAAATAGTCCTATGCTGAAATTGAATTGATAATTAGTTCATATTAATAGTCCCTTGCTCTGTGATGTAATGATGTAAATAGTCCTATGCTGAAATTGAATTGATAATTAGTTCATATTAATAGTCCTCTTCTTTGTGTGATGTAATGATGTCAATAGTCTTATGCTGAAATTGAATTGATAATTAGTTCATATTAATAGTCCCTTGCTCTGTGATGTAATGGTGTCAATAGTCTTATGCTGAAATTGAATTGATAATTAGTTCATATTAATAGTCCCCTTGTTCATGCGGTCAAGTTCTCCTACCTCTTGCGTGCAGTCGTCCTACCATTCCATTCATAATCTCTTCTCTATAAAGTCTCCAGCGGTGGTACGCTTGTGCCATTAAAACAGGCATCATATATATATATATATATATTATTAAATGATCCTCGACCACTTTAGGAATTAGTCCACATGACATGAGAAGAATGAGGCGGTATCCACGGGCAATCTCATTGAGCCCTTGCAAGTATAAAGTATGGATGCAAAAGAGGCGGTCGGACATCCAATTACAGATTGGGCGTCACTATGTTGAAAAGTGGCGTTGATCGCATACTACTCGGTAGGAAGTGGCATCATGTATTAGCAACCAACAATTCTTGAGCATGTAATTGTCTTTAAAGCCAACAAGAACACCAAGCAACAAGTTGAAATTCTTTTGAAATATGAGAATAGTTGCTTGGTGTTCTTGTTGGGATTAAAACGATTATGCTCAATAAGTAATTTGATGAACATATATACTATGAGAATAATGAATCAGCGATACTTCGCTGACAGTTGACCTGGAAAATGTCATGATATACACTATCACCTGAGCGGTTTTTAGCCACAAACCGTGCAGCGATATGTGATATCATGAGCGGTTTGTGCTGAAACCGTGCGTGATATGATTATCAGCAGGCGGTTTGTGGCTAAAACCGTGCGTGATATGATTATCCTGAGCGGTTTGTGGCTGAAACCGTCTGCGTGATATGATATCCTGAAAGGTTTGTGGATAAAATAAATGCGTGATATATGCTATCGCGAGCGGTTTGAACCACAAACCGTGCGTGAAAATATACATCACGAGCGGTTCAAAACCGTGCATGATGACCTCATGTCATCATCGACCCATAAACTCGAGCGGCTCACGAAACCGTGCGTGATGGCGTTACGAACCGTCAAATGCGAAAGCCTTTTACGTAGTAGTGATTTCATGATTTTTGTTTTCTAACTTTTGCAGAAAGTTGGCGTAACAGGCCCTCAAGACAATCCAGAGATCGACTTGGGGTCTGCCGAAGATGAGTCAGAGGAAGACAGAATTCCTCTGACTAATAGGTGTCGCCTTGTGAAGGCAGTCGACAAGAAGAAGAAGAAGGATGTCGGGAGTTCGAGCGCAACTTCCCAACCGACCACCACCATGGGTCGTTTTTTGTCATATTTACTGACAAGGATACACAGGTGGTGGTCGTAGACCTCAAGCACAAGGTGCCTAATACCAAGGTACCCTTCTATTATGATGATAAGACATTCTCAGTTTCTCCTTCTTCTTCTTTTGTCAAGCGAATCGAAAAGGAAAACAGGAAGAGTTATGTTTCTTTTGTGAAGGCGATTGCTACTGCAGTACAACCTATAGTCTAGGCGAGTGCTACCCCTCAGGTGGTCGAAATTAGTTCTCACCACCAAGGAGGGCAATCAGCTCAAGAATCCCCAGCTCCACCTTAGGACCTACGACCAGACGTGGTCGTAGAGGTCTCAAATTCTCTTCACCGCAGGCTAGTGGACGGTCTGACCGGCCCTTGAAAGGTTAACTGGGGTGTGTGCTGGTTCCTTCGTTTGGCGGTTTGACCACCATTGGATGACCAGTCTGGCTGGAGGGTGTCGGACTGACCGCCATGTGTTGGCTGGTCAGACCGGACCCCCCGGGTCATGTATCCTGATCTGCATTTTCCAGATAATGCGTTTTTCTGGTTTTGGTTGGCCCGGTCTGACCGCCATGTGTTGGCCGGTCTGACCGAACCTCTGGGTCAAAAGACCCAGTCAGCTTTTTCTAGAGAGATGATTTTCTGGAAAAACTCTCTATGCTGTTGTGCGGTCTGACCGACCTTTGTTTGGCGGTCAGTCCGGGTGTGTCCAACGGCTAGTTTTATAGCCGTTGGAGCATGGCCGGTCTGACAGGGCCTAGCTGTTTTTCGACAGAATCTTTCCCAAACGGCTAGTTTTTGTGTGTAGACTATAAATACCCATCTTGACCAGTTGTGAGAGATGTTGCTGATGCCCCATTCTATTCTCTTAAGCTAGTGCAAGCCCTCTCCTCTCATTTGTGCATGTGTTGCACTTAGTGAGCTTAAAGAGCAAACCCTAAGTGCATGTGTTGCCTTAAGTAGTGGAGTGTGTATCCATTGAGTTTAGACACTTGATTCGTTCAAATGAGCGTCTCCGACTTGTTACTCTTGGTGTTTGCTGATACTTAGACGTCTTGGAGGAGTTGCACCAGTAATCTTCTACAAGAAAGTTGTGAGAAGACCAAGACGGTTTGTGAGTGGTTTGGTGCTCGAAATCTCCGGAGTGGAGGAAGAGCAACCCCGAGTGGATCGAGGTGTTGGTTCAAGTTGTGAGCCAGTCCAAGTGGTTGGACCTACCTCGGAGGTGTTGGCTCAAGTTGTGGAGCTGGTCCGACATGGTTGGGCTTATCTCAGCGTGGATTAGGGGAGACTGACAAGTCTCCGATCACCACGGTAAAACATCATTGTGTCATCGTGGTTCGCCTTCTTTACTTTGTGCAATTTACATTCCGTGTATTAAATTGCTTAAATGTCTTTATATGATTGCTTTCATTGTCAATAGTCTTATATTGTTGGTGCACTTAGTCAAAGACTAGATGATTTAGGTTTTAATTGTGAACAACTGATTTGATTTACAATTCCGCTTTAGAAATCGGTTTTAGCCAAAGAAGTTTTTAAAACCACCTATTCACCCCCCCCCTCTAGTCAGCCTCCTCAATCTTACATCCTCAAACTCGTGACACTGGAAGCCTTCCAGATGCTGAAGGTGTTACAACGATTGGGGCAATCGAAGAGGAAGAAAAGAAGAAAAAGAAGAAGATAAAGTCCTCCTTGGGGAAGGTGTCTTCTGCATTCAAGATTTTATCCAGGAAGCTAAGGTATACGGAATTAAAAGATTAGTAAGTGTACTTACCTTTAAATCCCACATTTTAACATGTCTGCTTCTTTTCTATTGCTTTAGTCCTACTTCTCCAGCCATTAATATGAACTAATTATCAATTCAATTTCAGCATAAGACTATTAACATCATTGAGCAGTTCAACAACAAGACAGCAAAACCAAGGGTGTCCAAACCAACCACACCAGTAGTAGCCATCAGCATCCATCGCAGAGCACTAGCCATTTTCATCACAGAGCAGGGGTAGAGATGGAGAGGAAGTAAGGGAGAGTGATACCTTAGTACAGCGCAACCACGGCGGCGACCCCACCACCAACACAACCCTCATCTATCTCATTCACCTTGCATAAATCACACAAACATCAGGACACAACTTAAGGCTCAAGCATAAAAATCAAACTCAACAAAAGACATTAAGCTAACAGAGAGGAGGATGGAAGGAGGATGGGGAAAGCAAAGCTGAGGGGCCAGGGCCCGAGCGCAGGAGATCAAGCAGGCGCGGGCCGCGCTAGAGAACCAAGCTAGGGTAGGCAGTAGGTGCAGGTGGCGGCGCAGGCGACACGCGGGGCCAAGCCCAGTGGCTTGGGTGGCGGCATCACCGTAGTTGTGGCATGACCCTGACACTGCACAAGACACTCCTATCGTACGAGTGTCTTGTGAAGTGCAGAGTGGTGTCATAACCGGTGGCGACGGGAGAAGGGTGGCGGCGTCGAGGTCAGGGGCACTCGGGTGGGGAGGGGAACGGATGAGAGTAAGTACGCTGGGGAATGACGAGTTAGGGCGGGTGCAAACCCTAGCGGGCTCCTGCTAATAAAGAGATATCACAGACAGTTCTATTATGGAATCGTCTGTGATATGGTTATTCTCAAGTTCTATGTTTTGAGCATATTATCATGTATACACTTACATGTCATGACGAAATTATATGTTTATATGTCAATTTTGTCATTTAAATACTGCTGAAAATTTGCTTTAACTATGACACATATCACAGATCGGATATATATATATATATATATATAGAGAGAGAGAGAGAGTAATAATTCAACATATAATATAGTAACTTCACCTCCAAACTAGCTTTTTATTATTATTTTGGAATTTTCATATGGCCAAACAGCGTGTCATGTCGCTTCTTACAAAGATTAAAAAAATTAGAAACCTAAATAAACAAAGTTTTTCTAGTGGCGGAGGTAGGCTGCTATCTCCGTCTTCAAAACTTTTTAGGCGGCGACGTCAGCATCGGACGGTTTCTGATCATCAGCAAACGAAGCCCGAAATGCGTCGACCCGCTAACGCGCTCATTCAAGTGTCTCCCGAAGACCCTCGGACTGTTGAATCAAGAAGAATTGAGCTCATAGGCTCTCTTCCCTTGCTTAAGGGGTCTCGTCATGGTCGACTCGGTCGCTTGCTGCCTCGATTAAGTAGTTCAAGTGACGGCAAACCTCCTGGAGACGTGCAATGTCGTTATGGAGGACCACGTCGATGACGCGGTAAACTCACCGGAAGTGGGAGATCACCCGGAAGACGTGGCGGAGGAGGATGTCAAGACGACGAAAGGTGGCCATCACCTACTCCAGCAAATCCTCAGGGCAGAGGAGTGAAGACACTATTGAAATTACAGTGTTCTTCCGCAGCATCTGCCAACGTACGGTTGGAGAGGCGCTCGTACAGTATGGTCAAGTAGGCAATCAATGCCGACGACAAGGAAATAGGCCGAGAGGGAGCCATATTTCTACTTTAGAAGTATAGAGTTATATGTGGGGATCATGATCATCTCTTGGATGGCGGATGATCCTTTTTATAAAACAAGGAATAAATTCGACGCGTGAGACGAAGAGATGCAATGGGGAGCCGAAATGGCATTGATGCAACAAAGAGACGCATCAACGACGATGGCGACTAAGAAACTCATCGGGCGACGAAGAAATGCACCGGTGAAGCGATATTTTCCTGAGCGGTTATAATGAAAAACCATCGTGAAGTACAATTATCACGAGCGATTCGTGTTGAGCGTCGTGATACTTCACGAGCGGTTTTAATATGAACCGTTTGTGATATTACCTCTTCCTGAGCAGTTTTAAGCGCGGCGATAGCGAATGGTTTTCAATATGAACCGTCTCAGATTTCATATATCTGGCGTTTTGGTCATCCGTCTACGATGAGGCGTCCAGTATTAGCCTTTTTGTAGTAGTGTTGGCTCAACACACGAGAGGAGCCTATGTTAATTTATCCTATATGGCTGGTCTGAAGACAACTCGAACTGGTCACGGTCTTCGTCAACATTGACTACTTGCGATCCTTGCAGACGAATCTTGGAGAAGGTAGGGGCAACGTACAACTTCTTCCTGGTCTTGAATTCTTGTGACGAACTCGTCTTGAACACATGAAGAGATGTCGATACATTGTTGGCAATTGCATGGTCTTCAAAGATCGAGTTGCTCGAAAGACTCTTGGGCATCCATCAAGACATTTGGAACAGATAACGACAACTATAGAAGTTATGAGGAGAGAGAGTCCAATTTAATACTCAAAATGGCGAGGAAGAAAATAGATGAGAAAGGAATAGAATAGAAGAGTATAGAAACTAGACAAGATGAGAATAGCACATCATTAAGGTTTTCATTTGTAAAATAGGTTTTGAAGTTTTCCTTAAAAACGGCCATGCTAACTAAAGTCATGACCTACAGTCGATATGGCTTTGATACCACCTCTGTCGGGACCCAAAAATATAATTTTGGACCCTCTATGTATACTGCACTAGTCCAGAATCACGCTAGTGCACACAGTGACAACATTAGTGAAATATCATTTCCATATACAAAGATGATTAATAAATAAGCAAATAACAATAAATATCAGAGTAACAACATTAAGGTCAAAGCTTACAATTAATGCCTCAGAAGGCGAATAGCTCAATGAAGCTGTAGCGGAACGTAACAGAATAACTTCAGTGAAGCCCATCCATATTCCCACAGGCAATCGACTGGGGTAGCGTGACCTAGTTCTCCACGATCCTTGAAGTAGACCTTGTTGACAGATGATTCCTCCACTTCTGTTTATTGATTATAGCAAGCATGAGTACACAACCGTACTCGCAAGTCATACCATAGAATGCAATGTATACATGATGACTTATTCCAAATAAAATAGCTTCTGTGGTTATTTTGCGAAAATGCAACATTTGCAATTGAATACAAATAATAGATTAAAAACATAATTTAAAACAAATAAACCATATTAATTTATCAGTTGTTTTCACAAAGACACATGGCCTAATCAATTTCTTTCACACAGCCACATGACTTAAATCACACGGCTACCCCTTCCCAATTGTTTTTATGAACATCTACCCCTCGTGTGAAATCCCCGAGCATGTCCATGATCGCGGACGCGGCTATTCGAATAGTTTTACACTCTGCGGAGGTTGTACACTTTACCCACAAGATGCAATCAACTAGATCAGAGCTGATCACAACAAAACCTTTTCGAAACTTCATCTCAACAATTGACACTCTAGTGTGCTTTACTGTCATACCAACCCAAACACAGAGCTTTGGCATAACACACACTGTTGAACAGGGAAACGATGAACCGCCCCGTGATGCGACTACCTAGTAGTACACACCTCCACCCTTTCACACAGCCTAACCTACTACCTGAGTAATCAATGTCAAGAATCCATAACTTACTAAGTTAGGTCCGTCCCATCAGGCGTGTGGTTCTACGGAAGGCTCAGTTCAATGGCGCACAAAGTTAAGTCCTTAATGGACTAAGGCAAGACTTCCAATTTCTAACTATGCCACACAGATTATCATTCCCATTCACACAGCTCCACCAATTCACACAGTATCCACCACTTGTCTTAGTCTAAATCTTTTCCCACCCTGTTGATTATGTGCAACACATGCCACCAACGAGTAATGACACACAGTGCACACAGTTGTAACACTTTGATTTTTGGAGCCTTTTTTAATTTTTAAAATAAAAAGAACCATTTTGTTTTGATGAGAATTCAAAGCTTAACTTGAGAATTTCAGAATGGACTTCAACTGACTAAATCAAATTCCAACTAAAACTCTCTTTTGGCTTGTTGGGTTTGTTGGAGCTTTGGCGATCCCTCCCTTTCTGTGCTAGTTATGTCCTTCTCTGGTCCAGACCTCTAGGACCTCCACCTTGTTTACCTGGACCTCCCTCGCGCCCGTGCGAGCCTACCACTTGCTTTTGATCTTTATCGCATTTGGGTCATCCGATGCTTAATGGGTGGTCTGATCTTGGGGGCACGTTCGGATGGTCCAAACATCCCACTCCTTTATAACCGTCCGATCCATATTGGATGGCCCCGATCTGTTGGAGCGTTCGCTCAGTCCGAACAGCCCAATTGCCTTGACCCGTCCGATTGAAATCTATCGATCTTGTTCCACTGTGCCTTATCTCACGGTCGCGCAGGACCTCCCCTCACGCAAGACCTCCCCTTTGCTAGATCTGACCGTTAAGGCCTCCCCTTTGGAGATCTTAACCGTCAAGACCTCCCCTTTGTTAGATCTGGCCGTTGAGACCTCCCCTTTGGAGATCTTAACCGTCCAGACCTCCCCTTTGTTAGATTTGGCTGTTGAGACCTCCCCTTTGGAGATCCTAACCGTCCAGACCTCCCCTTTGTTAGATCTGACCGTTAAGACCTCCCCTTTGGAGATCCTAACCGTCCAGACCTCCCCTTTGTTAGATCTGGCCGTTAAGACCTCCCCTTTGGAGATCCTAACCGTCCAGACCTCCCCTTTGTTAGATCTGGCCGTTAAGACCTCTCCTTTGGAGATCTTAACCATCCAGACCTCCCCTTGTTAGATCCGACCTCCCCTTGTTAGATCCAACCATTAAGACCTCCCCTTGGAGATCTTAACCGTTCAGACCTCCCCTTGATTTGATCTGACCGTCAGGACCTCCCCCTAGTTGTGTCCTTTGGACCCCCTGTCCGCAGGACCTCCCCTTACGCTTTGACTGGCCCCATTTGGCAGTCACACTCCTCTTTCTTTATCCTTTGATCGTGTCCTTTGCGCATGGGAGTCTCCCCATATTTAATGCTTGTTGTATCGCATTAAATGCTTCTACCTTTTTGCAGCACCCGTGCTATTCTTTTGTCCCATCTTTTGCCTGCTCCCATTGTCCTTTTCACCAACTCTTGAACATGTGTACCCATGGAAATATGGGCGGCTCTGGCTATATAAGCCTGGGCAGCCCTTCCTCCTTACCCTTTTGCTCAGTTCCCCTCTCTGGACCTCCTCCTGAAGCTTCGGACCTCCCCCAGCAAGCTCTTGGACCTCCTCCAAAGCTCTCTAGACCTCCTCCTGAAGCTGCGGACCTCCTCCAGCAAGCTCCTTAGACCTCCTTCAAACTGACCTAGCCTCTCTGTTGGTTTTATTTTGGAGTTTCATTAAAGTTTCTTTGAATCTTATTCGAGCTTTGTGTTGAGTTGCTTTGGTTTCCTCGTGTAGATTGTGAAGACACTGAGGAGCAAGAGCTCTCCGAAGAAGAAGACATCCAGGCCTTTGAGTAAGGCAAGTTACACTCTTGATCATATTGCACCCATTATTTCACCATATATATGTTCCATTTTAAAGGTTAATGCATGCTGACTTTACTAAGTTATTTCAATACCTGTCTTTAAATTCAGAGCTAGGCCTAAATCCTTTATATGGCCACTGTTGACCTTGAACCAAACATTTTGTCACCATAGGAAAAACTAGTTGGTACATTAGTATGAGCCGGGATCATTTGAAAAATTTATGCTTAGTCTCGCTTAGACCAAAAGTATTTGATTTTGGGAAGTATTATCTTCATTGATCAACTGTTATTTAAAAATGTTTTACGCCATGACATTGAGTTGTCATGGAGGTTTGCCAAAAGGTTTATGAAAAGCAAACAAAAGGAAAAATGGATTTGGACTTAGGCGAATTGGTTTGCTTGGCTGGTGCAATGTTTATGCACGGACTCAATCCTGGGTAAGGTTGAGGTCCAGGGGTTTGTGGTGGTCGCCCAAGTCAGTTGAGGACCGGTCTTTGAGCGATCCTTTGCTAGGCCTATAATGGGCTATGCCTCACCGTACAACCACATGTCTCCAGAATGGGGTGTGGGACCTGGCCAACTAATTTGCAAAGTTCTATCGCAGTTGTTCCACTTTAATGTGTGGGAGGTTGTCGGGACCCAAAAATACAATTCTGGACCCTCTGTGTTTAATGCACTAGTCCAGCATCAGGCTAGTGCACACAGTATCAACAAAGATGGATATCGATCCACACAAGCGAATAGTAACATAAACGAATAGTTTGATTATTAAATAATGGTTTGACCTTACGGTCGAGTTTACATTTATTGAGCCACGCAGGGCTAACAGAGAAATGAAGCAGCGGAAACAGAAACAGCAGCGGCATCCCATCGATTCACCACAAGCAACCGACTGGGATCAAGACCCCACGATCAGGCACCTTCGATAAACTCCTCCTCAAAAGCTGGCGAAGACTCCTCCTCTTCTGCTTGATTTAGTTCAAAGCAAGCGTGAGTACACACCGTACTCGCAAGTCACACCACAGAAATGCAATTATACATGCAGGCTTATTACAAGGGAATGGAATTTAGTGGTTCTTTTGCATAAATGCAACTTTTGCAGTTGAATACAAATAATAGATTGAAAGCAGGTAAAACAAATAGACAATAATAATTTTAACAGTTTGATTTCACAAAGACACACACAGCCTAAATAGATTATTCACATAGCCATATGATTTAGATCACACAGACTCCTTCCCACACGGTTTATGAAGATCTACCCTCGTGTGAAATCCCGAGCATTGTCCATGACCATGACGCCTATTCGAATAGATTGTTTACACTCTGCAGAGTTTGTACACTTTACCCACAAGATACAACCAGTGTTGCAAGCACTAATCGTAACAAAGCATTTCAGAAACTTCATCTTAACATAGATGCTCCCGATGTGCTTACGTCATACCAAACCATACACAGTGTATGGTACAACACACACCGTTGGACAGGGAAGCGGCGAACCGTCCCGCGATGCGACTACATGGTAGCACACACCTCCACCCTTTTCACATAGCCTAACCTACTGCCTGAGCAATCAATGCCAAGAATTCGTATCTTACTATGCTAGGCCCGTCCCATAACAGGCATGTGGTCGTACGAAAGGGCTCAGTTCAATGGCGCACAAAGTTCAGTCCTTAAATGACCGAGGCAAGACTTCCATTGTTCTAACTAAGGCACACAGATTAATTTGACACACAGATTCACAATCCCATATCACAGAGCCACCATGTCACACAGTTCCCTCCACTTGCCTTAGTCCAAACCTTTTTCCCACCCAGTTGATTTAAGTGCAACACATGCCACAAAGACACATTGTACACACAGATTTTTACAGAGTTACATAGTCACTTAGTCAAGTTAATAATTGTACTTTACATGAATAGATGATTCGTGGCATGGCTAAGCAATCTAATCGCACTAACCAACCCACGTTGGTGCTACAATATTTACCAACTAAATATCAACTAGGGTGACAAAGGATCAAGGCATAACAATTATACAAGGAAGGCATAACAGATTGGATTTAATAACTAATCCCAAAAGTATTTAAATAATTACTTGAAATAGAATGCAATACTTTGAATTAAAATAACATTTAGAAAACAGGGATTCAAACATGGTCAAAGCATGACTTGCGTTGGAACAGGTCTAGGAATTGATCTTGGTCTTGATGTGTTCCTTCTTCTTCAAATCTTCCCGAAGCGTCGAAGTCTACTCGCAAACGAAGCAAACAAACAAACTAAATAAATAACCGAGGCAAAACAACTACAAAAAAATAAATAAAAATCTCCATTAAATAGATCTTGAATTTATAGGAATTTAGAAATTTGAATGGACTGATTTGGAGTTAGGATGCAAAGGTTATGGGCTTTGGAAGTTTGAATCTAAAGAGAAACCCTAAAAATTGGATTTACTGAATTTCTGAATTATTCTTTAAAAGAAAAACCAGATTATTGCGCAATGCTGGCGTCAGCGAAGGAATTTTCGGAAAAGATAGATAAAAATAAAAACCCCACACGTCAGTGACATGGCTCACGATGGACCAAGTCCACCGAGCCGATTAGATCTGGTCGGGGCTGGCGTGGCGCACTCGCGCACGCGTGGCGCTGACGCGGCGCCACCTAGGATGACACGCAAGCACACGGGCTGAGGTGGCCTGGTGACTCGGCGCCCACGTTGACAAGGACGACAACGGCGGCGGTGGCGGCACTGGAACCGATGGTCGCCGGCGGACGGCTGCGCTCCGGCGAGGGTAGGTGGCACCAACGTGTAGCTGAGGCTATTGCGCACCTCCTAGTGTAGTCTCGGGTGGTTGAGGTGGACGGTGGTGGCCGGCGGCAAGCTCGGAGCAGTGGAGACCTTCGGGTTTTGTCGGACGGGTGCTCCGGCGAGACTCCGGCGAAGTGGGTGGTTCCCAGAGGTAGATCTGGTGACGGTGAACACGGCGGGGTGCTCCACGACGACGCGGCGGCGACGACGGTGGCGCAATTCGACGGTGACGAAATGCGGCCGAAAACCTTAGATGGGGAAATGCGGCAGCGCAAGGGCTCGAGAGGGGCAATTGGTTTGGGGGTTTTGGAAAGGGTGCTACGGCGATCCTCGGGGACCTATTTATAGGCGCAGGGCGGCCTCGAGGTGGTGTGCCGGTGGCGGAGATCAAAACTGCCCGAGAAGTGCTCACGGAGGAATAGGAGATAGAGACGGGTTTGAATTTCAAATTCGTTTCAAATGAGTCCGGGGAGGATAGGGCTTCTAGATGGCATCGTCCGCGCGAAGAATCGGGGCCGTTTCCCCTTTTGTCGGACGAGCTCACGACGAAGTCCATGGCGGGCGCGAGCGGGACTCCATGGAGAAGAACGTGGCAAAGATGACGACCTCGGCGGCCCCACCTGTCAGCGGAACGCGGCAGAGGGCGAGGACGAGGCGCGCGCGGTGAAGATCCAGGCGTCCCACCAAGATCGGACGGCCATGAATGAAACGAGGTTGAAATTCTTTGGTCAGTGTGGACGAGGCGGGCGCGATGAATAGGAACAATTTGAAGGATTCGCCCAACACTATTAGGAGATTTTAAATAGCTTTTCTATTTTAGAAAATACCAGAAATTCCAAATGGCAATAGAATTTAGCAAATGAACTTGGAAAAATTCTAGAAAAATCTAGAAAATATATCCAACCACATAGAATCCAAATAAAATAGTTTTGACTATTGTTCATGTTGACTTTAGTCATATTAAATTGTTTTGTTACTCAAAGTCCAATATTAAGCTTTTAAATTAAATTCAAATAAATCCAAATGGTGAATTTTTCTCACTACAACTATTCAAAGGATTTTTAAAGCTCAGAAAATTGGGATGTTACAAACGTCCCCCCCTTAAAGGAATCTCGACCCGAGATTCGGGCTAGCTGGAGAAAAGGCTAGGGAACTCTGCTCTCAACTCTTCTTCTTGCTCCCACGTGGCTTCACCTTCTGAGTGGTTGCTCCACTGCACTTTGCAAAATCGAACGGTCTTGCTTCTGGTTCGATGTTCTGCGACATCCAAAATCTTGACCGGTTGTTCTTTATAGGTGAGGTCTTCTTTCAGTTCAATTGACTCCAATAGGGCTTGTTCTTTTGGCACGCGAAGACACTTCTTTAACTGAGAGACGTGAAAGACATCGTGTACTCCTGCTAGCGACTGCGGCAGCTCCAATTGATAAGCCACTTCTCCACGGCGATCCAAAATCTTGAACGGACCAACATATCGAGAGGCAAGCTTTCCTTTGGCATGAAACCTTTTCACACCTCTGAGGGGCGTAACTCGAAGGTAAACAAAATCCTCTGGCTCGAAACTGAGATCACAACGGCGATTATCAGCGTAACTCTTTTGCCTTAACTGAGCTATCTTTAATCTTTCTCTGATCATGGACACTTGCTCTTCTGCTTCTTGAATGATATCTGGACCAAAGACTGTACGTTCAGTAGTTTCTGACCAATTCAATGGGGTTCTGCAGGCACGACCATACAAAGCTTCAAACGGCGACATTTGCAGACTGGCTTGATAACTGTTGTTGTACGAGAATTCTGCATATGGCAAGCTCTTATCCCAGCGGGTAGCATTAGCTAGAGCACAGGCTCTCAACATATCCTCCAATATCTGATTGACCCTTCGATCGCCCATCCATGCAGGGATGATATGCGATCTTGAAATCAGATGAGTCCCTAAGGCTTCATGCAAACTCGCTAAAAGCGGAGGTGAACGAGATCCTCGATCGACACTATCTTCTTGGGCACACCATGCAAGCCGACAATCCTTGACATATCTGACTCGCGGGACGATCTCTTGAGTCGTGGTTTTGGTGGCAAGAAATGGGCAACTTTAGTCGACGGTCCACTATTACCCAAATTGAATCATAACTGATTGAGTCTTGGGTAACACGATAATGAAATCCATTCCGATTTCTTCCCACTTCCACTCGAGAATCTTCAGCGGTTGCAACGAGACCTGCTAGTCTCGATGTTACGCTTTGACTTTCGACACCGTCGCACAAGGCAACGAACTCTGCGGCGTCTCGTTCAAATTCACCACCAAAACTTATTCTTAACATCCCGATACATCTTAGTACTACCAGGGTGAATCGAATACTTTGAGTCATGGGCCTCCTTTAAAATTAGCTGCCTCAATCCATTAGCATCTGGCACGCAAATACGTCCATTGATCCACAGTATGTCCTAATCATCTACGGTGAAGTCTTTGAACTTCCCTTCTGCCATCTTCTTCCTGATGTCTGAAAATTATGAATTTTTTGGCTGAGCCTCGTGAATCTGCTTCTCTAAAGTAGACTGTACTTCCAAATTAGCCACGAATCCTTCGGATACTACTTCTAGTTTCAGCTTCTGAAATTCCTCCTGAAGTTCTGAACAAACCTCTTTTACTTCTATCGCATTACAGTGGATCTTGCGGCTCAAGGCATCTGCAACTACATTGGCTTTACCAGGATGGTAATGGATTCCAAGATTATAGTCCTTTATTAATTCTAACCATCTTCTCTGCCTCATATTCAGATCTGACTGGGTGAAAATATATTTCAAGCTTTTGTGATCTGTGTATATCTCGCAGCGGTTACCAATGAGGTAATGACACCAAATCTTCAGAGCATGCACTACTACAGCTAATTCCAGATCATGGGTAGGGTAATTCTCTTCATGCACCTTAATCGCCTTGGCGCATAGCGACGCTCTTCCTTCTTGCATCAGGACACATCCTAATCCTTGACGCGAAGCATCACAATAGATATCGAAATTCTTGCGAATATCTGGCAAAATCAGCACTAGGGCTGAGATCAAACGCTTCTTCAATTCTTGAAAACTTTCTTCACAAGATGGGGTCTAGGTAAACTTTTTCTCTTTCTTCAACAATTGCGTAAGAGGTTTAGCAATTGATGAAAATCCTTCAATGAAACGACGATAGTATCCTGCTAATCCCAAGAAACTGCGAACATGAGTGACAGTCTTGGGTTGTTCCCCAATGTATCTTGCTTTAACTTTACGGGGTCAATCTGCTACTCTCTGGTGTCATCACATGACCAAGAAATCAACTTCCTTTTTCCAGAAATCACACTTGCTAAACTTAGCATACAACTGATGCTCTCTGAGCTTCTCTAGGATTAATCTCAAATGCTCAGCATGTTCTTCTTCTGACTTGGAGTAAACAAGAATATCATCGATGAATACAACTACGAACTTGTCCAAATATTCCATGAATACCTTATTCATCATGTTCATGAAATAGGCAGGGGCATTAGTCAGACCAAAGGACATGACTAAGAACTCATAATGTCCGTACCGCGTTGAGAAAGCGGTCTTAGGTACATCCTTGGGACAAATCTTCAATCGATGGTAACCTTGATCGCGAATCGATCTTGAGAACACTCGGCTCCTTCATCGATCAAGCAGATCATCTATCTCGGGGCAATGGGTACTTATTCTTGATAGTGACTTCATTGAGAGATCGGTAGTCGATGCACATTCTCATGCTTCCATCCTTCTTTTTGACGAACAAGACTGGCGCTCCCCATGGCGACGAACTAGGCCTCACAAAGCCTTTCTCCAAAAGTTCTTCTATCTGCTTCTTCATCTCTACTAGCTCATCAGCTGGCATCCAATAAGGTCTCTTCAAGATTGGTGCTGTCCCTGGCACTAGATCGATGACAAACTCGATGTCACGATCCGGTGGCATCCCTGGTAACTCTTTCAGAAACACATCTGGATACTCTCGGACAACGGGCACATCTTCCAAAGCAACGGTCTTCAGGCTATTGACTAGCAGATGTCTATTACGCACTGAGGTAGCTAGGAATTCTATTTTGTTTCCTTTGGTATCCTCGATTATATGACTCTTGACCACAATCTATACGGCTTTGTGCTTGGTTAGCCAAGAATGACATCTATGGTTTGGGTGTCTAGAACAATTAGGTTAGCTAGAAACTCAACTCCAGCTATGAGTAACTTAGCTCCTAAACAACCCACTTTAGAACTTAGCTCTGCTCGGTATTTGGACTAGCAAAGTATGCTTAAGATGCATAACTTCTAATTTATTCTTAGTTGTAAAAACTCCTAAACAAGCGAATCTGAAGCTCGAATCAAGCAATCGATCACAGTCTTGAATTTACTAGGAACTTACCCAAGACGACGTCGGGTGCTTCTGGGCTCCTTCCAGAGTGGCGTGGTTAACACGACCTCGACAAGCGGCCGAGGTTCCTCTGGTTGATTGGTTCCCTGAGAAACTCCTTGCTTGTTCTGCACTGGGGTCTTGGCAGGTGTTGCTCCAAGGTTGAAGCGGACTGGAGTGATTGTTCCTTCGGGGCCTTGATTGGCGAAGTGGCACGGTTGGCGGCAATTGTAGCACACTCTTGGTTCATTCACTGTTGTTCCTGGGGTAGGGTTAGCGGTGTAGGGTTGCGAAATTCAACAAAAGGACGAGTCTTTGAAGGCGGTCTGTGTGTCCTAAAAGAACTCTGCTACCGAAGCGATTGATCTCTTTGTGGCACTATTCTTGCTCTCTGCTGCTATGGTGGTGGCTTCCTATTTGAGCCATTCTCGCTATGGTGGTCCTCGATTCTTTGCGTTTGTCCTCCATAACCAACACCTTATTAATCAACTCCTGGAAATCTAGGAAGGTGTGGGCAAGCAGATTGACCTGTAGTCCTGAGTTCAATCCCTTCAAGAAACGACTCTGACGAGCCTTGTCGGTAGCGACATCCTCTGCAGCATAGCGAGCTAGCTGAGTAAACTTATTCAGGTAATCCGTCACTGACATAGCTCCTTGTTTAAGAGCACGGAACTCATCTTTCTTTAAATCCATGATTCCTTCAAGTACATGATACTGGCAGAAAGCTGCGGAGAATTCTTCTCAAGTGATATTCTGCGGTGCCTCATGCACTGTGCAAAAATTCTCCCACCACTCAGCAGCTACGCCCTCCATCTGATGAGTGGCATACAAAACTTTCTCGTGATCGCTGCATTGGGTGATCAACAGCTTCCTCTCAATTACGTGAAGCCAATCATCAGCTTCTATTGGCGTGACATGTCCAGAAAAAGTTGGCGGATGGGTCCTCATGAATTCAGCCAACTTGGATGGTCCCCTGATGGCCATGAGCAACTGGAGCTCCTCCCTGATGATTGTTGTTGTTGTTGTTCATAGCCTGCATCTGGTTCATCATGGCATACATCATCTGCGTTTGTGCTGCCATAAAGGCTCCAAAGTTACGCAAGTCAAGAGGTCTTTGCTTGGGGTGCACCGTCCTGCGAGGATTTGATCATTCTCTTGAGACTGGGGTGTCGGATCCACTTGCAGCAGTGTGACGAGTCTGAACCATCTGGTGAAGCTCCATAGGTTAGATAAGGTAGCAAGCACAAGATGAGTTAAGAACTAGACAGGGGGATAGATTAAACCCAACAAACACACTCAAGAAACTCAAATGAAATAACTTTATTATTAGGGTTTTAGCATGGTCGCAACAAATGCCTAAGGGCTTTTGACTCACACTTACACACAAGGAAATAAGGCGAACCTAAGCACACAAGCTACCGCCTAAAGGGCGACTCTGGAAAGGAAAATCGCTAAGCCCGACTGAACTGGAACTTAAACAACTACTCGAGAAAGCCTCCACAACCACGGCGGCGCTCATGCCTGCTATAGACTCGGAAGTGGTGGCATCCTCATGAATCGGTTACGATGCCACAGGGCTGGTGCGAGAGGAAGCGTCTTTGGTGCAGTGCAAGCTGCTCCACCGGCTCTGCAGCCTTCGCTGGCTCTTCAGCTCTGCGGCCTGCTGCCTCTTACAGCTCTACTGACCTGCTGGATCCTCTAGAATCTCCTCTGGATCTTCTTCCGGATTCTCCTCCTGATCTTCTT
This sequence comes from Phyllostachys edulis, assembly GCA_036346405.1. Classification (NCBI taxonomy): domain Eukaryota; kingdom Viridiplantae; phylum Streptophyta; class Magnoliopsida; order Poales; family Poaceae; genus Phyllostachys; species Phyllostachys edulis. Next base: position 57,577,427 of record CM070547.1, on the reverse strand, counting down.
CTGGATTCCCCTCCTGATCTTCTTCTGGATCATCTTCGAGCTAATGCTGGCCGTAGAGAGCTTGCTCTAAGACAGCGATCCTATTCTCGGCTCTTTCCCATGCTTCATAGGCACACTCCAGCTCTGTGGCGACCAACGCCAATGACTCCTCCTGAGCAACTGTGAACTGAGCAAGGTGCACCACTGTGGCGTTGCCTTCCCCATTTGTAGATGGAAGCGCTGACTAGCTCCTCTGAAGGGGTGCAGGATGGTAGCGGAAAACAGTGTTCTGCAGCTCTTGTGCGTGAGACACTCTGAGACTCGGAGAATGGCCAGGCGTGACGACTCCTAGATTCCTAGCCCGAAGGTAGTCCTCTGTTGAGATGTCCAAAGGTGGGCGCCTCTAGTGTTCCTCTGGCGTGGGCTGTCGGATGGCGAGATCACACCACGATCTAGCAGATTGACCAAGTACTCATTCTTTGTGGTACATTAGGCGATCGAAGCCTCCAAGTGTCTGCTTGGCTTCCACACTCTCTGCGGCAAGTCCTCTGTTGCAATCTCTGAAGGTTTGAAGGTAAGGCATCTGTCAAGATAGACAAGAGGCAGGAACCAAGTTAAAACAGCGGGAAGAGGAAAAATTTCAGCAATAGATGAGTCAAGAGAGATATGAGAGGAGTTAAGCAATTCATTTAGTCTTGCAAGTTAAATTTTCTTTTAGAAAATAATTTGGACTCTCTAAGACGGCCGATCTAAGGGTAAGACCTACAGTCAGTATGGCTCTGATACCACCTCTGTCGGGACCCAAAAATACAATTCTGGACCATCTGTGTTTAATGCGCTAGTCCAAGATCACGCTAGTGCACACAGTATCAACAAAGATGGATATTGATCCACACAAGCGAATAGTAACATAAACGAATAGTTTGATTATTAAATAATGGTTTGACCTTACGGTCAAGTTTACATTTATTGAGCCACGCAGGGCTAACAGAGAAATAAAGCAGCGGAAACAGAAATGGCAGCGGCATCCCATCGATTCACCACAGGCAACCTACTGGGATCAAGACCCCACGATCAAGCACCTTCGATAAACTCCTCCTCGAAAGCTGGCGAAGACACCTCCTCTTCTGCTTGATTTAGTTTAAAGCAAGTGTGAGTACACACCGTACTCGCAAGTCACACCACAGAAATGCAATTATACATGCAGGCTTATTACAAGGGAATGGCATTTTGTGGTTCTTTTGCATAAATGCAACTTTTGCAGTTGAATACAAATAATAGATTGAAAGCAGGTAAAACAAATAGACAATAATAATTTTAACAGTTTGATTTCACAAAGACACACACAGCCTAAACAGATTATTCACATAGCCATATGATTTAGATCACACAGCTCCCTTCCCACACAGTTTATGAAGATCTACCCCTCGTGTGAAATCCCCGAGCATTGTCCATGACCGCGGACACGGCTATTCGAATAGATTGTTTACACTCTGTAGAGTTTGTACACTTTACCCACAAGATACAACCAGTGTTGCAAGCACTAATCGTAACAAAGCATTTCAGAAACTTCATCTTAACATAGATGCTCCCGATGTGCTTCGTCATACCAATCCATACACGATGTATGGTACAACACACACCGTTGGACGAGGAAGCGGCGAACCGTCCCGCGATGCGACTACATGGTAGCACACACCTCCACCCTTTTCACATAGCCTAACCTACTGCCTGAGCAATCAATGCCAAGAATTCGTATCTTACTATGCTAGGCCCGTCCCATAACAGGCAATTGGTCGTACGAAAGGGCTTAGTTCAATGGCGCACAAAGTTCAGTCCTTAAATGACCGAGGCAAGACTTCCATTGTTCTAACTAAGGCACACAGAGTAATTTGACACACAGATTCACAATCCCATATCACAGAGCCACCATGTCACACAGTTCCCTCCACTTGCCTCAGTCCAAACCTTTTTCCCACCCAGTTGATTTAAGTGCAACACATGCCACAAAGACACATTGTACACACAGATTTTTACAGAGTTACATAGTCACTTAGTCAAGTTAATAATTGCACTTTACATGAATAGATGATTAAGTGGCATGGCTAAGCAATCTAATCGCACTAACCAACCCACGTTGGTGCTACAATATTACCAACTAAATATCAACTAGGGTGACAAAGGATCAAGGCATAACAATTATACAAGGAAGGCATAACAGATTGGATTTAATAACTAATCCCAAAAGTATTTAAATAATTACTTGAAATAGAATGCAATACTTTGAATTAAAATAACATTTAGAAAACAGGGATTCAAACATGGTCAAAGCATGACTTGCCTTGGAACAGGTCTAGGAATTGATCTTGGTCTTGATGTGTTCCTTCTTCTTCAAATCTTCCCAAGCGTCGAAGTCTACTGCAAAGCGAAGCAAACAAACAAACTAAATAAATAACAGAGGCAAAACAACTCCAAAAAATAAATAAAAATCTCCATTAAATAGATCTTGAATTTATAGGAATTTAGAAATTTGAATGGACCGATTTGGAGTTAGGATGCAAAGGTTATGGGCTTTGGAAGTTTGAATCTAAAGAGAAACCCTAAAATTGGATTCTTGAATTTCGAATTATTCTTTAAAAGAAAACCGGATTATTGCATAATCTTTGGCGTTAGCGAAGAATTTTCGGAAAGATAAATAAAAAAAAACCTGGCGTGTGGGACCCACATATCGGTGACATAGCTCACGGTGGACCAAGTCCACCGAGCCGGATTAGATCTGATCGAGGCGGCATGGTGCACTCGCGACGCTGCGCGGCGATCTTGGCGCCACCTAGAACATTTCTGTGAGCACCGCAGGTTGAGGTGGCGGGTGACTCGGCGCCCACGCGTCGGCAGGGCGACAACGGCGGCGGCGGCGATCGAACCGATGGTCGGCCGGCGACGGTTGTGCTCGGCGGTGGGTGGCACCAACGTGTAGCTAAGGCTATTGCACACCTCTAAGCGTAGTCCCGGGTGGTTGAGGTGGGCGGTGGTGGCTGCGGCGAGCTTCGGGCGCAATGGAGACCTTCGGGTTTTGTCGGACGGGTGCTCGTGAGACTCGGCAGAAGTGGGTGGTTCCGGAGGTAGATCTGGTGACGGTGAACACGGCGGGTGCTCCACGACAGCCTTGGCGGCGACTTCTGGCGCACAATTCGACGGCGATGAAACGCGGCCGAAAACCTTAGATGGGGAAATGCGGCGGCGCAAGGGCTCGGGAGGGGCAATTGGTTTGGGGGTTTTGGAAAGGGTGCTACGGTGATCCTCGGGGACCTATTTATAGGCACAGGGCGGCCTCGAGGTGGTATGCCGGTGGCGGAGATCAAAACTGCCCGAGAAGTGCTCGCGGAGGAATAGGAGATAGAGACGGGTTTGAATTTCTAATTCGTTTGAAATGAGTCTGGGGAGGATAGGGCTTCTGGATGGCGTCGTCCGCGCGAAGAATCGGGGCTGTTTCCCTTTTGTCGGACGAGCTCACGACGAAGTCCATGGCGGGTGCGAGCAGGACTCCGTGGAGAAGAACGCAGCGAAGACGACAACCTCGGTGGCCCCACCTGTTAGCGGAATGCGGCAGAGGGCGAGGGCGAGGCGCGCACGGTGAAGATCTGGGCGTCCCACCAAGATCGGATGGCCATGAATGAAAGGAGGTTGAAATGCTGGGCACAAGCCGAGGCGGGCGCGATGAATAGGAACAGGCTGAAGGGATTTGGCCCGAACACTATTAGGAGATTTTAAATAGCTTTTCTATTTTAGAAAATACCAGAAATTCCAAATGGCAATAGAATTTAGCAAATGAACTTGGAAAAATTCTAGAAAAATCTAGAAAATATATCCAAGCACATAGAATCCAAATAAAATAGTTTTGACTATTGTTCATGTTGACTTTAGTCATATTAAATTGTTTTGTTACACAAAGTCCAATATTAAGCTTTTAAATTAAATTCAAATAAATCCAAATGATGAATTTTTCTCACTACAACTATTCAAAGGATTTTTAAAGCTCAGAAAATTGGGATGTTACAGAGGTCTTTCATGACCTATGTTTCCCACTAGCGTAAGATGGAGCCCTGATCCTGCGGACTTGTATCCTATGGTGGTGAAACCTTAGCGAGGAGGGACTGTGGTGGAATAATGCATTGTAAAGGCCTTGTCATGAGCTCTAGACCTCTTGCCTTCGGCAGTGAGAGGTGGCATTGACGAATGCCAAACAAACTAGAGGAATCATGTCATGTGGGTAAAGTGTACAACCTCTGCAGAGTGAAAACTATTCGAATAGCTGTGTCCACGATCATGGATGTGCTGGCAAAAGACTACTCAAAGTTAGGGATTGGTTTTGTTTTAAAAGAGATTTTGGATAAATTGGTTTTGGGATTTCTATCCCATGGATATTGGGCGGGGAGCCTTGTGACAGGAGGGTATCCTTCACCATCTTGATGATGAATGCTATCCAACTGTAAAATTGTCTTATGAAAATGAATTTTAGTTATGGTTTAACTGCCTTGGAACTTAGTATATGTATTTGAAAGAAACTTGGTTTTACGCAAAGCAACCATATTATGCCTTCCTTTGAATATTCATGTATGCATGTCATTTTGTTACCCCACGGGTGTGACTTGCGAGCACAGTTGTTGTGCTCACTCTTGCTTGAAACTAATTTTTGAGTAGGAGAGGACTCCTTTGAAGATGATGAAGATCAGGTCAATTAGGTCGCGCCCTCCAGCCAATTACCTGTGGTGTATTGGATGGACTTAACTTTTGTTCTGTTGTGTATTTTGCTCTTGCCGGTTTGTAAGCAAACTTTGTAAACAACCCTGTTGCTGTTAATAAAGTCTCGTGTGGATGTATGCTACCACTTATATTTGCTGTGTGAACCAGCCATTGATCCTTGGGACTGGTTCGGATCATAGGAAGTGTTAGGACTTCTCCAAGTCCCATGACCTCCTCGGGTTGGTCTCTGGACCTCCCCAGGTTTGGTCGTGGCTCTTGGGGAGGTCCTAAGCCTCAAGACCTCCTCGGGTCAGTTCCCTGGACCTCCAAGAGGTCTGGCTGGACCTCTTGGGAGGCTTGGGAGGACTGCCCGAGAGGTCCTTAGGACCTCCTGGGAGATCCTGGTGGACTCCCAGGGAGGTCTTGGAGAACCTCTCGGGTGAAGCCCCTGGCCGGATCGCCACAACAGTTTATCACAAAGTTCCATAATCACTTAGTCAGATTCATATTTGCAACTCACATGCGACGATAACTCATGGCATGACTAAGCAATCTACTCGCATCTAATCAACCCACGTTGGTGCTACAATAATACCAACTAAATAATGAACCAATCTAAGGTTAAAGTAAATGCAATAATTTGAATCAAAGTATTTTGAAAATTGGGTTCAATATGATCAAAGGTACAATTTGCCTTGCTATAGCAATGATGATCTTATTTATCTTTGATCTTCTACTTCCTTGATCTTCAGCTCCTTCGAACGATTCCATGACTTTAACGTCTAACGGAAAAGAAAGCGCAAAAACAAATAAAATTCAAAAAGATAAATCAAATAAACTCTAAATTAAAATTGAATGGTATTGATAGGTAGATAATGAATTTAGAAACTTAAATGGGTTCAATCGGAGTTTGTATGAGAAAGAACGGACTCTCGGAATTGAAATTCACATGAAATGATAAAAAAGGAAAAGGGGAGAGAGAAATTGATATGTGGGGTCTACGGAATATTATCAGAATATTCTATTCCAAAAATATTGGAAAATAGGTGAGTGTATGACACGAGGGACCTACTGATATTTATGGATTTCTATAATTAAAATAATTCCAGAAATAAGGTAAAGAAAGCGACATGTAGGACCAATAAGATAAAAGGATTTTTTTCAAGAATGAAATTAATTCCCGAAAATAGGTTTAGGGGTTGACATGTGGGCCATTGGTCTATGGACCAGGACCACAGAGAGATGTTAGTCCATGGTGAATCAAGCTCACGAACTAGGGTTGACCAAAGGTTTGACTAACATGCGGGACCTGCATGTAAGAGAGAAAAATAATTAGGATTTTTAATTGGGTGAATGACATGTGGGGTCTACATGTAAGAGAGAGAGAGGAGAGAATACAAGTGGCTTAAATTAATTGGATGGAAAAGAAAGACAGGAAGCTAGAGCTGCAACTGAAGACAACAAGAACCGAAAGGATTGTTCGACCTGACCCTAGCGGCTTGGAGTGGCATCGTCATGGCATTGATTTGGCACTTGAGGTGAAAATAGAGAAAAGACAACCGAGAGAATCAACAGAGGAAACACAACACAGGAACAAAGAGCACCGCTTCAACAGAGGCTAAGAACGAAGCAACAGCCAGAGGAAGAGCTGTTCGGTCGGTTCCTAGAGGCGTAGATGTTGATACTGAGACGAGAAAGCAAGGGATAGAGAATGGGGAGCAGAGAGCAAATCAGATAAAAGTCCACACTTTGGGCAACACATCTGGGCAACATTGAACGAAAACAACGTACAGGCAACAAGAAATAACAGAGAGCGCCTAGGCTGATTCGGCCGCAAGAAGGGGACAGCGAATGGAAGCGAACCAGCTGCTGCGAAGGGGCAAAACAGAACGGCAACGATGAGGCAAAGATAATGATGCGATCTAGACGTTAAGAATCGGCACCATACACTGGCAGCAAGGCAAAGAACGGCGACGGCAGCGGCCTCATAGGTGTGTACCACTTCGGGCGATGCTCTGCGAAAAGGAAGGTGAGTAGGGCGTAGAACGCGACGATGCAAACCCAACGGTAGTGGAGTTGAAGACAGGGATCAACGGTTGCGGAGTAATTGGCCAGAGAAAGGAGACGTACAAGAAGAGAAAGAACACTCGATTCTCGGTGCACGGTGGATGAAACTGGAATCTAAAAGATGGAAAAAAAATAGGTATTGACAAGGGGCACGAGATGACACGATCAAATTTTGGAAAAACTCGCCGAGGAGGCGTGGCGCTTGACGTACGCGTTTCAGTGTCCTGGCTCAACATGGTCGACGGTGCTCCGGTAATCTTCGGGCGAAGGAGAAGGAAGCATGACGTAGAAAGCGACGACGCGAACCCAACGCTGCAGACGGTTCGACCGAAGGACGTCGGATGAAGGTGCAACTCGTCGGAGAAAACCTTCGGTTGGAATTTGGTATTTTGCCGATTGCGACGAAAATAGATTGATTAGGAGGAAACCAAATTAGGAGATTGGAAGAGGAGATCAAGATGGACGTTTGGACGTGAACGTCTTGTTTTTATATGTACCGTAGAGGGAGATATGATTTTTGGAAATAAGAGATACGCACGGCAGCAACCGGTTTGGTTCTGGACTCGCTGTTCGTTTGGGATTAAGATGAACAGTACCCGATGCTACTGTAGCAGACGAGAGGAGAGAGAAAAGAAAGGATTTTCGGAATTAAATAAAAGGCCGAAAATCAAGGAGACCAAATAAATAGCGAACAAATCCGAAAAAATCTCAAAAAATACCAAAAAAATTCTTGGAACACATGGAAGCCAAATAACATTGTTTTTATTTAATTGATGTTTACTTTAATCAAATTAAATACTTTTAATTTTAAAAATCCTCAATTAAGCTTTATTAATTCAAATAAAATTGGTGAAATTTTTTAGAGATCTAAACTACTCAAAAGATTTTTAAAAAACTAAATTTTGGGACGTTACAACAAAACTCTTAAGATCTGTTTGGAACACATGAATTAAAAAAAAATTCCATAGGACTCAAATAAAAATTGTCTCGTGTTCTAAATCCGGCCTTAACAAGCATTTAAGTTGGACTCCTGGATAGATACTCTCTCCGTTTCTTTTTGCAAGGTGTATTTTATCTAAGCACGGGATTAAAGAGATTGCAAAACCAAGAGATAGACTAGAGAAAATGACCGTGTTATCTATGGTATAAATATCTTGGAAATACGTGAGAGAATAGTTTGTGAGAATGAACAGTTATAAATACAGGAGAGGGAAGATGCGATAAATAAACTCACATATAAGTCTTATATTTTGAAACAAGACCAGCCGCCTTGTGTTTTTGAAACGGGGGAGTACATTCGGCTGGTTCGGCTCCCTCGGCCCGGATTCAGGGAAGGGGGGTGCAGTGGCCCGCTCCACAAGGAAAGAAATATGCAATCCACGTGACGGTCCCCACCTCGTTGCCGTTGCGCTAGTGGTGGGCCCAACGTATTACGTGTCGGTCCCAAGGAGGCGCACCAGAGTCCGTACGTTACCTTTTTGCCTGTGCGCCCCTGGTACGAACAAGGGTCCCACCTGCAGCCGCGGGCAGTGGCGCGTTGACACGTGGGCGCTGTCATAAATCCGATCCGCTGTCTCACGCAAGCGCCCAAGACAGCTGGCTGGTTCAGAGCATGTACAATAGTACACAAGTTAATATAGAGAAAAAAAGAATGTACAGAGAATTGAGTCATCGTCGACCATAACATAAGAAATAAAACATATGGTATATATAGGAACTGTCTATAGAGATGTAAAAAAATAATCTATTGTAGAAGCTCTCTTTAGTGCTGTCTATAAATAACATAGAAAAATACTGTAGACAGCAGTTACCTATATATCATTAGTACTCTCTCCGTCCACATCATTAATGGGAGAGTTAGCTAGCCGAATTTCCCACGCGCCTGCGATGCATAAATTTGTATCTGGACATCAATTCGATGTACAACCGTGAGGTAGGCTAGCTGATGATAAATAACTAATATATATTTTATTGGCCTTCACCGTTATATTCTGGCCACGCGAAAAATGTTGCGTGTCCATCGTGACATTAGTACAGCGCACAGACGATATATGCTTAAGTTGATAACCTACGACCTCGACTACTGATTACAGCATTTAATCTAAATCTTTTTCAAAATGCTAGAAATGTTTAACAGTTAATTGCTCTCTTTTTTGCCGGGCTTATAATACGTACGTACGCATTAATTTTACAAGGAAAAGATAAAGACTCATGACTAAGACGTGGTACGTACATATGGATTTTTTTTTGTTAAAATAATATTAATTTAAGAGGTAATTACACAAAAAATAGTCAATTTTTTTTTACAAAAATAGGCCATTATTGTCATTTGGAATGACGAAATTGGTTACAAGAATCTGTCACCAATTGGAATGGCAAAATTGCTTCATATTTATTTATTTATTTATGTGTAGAGAAATCAGCCTAAAGATTTAGTGTATTTGACGAAGTTTTTTGGTAATACCTTAAAGTGTCCGCGTAGTTTGGAATCCAAAATTGGAGAAGAAAACGAAGTGCGAAGTAGAGAATGCGAGATCGGCGGTGCAATTTGGAACATGAGTTCGGCGGCGCAATAACACAAATAGCCCCCCTCGGAGTGAAATGAAAAAAAATATTTGGGCTCAGGGTTGCCATGCATGTTGTTGTTCTGATTGTATTGTTCGTGGAACCGATTCATTTGGGAAAAGATTACTTTATATTTAGTAGTCGAAATATTTGGAAAAATATATTTAAGTTTGAAAGACTTCATAATTTAAATGCGAATTACATGGCGCGCTGGGTTTGGTTAAGTACATTAGAAATGCCAACATGCACGAATCAACAAACCGAAATACATCTACGATACATGTGCGCCTTTTTGATATCCGAAAAAAAAGTTGATTAGAACGAAATCGATCAGTCCTAGCGGCCCATCGGTCCCTTCCCCTTGTCTCCGGACTGCCCACGGCGGTGGCCAGCCTTGAAGTCAGCCATCTTGTGCGAGACGGGCTGGACGATTAAATGATGTTAGGATAGCACAACGTAGGGCCAAATTAATAATCAGGATGTAAACTGGACATAACTTACCTCTTCGATCCGGACTGCACCTGGGCAACAGGGAGTTCTAAGACAGATGCTGGTCTCACTAATAGGAGCCTTCCCCTTATGCGTCACGCGCTCGACCCGGTCGTACTCATCTTACTATTCAAGGGTCCTCCACCACCACCCTGCTTTCCCGAGCTCCTCCAGTTTCTTTTCAGTAGGGTCGGGTGCAAAAGGTTTCCTGTGTTTGAAGGTCTCGGCTTGCATCGCATAGTTTTGTAACGACCCAACTCTAGGGCACCCAAGAGGTCCTCCAAGACCTTCTGGAAAGTCCATCAGGACCTCCCAGGAGGTCCATAAAGGACCTCTCGGACAGTCCACCAAGACCTCCCAGGAGGTCCAGCAGGACCTCCTGGAGGTCCAGGAGAACATGACCCGAGAGGGTCTTGGAGCCAGGGAGCACCCGAGAGCCTACCACGGCCAAACCAAGGGTGTTCGTGGAGGTCCGTGGGCATCTCAAGTCCACCCGCGACCCCCAGAGGAGGTCGTGGACGACTGAGGCCACCATCGAACCACACACGACCCAGCCATTGAGTGAACGTGGAGGACTGGGAGCTCTCCAAGGTCCTCTATGTGAACTGAGCTAGTCCCAAGGATCATGGCTAGCTCTTCACAGCAACAACAGTGGTAACATAGCAACAACATAAGCTTTATTGATAACCAAAGAAGTTGTTTACAAGAGAGCTTACAAGCCAGTAGGCAAAACATAGTAAAAATGAACACATGGGCCACCCGATACACCACAGGCAACCGGCTGGAGGGCGCAATCCTAGACGAACAGGACCACTTGGTCCACAGAACTGGTCACCCAAAGCTTCCATAACCTGCTAAAGACAAAGATCAAGCAAGAGTGAGCACAACAACCGTGTTTCGCAAGTTACACCGATTAGATAACAAAATGACATGCATAAATGGATATCACAATGGAAGGCTTATTATGGTTAATTTGCGTATAGCCAAGTTTCTTTCAAATACAAATACTAAGTTCCAAAGCAGGTACTTAAGAGATAAAATTCATTTTCTAAACTTGATTTTCAGTTGGATATTCATTCATCACAAGTGGTGAAGGATACCCTCCTGTCACAAGGCTCCCTGCCCAACCCATGGGATAGCAATCCCAAAACCAGTTTACTAAACATTTCTGAAAAACCCAAAACCAACATCTAACTCCGAGTGGCCTTTGCCAGCACGTCCATGACTGTGGACACGGCTATTCGAATAGATTTCACTCTGTAGAGGTTGTGCACTTTACCCACACGACATGATTCCTCTAGTTTGTTTGGCATGCGCGAGTGCCACCTCTCACTGCCGAAGGTAAGAGGTCTAGAGTTCATGACAAGGCCTTTACAATGCATTGCTCCACCACAGCCTTTCCTTGCTAAGGTTTCACCCCCTATGGACAAAGAATCCCAAGGAAGCCCCTCTTGCACCAAAGGGGAACAGTAGGTCATAACAAGACCATTAGCCCTACAAGGCCTCCCACACCTCCAATGGAGCAGCATATGGTGAAGTTTTGCAAATTACTTAGCCAGGTCCCACGCCCCATTCTGGAGACATGTAGTTGCACGATTGTGGTATAGCCCATTACAGGCTTGGCATTGGTCGCTCAAAGACCGGTCCTCAAATGACTAGGGCGACTTCCACAAACCCCTGGACCTCCACCTTTGCCAGGATAGAGTCCGTGCACAAACATTGCACCAGCCAAGCCAACCAATTCGCCCCAGTCTAAATCCAATTTCATTTTCTTTGCTTCCCTAGCAACACTTTCACATTCCCATGACACCCCAATGTCATGGTCAAAACATTTTAAGCAATTTTTGGTCATGTTGGTAAAGATTTCCAAATCAATACTTTTGGTCTAAGCATGACTAAGCTTTTTTTCAAATGATCTTGGCTCACACTATTGCATGACCCAAGTTTGATCCATGGTGACAACATGCTCAGTTCAAAGTCAACAAAGGCCACACAAAGGAAGTAGGCATAACTATGGATTTAAAATGTATTGAAATAACTTGGTAGAAATAGGCATGCATTATACTTTGAAACCGAACATAAATAAACTGAATTATTGGGTGCAACATGATCAAGAGTGTAACTTGCCTCTTGCTTGATAACTTAAGATTCTATTTTCTCACACTGGCTCTCTGAAACGCCCCGATCTACACGACAAGAGAAGATTCAAACAATGATCAAATAAAGAACCAACAGGCTCCAATTAAAGAACCAAAAGAACTTCAGAGGAACCCCAAAACTTAACCAATGTAAGAGTATCAGACTTAGAATAGGTTCTTTTGGAGGAGGTCTAAGCTTACCAGAGGAGGTGGTCTTTGGCAAAAAACCCCAAAGGAGTGATTTCAAAGAATAAAACAGAGGGGTCCCGAGCAATGGTTCTTACGTAAAACCAGGGAGGAGGTCCTCAAATAAAGGCCATAGAAATCCGTATGAGTCCACGAGAGGAGGTCCCTGAAGGACACGACCCGCTCAATGTAGTGACCAAAATAAGAGTGAAGCGGACCACCAGAGGACTTACCAGGGACAAGAAGGAGCAATGGATGGAGGGGAGGTCGTGGGCAACAAGGTCTTCCCTGGAGAGCTACTAATCGTGAGCTAAGATAACAGAGTGTGGAGAAAGGTGATGTGGTAGAATTTCTTGGTCTAATTGTAGTCAAGGTGGGGAAGAAGACTAGAAATATACGTGTCAAGGATAAGTATAGAAATGGGTCAAAGGTAGGTGAGTGGCAGGGCAGGTGTCACTACCATTCTGGATAAAAGGTACGAGGAAGGACAACGTATGTTGCTATGGGAAGGAACAAAGAAGGATGTCAGAGTACGGCTAAGTGACCAAATTCAAAGTAAACACCACGTATATGGATGCATTTAATGCGACAAGACATGCATTAAATGCCCAAGATATTAACGTGGCGGAGGAAATGAGACGACCAAGACTGGCGGTGGGGCGACCAACTTAGAAACAACGAGTCAAGAGGGGAGGTCTTGCCCCGCAGGGGAGATCCTTGAGGAGGTCCGAGAGGCTTAGGAGGTCCTAGGCCCGAAGGACAGGGAGGTCTAAAGGTTGAGGAGGTCCAGACATGCAGAGGAGGTCTGGACATGGGGAGGTCCCGACGGTCAGGATCAACAACAGGAGGTCCTGACGGTTAGGATCTCTTCAAGGAGGTCAGGAGGAAGTCTAGGCCAGTTTAATAGGCCATGGAGAGGTCTTGGACAGAGGTCCAGAGAACTACAAAGAGGGCCCGTGGTTGAGATTAAAGACAAGTTGAGGTCCAGCGGTTGGATCTCCGGAGGAGGTCCAACACCAAGATCACACGCGTCTTGAGGAGGTCTCCAGAGAGAAATAACGCATGTGATGGTCTGGCCTTTGGATTCAAGGTGAGGGAGGTCCAAACCGTTAGATTCAAACAAGGAGAGGTCCCAGCGGAGGAGTTCCGAGAAAGAGAGGGATCCCACCATGCATTCACAAAAGGTGGTCCAATGCAGTATATGAGTCAAGGCAACTCAAAGGAGGCTCCAACCTCTAGGGTGAGATCAAAAGCCGTGGTGGTTAGAATAAGCCCTAAGGAGGTCCTTTCGGCCAAGAAGAAATGTCAAGGAGGTTCAAATGAGCTCAGGAGGTTTGAAGGCATATAAGAGGTCCGAATAAAAAGAGGTCTGGGCATAAGATAGTGCCCAGGTAGCAAGGGGTTTAGACTTAAGAGAAGTCTGAACAGAAAAGAGGTCTGATCCAAAGAGATTCAAACCAACAAAGAGATTCAAAGTAATCAAACTCAAAGAGAAAGGCCTGGACATATAATATGTCCAAGTGTAAAAAGGTCTGAGCCCCAAGGGAGGTCTAACCTTAAGAACCACTGGGGAGGTCTAGGCCACAGAGAAGGTCTAAACCTACATATCTAAAGGAGATATGCTAAAGGAAAGTCTACTGAGCATACCAAAAGGAGGTATCAACAACTCAAACCTCTCCAACCGAACCAAACTTTGAATTCTCATCAAAACAAAATAGTTTTAATTTGTTTTACACATTTTAAAAGGATTTAGAAATCAGGATGTTACAGTCAACCTAAAAGAGGTCCAACACAAAAGAAGGTTTAAACACAAAGGAGGTCTAAACCTCAAAGGTTTAAACACAAAGAGAGCTAGACCCCACAGAGGTCCAAACCATTAAGAGTGAGGGCATCCGAAGAGGTCCTGACGCTCAGATCTCGAAAGGAGATCCTGGACGGTCAAGATCTCAAAGGGGAGGAAAGTCCAAGCACAGGACCGGAGGTCCTGACCACAAGGTGGCCTCAAACTGCAAGGAAAATCCTTGCAAAGAGACTGGGAGGAGGTCTTATGGGCGGGAGGTCCAAAAGACATGCTCATGGGAGGTCCGAATGAGCACACACAGAGAATCCAAGGAAAGTCCATTGGAGCTTGAAGGGCTCAAAGGAGCACCAAGGGGCTTTGAAATGAACCCGAGGAGGTTCAAATGAACGAAGAGGAAAAGAAAAAGTCTGAACCATAAAGATATTCAGGCCAACAAAGAAGAGGCCTAAGTACTCAGCGCCTAGATACCAAGGAGGTCTAGACTCACAAAAGGGCTATAGACATAAAGGGATATGGCTTCGAGAGATAGCCGAGACGGGAGGGAAGGTGCAGGTATAGAAGATTGTCCAAATTGGATAGAGGAAAGGAAATCTCATCAAGAGAAGGAAAGGTAGCTCCAGAGAGCTAGAGCAACACCAAAAGAACTAAGTTTTGGATTAGTTGAAGTTTAGTGAAGTCATTTTAAATTCTTCAAATTCTGAAATTCTCAAGTTAAGCTTGAATTATCGTCAAAACCAAATGGTTCTTTTTATTTTTGAAAATTTTCAAAAAGACTCTGAAAATCAGGGTGTTACAGTTAAACATGTACTTCTCCAGCTCTAGCTGCCATTATGCGCAGATGTAGTTAGGGATTTGTGGAATGGAACGTAACATGTGAAAAATCAATGTGTGTGCAAGATTCGCTTACAAGGATGTTCCCGCACGTGTAGTACGCTTGGGTGGCCATCATCGGGTGTGTGGACTGGATGTTCTTAGCCGGTTTTTCATACACACATTGCAGGCATGGGAACTCTGGTGGTACCGGTGCATCCTTCATAGAACAATCTGGGTAGGGTTTAGCCTTCTCGGCAAACCACTAGCGCTTCCGCAGCATCTTCACGTAGAAGTTTGTCGACGAGCTCTACATCTCCTTCTCAATTGTGTGAACCAAGCTTTGGCGAAGTTTTGGGTGTGGTGGTGTAGTGTTCTCCTCCATCTCTCTTCTCCTCTAGTTCTTTTCTCCCTCCTTTTATAATGGGTCTTTTCAGTCTGAAAAGATATCGTGATAGAGTGTGGTCTTTTTGGTCTGCAAAGGCAGCATTGTAGTGTGTTGTCATCTCGGTCTGCAAACGTGGCAGTTTGTGGCGTGTCGTGGCACATTTTTTTCGATCTGAAAAGGTAGTGTGGCAGAGTATGGCCTTTTCAGCCTGAAAAGGTAGCGTCGTAGTGTGTTGTCAACTCGGTCTGCAAAAGTGGCAGCGTGTGGCGTAACAGGGTGTTGTCTTTTCTGTCTAAAAAGGGGGTAGGGTGGAGTGTGGTATTTTCGGTGTGGAAAGGTAGC
Source organism: Phyllostachys edulis (assembly GCA_036346405.1). NCBI lineage: Eukaryota > Viridiplantae > Streptophyta > Magnoliopsida > Poales > Poaceae > Phyllostachys > Phyllostachys edulis. The sequence continues at coordinate 57,561,919 of CM070547.1, read as the reverse complement.
ATCAAAGTGTGTTGTCATCTCGATCTGCAAAAGTGGCAGTGTGTGCTATGACCGGGTATGGTCTTTTCAGTCTGAAAAGGGGCGTGGCGGAGTGTGGTCTTTTCGGTGTAGAAAGGTAGCATCGAAGTGTGTTGTCATCTCGGTCTACAAAAGTGGCATTGTGTGGCATGACCTGGTGCGGTCTTTAAGGTCTGAAAAGGTGGGGTGTCGCGATGCTGACTCCCTCACATATTTACCTGTACACACAAGAACAAACAGTACCAAAACACGAGACTACAATAATGTAAGTTGTACAAAAAATTTATATTTATATTTACATGATATGACTGATATTTACACGGACAAATATCTACTCACGGGTCCTCTTGGGGGCGTAACCCACGTGTGGCTTCTGGCCTCATCCGGGGCAACTGCGAGCGCTGGTACAAGTAGGTCAAATGCTCAGGAGGCCGAGGCACCCTACCGGTACGAGTAGCCTGAGCGGGTGTCGCGAGAGGGTGCTGTGTCGGCTGGCTCACTCTGGGCGCACCATGCAGCTGTGAAGCCCCCACGAAGACCTAGTTGCTCTCGTCGTGCGAAGTCCCACAGCCACCCTGCTCAAACTAGAAGTCCCCGGAGCGTGACTCCTCGTGCGACGCCACCTCCTCGTCCCAAAGGGGTGTATGAGCTGTAAAACAGTACGTTATGCATGTAAACATGGCGAAAATGATAAAATATTACGTTGTGCATGCAAACAAGATAGACACACCTCGTCGCACGAAGGTAGCGAACCGCCCGCATTCTCGCCTGCGTCTGTTCGAACTCGGGACTGTCCGAGAGAAAAATTGCCGTAAGTAACCAGTGGAGTTCGAAATAAACAACCAGACGTGAGTATTTCATGCTGACCTACGAACTGTGCCGGGGAATTAGAGAGGACATGGATCAATTCGTCGAGAAGACGAGGAGAGGCATCCAGCTGGCGTCTTGCCATCAGCCGAGGGAGGTGGTGGACCCACCTGTGCATTGACGAGGGGGGTGAGCCATGGTGTGTCACACCCCGTGGCTGCTCACTCGGACGTGGTGGGTAGGTCCTCGTGGCACCATTCGTAGGTCAGCATGACACACTCACGGCAAGATGCCAGCTGGATGCTTCTCCTCATCTTCTTGACGAACTAATCCATGACCTCTCTAATCTCCTGTGCCGTCATGCCAAAGCGCTCCTCAAGCGTCATACGACACACGGAGGTCGCCAACTCGTGCATCTCCTATTGTAGATTGACATGCACACATAATTAACAACTTAGAAACCAAAAACTTGCGAAGCAAATAAGATGTACGGACCATTCAATATGTGCCACACAATGAATGCGGAGTCCAGCTGGGTGGGGTACGTATCGGACGTCGTGGCCTCGTGTCGTGGTGGGTCATGCACGACCTTGACACAGCGAACCCTTGTCCGACTAGAGTACCACTCGATATACTCCTTACACATCCTGGGGTCGTAGGGAGCATCCTCCTGGACAACGTCCTCCAAGGTGTAGAGCCAGCCCTGAACCGAAGGGAGCATCTTGTCCGCCTGGGAAGTCATAGCAGGTACTCCCTTCCTAGTGTACCTCTAAAAGGCAAAACGATTATTTCGTAGGTACATAAGGAAAATGGTACAACAGAAATAAAACGTGAACTTACCCATGGACGTTTGGCGCCAACCGCTGTCCCCAGGGGACTGGGACCTCCTATCGCAGAATGAACTGGTGCATCACTCGGTGCGCGTGGTACTCCTCCACGAAGATATTATGCACCAAGCTCTTCCGCGTGTACCAGTACGCGTGGTCTCATGTGCACATGTTCGACAGGCCTCGTGGTGCGCGTGCGTACACCTAGTCGGGAGTGTACAGTGTCCAGATGACGCGGTCATCCGTCAACTGATTGATCATTGCAATGTAGTTCGGGTAGGACTTGTGCGTAGTGATTGGAGTGAAGGTGACCTGTGGAATAGAATAACGGAAACTTAGAACAAGAAATAGAATTACATTACAAAGAAGAATACATGTTCAGAAAACATACCCATCGGCGACACCACATCGTACCCATCGTCGGCCGGTCCACGTCATTGTAGACGGCGTACACGGCGGCGGTGTAGGCTCCCAGGTTCAGCTGTGGTAGTCCGATTTGGAAACACTCGAATGACCACAGCTAAAGAAGCACCAGGCATCCGAAGAGGATGGAGTTGTCCTGAACCCGGTGGGACGCATCGCATAGGACGTGGTATGTCACGCACAGCCCCACCGGCCCCCAAGCGTATGGCTGAATCGCCTCCACCTCCAAGTCCGCTAGCTCGCATGCGTACCAGATCATGTGCTTGTCAACACTGTCGCCGTGGGACTGTAGGAACATCACCCACCCCAAACAACCATAGCAAGTAGGCCTCGAAGTGCCTCCTCACCGTACTGCAAGGCCCCTCCGCCATACGCTTCGGTTGCAAGAAGACAGAGACACATCACTAAGTTACACAAAGCAATTGAAGCAGAAGGACAAGAGGTATAAAAACTTACATAGAACTAGAAGATCCACTTTAGTGATGCCCTGTGGGTGCTACTAAACTCCCTGTAGCCGGTCTTGGGCGGCAGCACCTCTTAGAACCTTATGAGAAAATCCGTGCGCCACCAGGGGAAGCTCGCGTAGGGCAACCCGGTTAGATAGGTCACGACCTGAAGTGTCAGCACTATCCCGCATGGGAGGTAGAACATGTGCTTATGCGTCCTCCACCGGTCAACCAGTGCTGTCAAAAGGCACCCATCGTACAGAAAGCACCTCTACGTACGACCACTGCTCGCACGGTCCTGGTGATCCTCTGACGTCGCCTCCACCATCCTCACTACTGGGAAGAGGCCTGCTGTACTCAACCCGCGTTGAAAAGTTTAAGAACAAACATGAGTCCACCCAAAGTAGTCATACTGCAATTGAGTACACGAAGGTCACAACTACACGTACCTCGGAACCCAACGTGGTGTCCAAACTGACCATCAACCGACAAGCTAGCTAGGTAGCCCACATTGCAACTCAGTTCACATGAATACCAACAACACAAACCAATAGATCTGTCTTACCTCGATCGACATCGCCGGTGTCGGTGGTGAGGTAGCCGAGGCCGAAGATCACCGGAGCTAGAGGTAGCGGGGGGAGGTCGGTGAGGTAGCCGGGGTCGCAGACTGCCGGGAGGAGGAAGAGGGAAGGCAATCCATCAGAAGTTGTGACACAACGATGACACCGCACAAGGCACTCTTATCGTACGAATGTCTTGTTCGGTGAACCGTGGTGTCACAATCGTCCGCGACGGGGTCACTTGGGTGGGGAGGGGAACGGACGAGAGTAAGGGCGCTGGGGAGTGACGAATTAGAGCGGAAACCCTAACGGGCTCCTACTAATAAAGAAACTTATCACAGCCGGTTCAATTATGGAACCGTCCATGATATGGTGCCGTATCACAGACTGTAGCGATATTATGACAAACGGTTCGTGTTGAGAACCGTCTGTGAAGTATCACAGACGGTTGTTTGTTGAAAACCGTCTGTGATGTTTTGAAATATCACAGACGGTTATTGTTAACAATCGTCTGTGGTACTTCACAGACGGTTTTCATAATGAACCTTCTGTGATATTACCTCTTCACAGACGGTTTTTAGCGCAGCTAGTAACATAGATGGTCGCAAAACCAAGACCGTCTGTGATTGCATGTAATACAGACGGTTTTGGTCAACCGTCTGTGATAAGATGTCTGGTATTAGCCTTTTTGTAGTAGTGATCGTCTGTGAAAACCAAATCGACTAAGGCTGCGAGAGAGCAAGCGAGGATGACAGTGAGCAAAGTCTCACGCTCGCTACTTGGAATTTATAGCGAGAATGAGAGAGCGAGCGATGGGAGGGAATCAGATTCCCTCCCGCGCTCGGGCAGCATGCTTGCGAGTGAAAATACATGGACGGGTGACTGAGCGATGGGAGGGAATCGGGTCCGGGCTAGGGTGGTGTGGTGCGACTGCGTGGCGCGATGTCCGTGGGAGGGGAGGGGGGGGAGGGGGAGCGCAAGCCGTTCGTGCACCAGGTGGATAGTCGAGCCACATCCGGGGCTGGGTGGTGCAAACAAGCTCCACATGGCGGCGTCTGGGGTAGGGTGGCGTCGGGCTATGGTGGTGTGGACACAACAATGTGGTAGCACGGGGAGTGTCCGGCCCACCCAGGAATGGTGAAAAAGACCTCCGGGCTAGGGTGGCACGGACGTAGACAGTGTCTACGGCCGGCGTGTTTGTGATGCCAAAAATAACATTACGGTTGTGAGAGCGCTGTTTTTGGTAATAGCGGCGCCAACGTGCCAAATAGGGCAAAACTCATGTCTTGCCTACCTTAATTACCATAAAGGGGAATACTGACAGCATGTAGCGCTTGCTACGTACTGTATATAGGTGATGATCAATGCGTACGTTGCTACGATTCTTTTTTTCCTTCATCTAGAGTTGATGGATAAAATTCAAATTTAATTTTAGACTTTTTTATGTGGTACTTCTTATAATCAAAATTACTGAACCCTTCCTTGGAAAAAAGGAAAAGAACTAGAGAACCCTTAAACAAGTAGACAAACTAATTAAAAGCCACGAAAGAACTACTACGGAAATATCATTATATAGTGTTTTGATCAATATTTTTGCCCCTGTGATATATATTATTGGGACAAGAATTGTGTGCAAATCTTAAAACAGAAAGCACTATGGCACCCAATCGATCCACTTGTCACCGTGACCACCATAAGTGTGTGTATTCACATAGCCACCGGTATTCCTACAGCCGCTCAGAGTATATAATGAGACAAGAATGCGAGTGATATTCATGCAACCGCTGAGAGTAAGTATAACGAGACAAGTGTAAGCATCTAGCCATTCTCTTCAACAAGAATGTCAGTGGTATTCTTGCAGCCACTGATAGTATGTATACTGAGACAAGAATGCCAGTGGTATTCATGCAGCCGCTGAGAGTAAGTATAATGAGACAAGTATAAGCATCTAGCGATCCACTTCAACAAGAATGCCAGTGGTATTCCTGCAGCCGCTGAGAGTATGTATACTGAGACAAGAATGCCAGCGATAGTCCTGCGGTCGAGACGCCAAGAATATGTATACTAAGACAAGAATGCCAATGGTATTCATGCAGCCGCTGAGAGTGAATTTGTTTTTATTTTAGCCCTCTGACATCATTCAATTCCAAAAATAGTTTCTATGCTGTTTTATTTGCAAATCTAGACCCTTGGTTGGGTAATCAGCGCAGAGATTCTTCACACCCAGCGGAATAAACGGCGATCGCGGAAGGAGGTGGGCCCAGGGGAGTTTCAGCTCGGGCACATGGAAGGACTTCATGATCGCGCAAGATGATGCAGAATCGGTCATCCATACTGGGTCAGCCTACCGTGCTTCCCTACTGTTTTCCGCGCTCCGGAAGGACCTTCCCCACTCCTCGACCGCGAAAGATGAGCAGAGAGTCTAGATTTACAAATAAAACAGTACGGGCGTTATTTTTAGAGTTGAATGGTGTCAGGAGACTAAAATAAAAAAAAATTCGCTGAGAGTAGGGAACCTCTCTTGCCCTGGTAAAGATCCGGTCGGGGTTTAAATCCAGAGGAGTGCAGACATATCACGCGTACCACAACTAATTCGAAGGACTTTTTGCGCCTCTTTGTGATGATGTAAAGCTACGTGCTTTAACCAAATTTGTGTCGGTTGGAGTGCAGTTGCCCTACGCGACGCGGTCCCCATGGGCCATATTACATATTAAATATTAGGAAATTAGGCCCCAACTAGTATAAGCTAGCTAATCTTAATCTTAAGAGTAATTTGCAGGAGGGAGCGATTCCTCGTTCAAATCAAATTACTACCATATGGAGCGAGAATTAAAGCAGAGGTAGTTGCCAGTTTTGTGAGGGAGGCAATAGTAGTAATTAATTTACCCAGCTGGCTGCTGGGTTGGCTGGGCAATGAGAGTAACTAGTAGTTAGAGCTAGCAAGGAAAGAGAATGGCGAATGAATGGCAATGGATGGGGTACAAACGTCCATCCAGGTGCTGCCATTTGCGGCCCCTCGTCCCGTCCTCCCAACCTTTCCTTTCTAAGTAACAAAAAGCCGCCCCCCCACATCACCCACCCCCACCTCCCCCTCTCGCTCTTTTCCTCCTCAAAATCGCATCCCTACAAACTCCCAAACGTTACCAGATTAAGCTTTGCCTTTACCCAATCACACCACGCTCGCGCGCACTGTAGATCCAAACACATGGTGGCGTCGGCAGCGCCCGAGGGAGGCGAAGGCCAACAGATCGTGCCGGCGGCGGCGGCGACGGACAGCACTATCAAGGCGGAGAAGAAGACCGGGCGGCGCGGCCGCCGTGAGATGCGGCGGATCGAGGACGCGACCAGCCGGCAGGTGACCTTCTCGAAGCGCCGTAGCGGCCTCCTGAAGAAGGCGTTCGAGCTGTCCGTGCTCTGCGACGCCGAGGTTGCGCTCATCGTCTTCTCCCCGCGCGGCCGCCTCTACGAGTTCGCGTCGGCAACCGAGTACGTACGCGGCCTTTTTTCTTTTTCTGTCTCTCTGTTAATTCCTCCGGTACGGATATATATATATATATATATAACTTTTTTTATTAATTAACTTTTTTTTAAATTTTATTTTAAAGTTAACCCTTGTCACTTTATTTCCAATTCTGACCTTTTGGTTACGCAACGAGTGGTGGACCGGTGGCGTGACAAAACAACACTGTTACACGCCAGAATAAGTTCTCAAGGCCACTGGTTGTGGCGTGACCAAATAACACTATGACGCTTTGATTAGAAATGGGCTGGCGTGACGGTGTTATTTTATCCACAGATGGTGGCGTGATAAAAGGGGTCAGAATTAGAAATAAAGTGTGCCGAGGTTAACTTTAAAATAAAATTCAAAAAAATGTTAATTAATAAAAAAAATTCACATATCTAGTGCTAATGTGTAGTTGAATGCTAAAGTACTAATAGCAATCCTGACCATTTGATCTGAATTGAACCGCCGCATTAATTTTGACCGTTTGATTTGAATTGAACACCCAAGATTAATGCAGGCTCTTACCTTCAAATCATTTAATCATCCTGCATATTCTCACCTTCAATGCGTCTTCATTAATGCACATGTATTAAACACTCTGTATGCTCCCAACTCTAATGCTCTGCATTAAACACCATACGTGATCCAACGGTTAAGATTGGCATTAGCACCTTAGTACTCAATTACCCATTAGCACTAGATATGTTCCCATATATATATATATATATATATATATATATATATATATATATATATATATATATTCTCCTTAGTTTAGTTTAGGAACATATATATGCAACATGGCAAGAGATTGATCTTGGCGATGGGGGAAAATTAGAGAATGTAACTTGGAACAAGCTAGATATATTAGTTAGATTGCTTTCTTGCGCTCTTAATTAAGTTACTTATATATCAGGGACAAATGATCAACTGTTAATTTCTTGATGTGTATTTCTTCTAGAAGTAGTAGATACTTTTCTGCAAATCATTAAGAAATACGCACGGAATCTCGCTCAAGTCCTCAAAGTCATGAACGAAACTATGTAGTTATCAACTAAAAAGATAGCACCTTTCAGGTTTATTTGCTAAATGAGTAGTTCATCTTGTACTGGAGTGATCATACATATAAAAAAGAAAAATCTTAATCAGCCATATATTACTGATTGTGAACCATCAACACATACACACCTATTAATTTGTTTTCTTAAGTAGCATTTGTTTTAAGGCTCCGAGATATATATATATATATATATATATATATATATATATATATATATATATATATATATATATATATATATATTGCTTCATACGTGCATATTTTAGCAAGAAGGGCCTCCTCGCACTGTAATGTCGAATCGGCGCTATGTTCGCCCCACTGCCCGGACAACCCCTGTGTTGCCACGTGTCCTTGTCTGCACCATCCTAAAATGGACAAGCCTTGTCCATCCCTCCCTGACATGGTCCTCTCTCGTTCGTCCCACCATGGTGGGACAAGGCCTCGTCCGTCCCACCGTGGAGGGGACAAGCCCCAACACGGACACATGGCACTTGTCTGTCCCTCCCTGGCGCGGTCTTCCACATCCGTCCCACGCTCCATTGGACAAGGTTCACATGGCTCCGTGCGCGTCTCCGCTTCCGATCCGCGTGGAAATGGAGTATCAATTAATTATTTAGTCGTAATTAATATTTCGTAATTAGCGCGTGTATCTTAGCTATTTTTTGGTTTGTTCTGTCGTGCATGTTGTACATTCCGAAATGTCATTAGTTTTATATATCAAATTTTAGATTGCAACTCCACTTGAAAGGTCGACACTCCTAGTTCTTTGTTTTCATGTCAATCCGCAACCGATCAACTCCGACAATACGCACATAAATACCACTAAATTAATTTCGAGTAATTAATTACCACAGATTAATTAGAAATAAATAATTACCACTACATAAAGCCACTAAATTAATTACGACTGACAAACTATGATTAAATTAATTATGGATAATTAAGTCCGACTAATTAACTACAACTGATTAATTGCAACTAATTAATTACGACAAATTGATTAATTGATTTATTCCGACAATACGCACATGACATACAAAATATGCATACAAATATAGCACAACTAAAGCGCATAACATATATGTATTGCAATTACATACGGGATACAATATAACTCACTCGCTCGAGCCACTCTCGCTTTCATCGCATCTCGTCTGCGTCGCGTCACGGTTTTAAGTCCGAGTATGTACATCATGCACGAGTGAGCAAACTGGAAAACAGCTAAGATACACGTGTCTCTTTCTTGGACTCGGGATAAAGGAGGATGAAAACTAGTCTTCGCAGCAAAATAGCCCCTTCCCCTTGGCTCGGGACTGCCCACGATGGTGGCAAGTGTCGAAGTCATCCAATCCTACGATTCCATGATGTAAGTAGACCGTACAACCAAACACATAACTAGGATGCAAATTGTACATAACTCACGTCTTCGATATGGAGTGCGCCCGGGCGATTGGAAATGCTACGATATCGGTCGGTCTCAGTAGCAGGAGCCTTCCCTTTGTCACAGGACTGCCCACGTCGGTGGCGTGTGTCGAAATCCTCTATGTTCTGCGATACGGGTTGGACGATTGCATGATGTTAGAACAATGAAAGGCCAAATATATAATCAGAATGCAAATTGTACATAACTCACCTCTTCGAAATTTTGCGCGCCCGGGCAACGGGAGAAGCTACGATGGTTGCCAGTCTCAATAGTAGGAGCCTTCCTTGTCTGCATGCACGCCGTGTCTTGGTCGTACTTCCGCTTCTGTTAGGGGTCCTCCACCACCACCCGGCTGTCTTGGGCTCTTTCGATGCCTTTTCAATGGGATCCGGTACATAAGGTTTCCATCGTTGGAAGGTCTCTACTTGCATCGCGTAGTTCAACATGAACCTCTGCTCGATGAACGTTCTATTGTACATCTTCGGGCCGTCGATCCATTGGAAGAAGTTGCAGCGCATCTCGGGCTGCCATTACACGCAGATGAAGTTAAAAAAATCGTGGAATTCAATGTAGGTAGTGAAAAATCATTGTGTGTGCAAGATACACATACGAGGTGATGCTCGCATGTGTAGTACGCCCAGGAGACGGTGGCTGGGTGTGTCGACTGAATGATCTTGGTTGGCTGTTCGCACACGCAGTACGGGCGTGGAAACATAGGTGGTACCGGTGCATCCTTCATTGAAAAATCTGGGTAGGGTTTAGCCCTCTTCGCAAGCCACTTGAGCTTCTACAATATCTTCGTATAAAAGTTCGCGGACGAGTCCGATATGTCCTTGTTGTAGCGCATAAAACAAGGGCGAGTCAATTCGGAACAAATGTAATGTCGAAAAACGTACGCATTAAGAAAGAATGATGTAAAGAGATACACAAATATGAGCAGATTACCTATTTACATGACAAGATGGTCCTCGTACAAGCGGACAATATAATAAATTACAACACTGAATGACGACTAGACTAGCTAGGTCTGTTGGGGCAATCCTTCATTGAATGGCCAAGTGTATTGCATATCCTGCACTTGATTGTGCGGCTCAGGTCCCCACGCAGGCTGTCATTCATGTCGTTCCAAAGGCCCCCACGCTGGCTGTCATCCATGTCGTTCCGAAAGCGCCGCGTTTGCTGTTGTCCTTTCCCTGTTGACTTCATGGCATTGTTCAGGCCCCATTTCTCCCTGTTCAGCCAAAGATCCCAATAGTTGATGTCCAAACCATACGAGTGAAACTCAGCACTCCATGTACCGAAATAGTGTTGCATGTCGTAGTACTCGGAGATATATGGTGTAGACATCTGCCTCATTTGCGCACACGCCTTGTACACATGCGATGCGAGCATGGCTTGTGCAGGAGTTTTGGCTTGTTACAGGTGCATGTAGCCACATCACCCAGGGTGCATGCATGTTTCCTTTTCCCCTGGCATGATTGTTGACATATTTTTTACGCAGCCTGATCTCGTACTTCCTCCTGAGGTCATCGATCACCCAGATATCGTGCATTGGGCCTTCGTGATCTTCTCGTGCCCTTGTATCTCCCTATGAAGAAAGTGCCATCTATCGTGAGCACAGGATGACAGAACCTGAAGCCCTCTATGGCCTGGGCGAAAGACTAGAACATCTAGTCTAATATGAAGCAGTTGGGGCCTCCATCAGCATCTTCACTTTCAAGCTTGTTTATGTATTTGCTAGGGTTTTCTTCGACAATCTGGTGAAGCATTGTCGGCACAAAGTTGTACACCTCTTCATATGTCCTATACATGGACTTGATAACCTTCTTCTTGGCTCGTCGGACCTTACTATAGCTGACTGGATAACCAACTAGATTGACGACTTCTGACAGCAGCATCTTGGGGGGAGACAGACATGTCCTTCACAACTAGATGGCTGATGAGACTTGCAACATATGCGGAAGTCACATTCCGATCTTTCTTGAGCCGCCTCATGGCTTCGCATAAGTATGGTCGGTCACCACCTTGACCGTGAAGACCGAGTCAAGAACTTTGCTCTGTGCCCGACCTTGCCAGGCGACCTTCCACTCACGCACTTCACTCGTAATGTCTGGGTTAGACCAAAGGCACCGTGCACGACGGTTGATGGACAAGGTGTATCGTGCTGTAGCTTGCTACACGACCACCTTGCTAGGGAGTACTGCCCAACTAAGATTGTGTCAGCATCAAACCTCCACCAGGACCCTTCTTCTTGTGGCAGTACGAGCGATCGCACTACAATATCATCAAGTCTGAATGCCACGTACGGCACCTCCGAAGGCACAGCTCTGCCGGTTGGACCAACACCCTAGGGTGTGTCCTCCTCGCTACCATCCGATCCTGGGTCGGCGTCCTTGTCAGACTCCAACCCGAGAGCTTGGTCCGGTAGATACTCGTGGCAGTTAATGCAGATCGACCACCACAATCCTGCCTTCTCATTTTGCACAAAATAACGTGCAACTCTTCTCTCGTGGACTTCCTCCAAAACAGCACATTCCATGCTACCGTCTTTAGGCTTTGCCTGCGGTTGCTTACTTCTCGAGGCACCGGCATCATCATGGTCTCCCAGCGACCTGCGTACGAATTTCACGTACACCATCGGCTTCCCGTATATCTCCGCCTCGGGCTGGGAAGTAATCTATATGTACTGGCCCCATGCTATGCTTCCATTCACCTTCACTAGCTCCCATACGCCTTGCCCTCCCCCACGCATGCAGGTGATCACCTCGATGGCAATTTTTTTTGTCGTTGGCTCCGTGTTGAATTCCCTCCGAATGCAGCCCCTAAGCTCGTGAATATTCATCGCTTCGAGCCCCTCCGCCCGAACCACCTTGTACTGGCATCTTGATAGGTCCAACCCATCGGGTCCGGCCCGTACGAGACCATCGCCATAAAACACTACTAAGCCTTACATGTTCAAAATTACCTAACCTGGGTACACAATGTAACAAACAGGGTATGTAATTAGCACTAATTAATTAATTGTCCACGACTATTTAAATAGGATTATTTCTTCAATTACCACTAATTAAATAGGGCTAAACAAAAATGTACTAAATAATTACGAGTAATTAATTTGCCACTAATTACCCATGACACAGATAATTACGACATATTACATTCAAGTAAGCAATTAAATGCAAGTAAGTGAATACGAATAATTAATTAATTAGCAACAATTTGATTACTTATCAATAAATTACTTACGAGTAAGTCATTACAATTAAGCAATTTCCACTTAATTAATAATGATTAATTAGTTACCACTAATTAACTACAAGTAATTACATACCAACAAATTAATTATGATCATGTAAATTCGACCACTTATTTTGCACTAATGTAATTAGCACTACTCAACTATGCGAAATTTAGTTACGAAATATTAATTACGACTAAATAATTAATTAACACTCCATTTCCACTAATTAATTACGACTAATTAACTACGAGTATTTAATTATGACTGCTTATTTACCACTTACAAACTACGGGTCAATTACCACTAACTAACTACGACTAATAAATTACTGCTAATTAACTACGACTGAAATAATTACAACTAAAACATACGAAATAATTTTACCTTGCTTTGTTGTCGACCCCACGGTACTTATACGGTCGTAACCACTGCTCTAAACACTATTTCCTCCATAGCATATTTCAAACAAAGTTTTAGTTCAATTCTCTTTGTTCTTAGCAACGTGCGTGAGAACGAGAACGAATTCATGAGTGAGAACGAGAGCGAGCGCGTGTCGGTTTTTATAGGCGCGCGAAGGCGTTACGTGCAGACGGGGTAGTGTGATTAGCAACATATGCGGACAAGGCAACAACGTGATGGATGGGACATGGAAAAAATGACAAGAGAGAGGATGCTTTTGGCGCCGAAAGCAACCGAGGCCGGGCCCGTGTTGGAGCTTGTCCCCTCCACGATGGGACAGACAAGGGAGGACCGTGCCAGGGAGAGACGGACAAGGCTTGTTTGTCCTAGGGTGGTGCGAACAAGGACACATGACAGCACAGGAGGCGTCCGGGTCAAGCTTGGACGGAGTAGAGCGCCATTTTTGGCATTACGACCGCGAGGAGGCACTTTTTGCTAATACTGTTCCAAACAGTGCTATTTAATGCCCGCATGACATTGTGTCTAAGCAAGGCTAAGCATGACACTTAGATACAGACTTATTAACTAGTATGTAATCCATTAAGTCTAGGGTGACAAAGGATAGTGTCCAAGTTCAAGGGTTGAAAGTTTATACATAATTATTGTTAAGGCATTAACTATGAGTTAGACCAATTTAATTTGATAAAACATAGCAATGCTGTTTCTTAATTTAAAGCAACATAATTTGCAAAAGATAGGTGCAATATGGTCAAAGTGTTGACTCGCCTTTGCCAATGTTCTGATAAAGCTCTATATCTTGATATTCGACCTTCTTGACATCTTGGTAATAATTTCGCTCTATATGTTGATAATCATCCTGTACAGTGCTCTGGCAATCTTGTCCTTATTGGGGTTGCAGTTCCATGATATCTCCAGATGCTAATTACGCATAATACGATCGAACTCCCGAGCGACTGAAAATAACCAAAGGAACTCCAATAAATCCAAATGCATTCAAACGAACGAAAACACTTCAAATGAGAGCAATCATTTTTAACGACAGTTTAACGGGGTGGCCAGACCATATCCTTAAATATGGCATGTGAGACTCTGATCGTCTAGGCCTACACGTCTGTAAGCCCCATCGGTCAGAGATTGGTCGTGGATGAACGTACGACCAGAAGATGGTAGTAGAAAGGATTACGGGTAGGAACTGGTCGTGAGGAATCTTACGACCAGGTGGTAGTAGAGCTTACGACCACAAACAGATCGTGAGAGGTCTTACGATTTTAGGAGATAGTCGTGGAAAAGTTTACAACTAGAGGCGGTGGTAGAGAGTAACTTCTGACGGAAGGTGGTCGAGGAAAGTTGCATTGGTCGTAGAAATGGTAACGCTTGAATGAAGTGGTGATCTAAGTCAATAGATCAACTAAGGCTTTTGGGTCGTGAAGAAATTCCAGGAGGTCGTGGGAGCGTTTACGACCTGGGGAGGTCGTGGGGTTTACTATGGCCAGAGGAGGTCGTGAAAGCGTCACGACCAGGGGAGGTCGTGCGAGTGCTAAGATTAAGAAAGGTCGTGGTCCAAAAGGGTGGTCTTTGCAAAAGATCAAGAGGGCGGTCCTTGCAAGAAGATCAAGGGGTGGTCTTTACAAGAAGACCAAGAGGGTGATCTAACGAGAGGGAGGTCTGAACCCTTAGATCTAATCGAAGAGAGATCTGGACCATTAGATCAAAACGAAGAGTGGTCTTGACCCTCAGATCCAACGAAAAGAGTTTTGGACCCTCAGATCCAAATGAAGGGAGGTTTGGACCATTAGATCTAAACGAAAAGAGATTTGGGCCGTTAGATCTAATCGAAAAGAGGTCTGAATCGTTAGATCTAACGAAGTGAGGTCCGGATCGTTAGATCTAAACAAACAGGGGTCTGGTCCCTTAGATCTAAATGAAGAAAGGTCCGAATCGTTAGATCTAAACGAAGAGAGGTCTGGATCGTTAGATTTAAATGAAGAGAGGTCTGCACCGTTTGATCCAAACGAGAGAAGGTCTAGATCGCTAGATCTAAACGAAGAGAGATCTGGACCCTTAGATCTAATCGAGGGAGGTTTGGACCGTTAGATCCAGGTGAGGGGTGGTCTCCAAGGCTGTTCCGATGGGTGCCTACGGCAAGACGGTGGTTTGGGGGCGCTCGACTGAGACGAGCGCTTGAGCTTGACTGGAGCTCAAGCTCTCTTGAAGGAAGAAGAGAATGGGGCTAGCTCTGGAATGGCGAAGAAAAGCAACAAGGACTTAGGCAACCATATGTATACGCACAACCTGTCCAGGGGGAATGGTCGGAGTGGTTGGTGCTGTTGACGATATGGGCCGCACAGGGTAGCTGAATGACATCTTGGGTGACTGCCATTACTGGCTTGTCGGACCACACCGTGCTAGAGCTCCCTCTTGGTGCATGCAGCGCACGGGTGAGGGGCACATCTGCCTAGATCTCCTGTTAGGGAGGTCCGGCTGCAAGGGTTCGGACCAGGTGCTGGTCGGAGGAACAGGAGAGAAAAAAAGGACAGGTGCGGGTGAGCCGGACTAGGCACTAGGCTGATCAGCATTTAGCTAGAGAAGCAATGGGAAGAAAGAATGAAGCTAGAAGGACTTGGGAAAAGACAAAGTGACAGGATTTTAGATTAACAAAAATCCTGATTTTCACTTAAAGGAAATCCTAACGCGATGGCAGATAAAATCATGACTGCAGAGGATACGAAAAAAATCCTCAAATAACTCCCAAGAATGCAGCAAACAGAACGACAATAGACTTTATACAAAAAGTTTTGAAAAATCCCATATTTTTGCCTTAATGAATTTTTGGGCTGTTACAAACCCTACCCCCCTTAAGAAAAATCTTGACCTCGAGATTTCGGTTGGACAGTTATAAGATAGAATGGAGATGTAATTAGGGACGCTGAAGTGCTCTTAGTTGTTTTGCCGGCTCCTGGGTGACTTCTTGCCGTGTCCATTATTGTTGATCCTGGTTTCTGGAATATACAGAATGCTGATAACCAAGAATCTAAGGAGAGATAAGAGAATTCTAGGGAAGAGAAGGGAGAACAGAGAGGCAGGGGATATGGAGTAGCTACTTAGGGTTTCATTTCATCGGTCGTTCCCTAATTTCTTACGAGATCATTGCTTATGCATCATGCGAGGCCTGCCAGCAAGTAGGAACGACGAGGACGACAGAAAGCTATGAAAAATAGCAGCAAACTACAAAACTAGGAATAGTAGACTCCATCATCCTTGTGGACCGTCCAGTTTGTAATGTCTGCCCCGAGTCTGATTTACCTCTTAAGACCCTCTGGCTGATCAAGTCGTGGACTGTCCAGTGGAAGGGTATTGGAATCCATGGCCATCCACTGATTGAAATAGACTGAACTTCATCAATCTATATCCAACTTCTTCAGATCCTGACACCGGTTCCTGGTGTAGCCCCTCAGCGCCGTTGTCTCCTGTTCCCACTATAACAACCTCAAATTTTCCTATTGTTGGATTGATATTAATTGCCCACATCCAAGAAATAGTTAACCTTGGATGTACTGATATAAATCCATATTCCAATCCTCCTGTCCTAGTTGCTACTAGAATCCAATCACTTTCCTTTATCCTGTTCATTACGATAATTCAAAATCTAAGCATATATTACAACCAATGTTACCACCAATATATATAACTTTATGTACTCATAACAATTTGATCATCCCTATACTTGGGCTACCACCCTTAAGAAATGTTCACCCATACTCACTGTTTCTTCAGCCTCCAATAGCTCAATTATTATTATCCTCCAAGATCATAGGATTACCTTAATACCAAGTTCATAATATTTAAATTGGTTATTATCCCTCACGATCGCTAAGGAACCGTATAGTCATGATCTGCTATTCTTTAATTTTGATCATAATTTCCATTTTCGTCCTTATCCATCAAAGTTATCGGAAAACCGTATAACTATGATCTGTTATTCTCCGCCTAGGAATTGTAACATCTAGATTAACCCCCACCTAGGCTTTGTATAAGTCCTATTGATCCATCTTCGAGCAGTTAGGGTCACTCCTACAGATCTACTACCTTTTCGTTGATCTTAATTTGCACACAGTTTGTACTTAATTCCTCCATTTAGCATATGATTCATTCTTGTCTAGTTTACTCTTCTTTGAACTAGTGCCTTTAGTGCAAATCAAAATTTTCCTAGTTCCATTTTGATTTTGTCAATTCCTCCCAGCATCCAATCTCTAGAATTAACTAACCATCCGCTGATCAATCATACCTGGTTTATAGATTCAATTACCTTGGTTAGTTTAATCCAGGATTGGTCTCACTGGGATGTCCTGCAAGCTCTTATAGTTATGGTTACTTTAACAATATGGCACATTTGATTTATTCTCAAAACCATAAGGTACTCTTTACATATTGAACTAACTACTTATCGTCCACATCTACTACGACCTTGACTAGGCCTGAGGATACACCAGGGGTCAATCCACCGTCCAGGCTACCTTATGTGCCTCTTTGGTCAGGAACTGTCTCCATGGCAGCTTGATAGTTGGACAATTTGTAGTGCTCTAATTGAGGTAGCATCCTTCCTCACCATAGTGTCGACAGACCTTGATCTTCATGATCGCCTTGTTCGCCTTCATGATCGCTTTGTTTTTCTTCTTCAGATGACAATCTCGAGCGAAGTGCCCCACTCCACCACATCTGAAACAAACAAACGGCTTTTGCCTCTTTCGCTTGTTAGGGCCATGGGACACTGAGTGGCCCACCTTGCCATATCCAAAACACGTGGCAGCATGTTGAGTCCCATCTGGCAGGTGGTGACGCTTAAGGGTCTTGTTTGGAGCATTGGGGTCATGGTTGGCAACACTCAACGAGGTTTTGTCTTGATCTCGTATGCTTGTTAGGTTGGTCTTGTCATCTACGGTTGCTTTCAGCAAGGAAGGAGGAGAGAGCATGAGATAAGAAAAAGATTGCAGAGATAAGGTGACTAGACCCATTTCCCTTTAAAACTTAGGATTTTGATATACAAAAAGCCGGGGAGGCTCAACCAAAACACCCAAATCTTTTAAAACAAGTTTTTTTCCTGTGACTGCAAAATACGATGCCAAAGGGGCAAACAGGCAGTACACAGGTTCCAAATGAAATCTTGTGACAGTACATCGTCTACTTGCAGTATCTCACATGGGGGTGCAAAATTCTGACGCATAAGGGTTACTCAAAATGAGATTGCCCTATTCTAACAAGCCAACACGTTCCCGGACTTACACTTTTGAAGTTTTAGGTAAGGGAAGAGGCAACTATTCACCCTTTTGAAATCAAAAGAAGATCCATATGGTGTGAGAGAGTAACCTTTAAGAGGGGTGCGAATGAGCAGTGCTACTTATATTTTTCACAAAGCTTTTGCGGGCAAAAATAGGTTTTAAAAACTTTTACTAATGAAACTATTCGGCCATGCTAACTAAGGTCGCGACCTAGAGTTGATATGCTCTAATACCAAGTCTGTTGGACCCCAATTTTGGAGCTTGGGATCCACTGTGTATAGTTGTCATTCCCTGGATCAGTAGCTGACACACACAGTTACATTGTTCGTTGAAAATACATATCTCAAAATTATTCAATTATTACATAATAATAAACAAAGCACGACATACCTTACGGTTTTTTACGTGTAGAGTGGCTGAACAGGCCAAACCCACACAGAGAGTCAGCAGCGGAAGAAGTGAGTCTCTCACGATATGCCCACCGGCAATCGACTGTGGGCCCGCGACCTAGTTCTTGGCCTTCTTGATCTTCAGTGTTTGATCAGTACTCATAACTATCCATGTAGTCTTTTTGTTCCCCAGCCTTGATCGGTACTCATAGTCAACCCAAGGCAGGACAACGACTAGGTAATGGCTAGGGGGTTGTGGCCGGGTTGTGCAGGGGACACTGGTTCAAGCCTATGACCACACCGGGTCGTAGAAGGAGGTTCGCAGGAGGTCCTGGGGTGGCCCCGGAGAGGTTCTAGGGTGGTCTTGGGGTGGTCCTGTGGGTCATGGAGAAGTTCTGAAGAAGTCCTGAGGAAAACCTGGATTTGTCCTGTGGAGATCCTGGGGAGGTCTTGAAGAGGTCCAATGGAAGTCCTGTAGAGGCCTCGCGAAGATCCTGAGAGGTCTGGAAGAGGTCCTAAGAGAGTCCTGTAGTAGTCTTGGGGAGGTCTTAAGGGATGCTGTAGAGACGTCCTGAGAAACATTGTAGAGACGTGCTGGGGAGGTCCTGAGGAACACTATAGAGATGGGCTGGAAAGGTCCTGAGGAGTACTATTGAGACATCTTGGGAGGTCCGGTGGAGGTCGTGAGGATGCGACGAAAAGAGGTACAGGAAGTCTGGAGTAGAAGGTTCCGAGAATACGATAAAAGGGTATAGGAGGTCTTGTAGATGTCCTGAGGAGATCTTGGGAGTTCCTGAGGAGGTCCTGGAGGTCTTGGGAGGTCTTAGGAGATCCTGAGGTGTCTTAGAGGAGGTCATGGAGAATCTGGAGGAGGTCCTGTAGTTTTCGAGGAGGTCTGGGTGATCTTAGGAGGTCCAATGAGAAGCCCTAGAAAGGTCGTAGAGGAGGTCCAGGAGGAGGTCTTGATATGTCTTAGATGGGGTCCAAGAGGAGGTCTTGAGATGAGGTCCAAGGGAAGTCTTAGGATGTCTCAGGAGGTCCAAGGAGGACACAGAGATATCTCGAGGAGGTCCGAGAGGAGGTCTTGAGCGATCTTGGAGAGGTTCCAAGGGAAGTCCCGAGAAGTCTTAGAGGAGGTCAAGGGATCTGGAGATGCCTTGGAGGAGGTCCAAAAAGAGGTCTTGGGGAGATCTCCAAGGAGGTCTTGGGACATCTGGTAGTGATCCTTAGATCATATAGGGGTGGTCGTGGGATATCTAGTTGTGGTCTTAGATCATCGAGGGGTAGTCATGTGACATCTAGCAAAGGGTCCTAGACCATCTAGGGGTGGTCGTGTGACATCTGGGGGAGGTACAGGAGGTCAAGGGGGTTCCTAAGGAGATCCTGTAGGTCAGGGGAAGTCCAGGGAGGTCCTGCGAAGATCCTGGAGGTTTTGGGAGGTCTTAAGGAACCCCGAGGAAGTTCTGGGGTAAGGTCTTGGGGAAGGTCCAAGAGGAGGTCTCGGAGGAGATCCCTAAGGAGGTCAGGGGAGGTCTTAGGAAATCCTGAGAGTGTCCTGGGAGACCCTTAGTAGTTCAAGGTTGGTCCCGAGAGGTCTGGAGATGTCCGAGAGGAGGTCTTGCAGACCACACCTGGGGTAGGATGTATGACCACACACAGAGTGGTCCGCGCTGGGTGCGATTAGTGTTCTTAGGGATAGTGCTCGTAGGAATAATGCAAAACCCGCAACATGATATAATAGAAACATACATATATTCCTAAGAGGCCATAAGGCCAATTGTTTTACAGAAGGAGTCATGAAAGCAGAAACCTTACAACAGCCAAAGTACAGAAACGAAGATGAGGGTGGAAGCAAAGCAAGTCGAAGTGGATCCATTCACTCTGCCCATAGACAAACGACTGGGGTTCCCGGCCTAAGCTTCATTATCTTCAACACCATCCGGTTTAGCCTTTGGGTAGTAGTGGTTGCAGGGGTCTTGATCCCATGGGTCTAAAAAGATTAAAATGACAGAGCCTGAGTACACAACCGTACTCGCGAGCTAACACACAATGAAGTTGTATAGATGCAAGGCTAGTAAAGGAAAGCTTTAGAGTTCTTTTATTTGCACAAAACCAAGTTTGAAATAGATAAGTAGTAGGAAATCCTGAGACTTAGCATTTTAACAAATCAGTTTTCAGAATTGAGTTTTCATTTGTAAAGTACTAGTAGAGGTCCAACTTCCTATACTCAGGTTATCCCGTATTTACCACTGGTCCCCGACCAGACCTTTCTCAAATCCCTGGGGTCCCCACCCAGCCTTCCCTTTTCATCATAAATGGTTTTTGTAAAAATGAAACTATATCCAGCAAGTTCTCAGCACCGCTCTTGACCGTGAGCACGACTATCATGATAGTTTTCTTACTCTGCAGAGTTTACACACTTTACCCACACGAGATAATCATCTTGATATATACACACGTTTCCTTAGACATGTGAATCGAGGGGAGATTACCAAAAGGCCTTTACAATGCTTAACCTCGACGCACTCCATCCGCTACACTAAGGTTTCCACCGCCCTGAGACCACTCCCAAGGCTCTCCGGGAGGCCCCCTCTTGTGCCAATGCGGTTCCTGTGGCTTCATTCTTCCCCGACTATCCACCCGCAATCAACCCAATGGTGGATCTACGTCGAGGCGAGCAAATTAGTCGGCCAGATCGTACCCATCATAGACTTGTGGTTGCGCTGTTTTTGCATGAGAGGTCATTCCAAGATTCGGTCCTTACTTGACCAGTATGGGCATCCACATCCCAACATCTTCTCGTGCCCTCACTTTGACCACCACTCTTTCTAGCCCCAAATAAAACAATTTTTAGTTTTTATTGTTTTGAAAATATCATTTGCTCAACATACCAAAGGGCTCCGGCCTTATCGCCCCAAATCACTTTCCAGGGTTACATTCATCCGGCGATCGCAAGGCTGCAACCACCCGGCAATTCCGGGTGGCCTACACCTGAAATTCCGGACCGAATGCCACTGGCGACCCTCCGGCTGCACCACCCGGTGAAACTTAGGTCGCAATCTCCCTACCCCGCAGGCAAGACCACCCTCGAATCCCAGGGTTGCACTACCCTTGAGCCCCAGGGCGCATTCCCCTGCAAAATTTCAGGCTGTACCCGTCCGCTAATCCCGAGCCGCATCCACCTTGAATCTCGCGCCTGAATGCACCCAATTCTTTCAAAAAGTTTTTAATGATTGTGGTCAGACAACTTAATGCTGCATGACATGTGTCTAAGCAAGGCTAAGCATGACACTTAGATATAGACTTATTAACTAGTATGTAATCCATTAAGTCTAGGGTGACAAAGGATAGTGCTCAAGTTCAAGGGTTGAAAGTTTATACACAATTATTGTTAAGGCATTAACTATGAGCTAGACCAATTTAGTTTGATAAAACATAGCAATGTTGTTTCTTAATTTAAAGCAACATAATTTGCAAAAGATAGTTGCAATATGGTCAAAGTGTTGACTCGCCTTGGCCAATGTTCTGATAAAGCTCTATCTCCTGATATTCGACCTTCTTGACATCCTGGTAATAATTTCGCTCCATATGTTGGTAATCATCCTGTACAGTGCTCTGGCAATCTTGTCCTTATTGGGGTTGCAGTTCCATGATATCTCCAGATGCTAATTACGCATAATACGATCGAACTCCCGAGCGACTGAAAATAACCAAAGGAACTCCAATAAATCCAAATGCATTCAAACAAACGAAAACACTTCAAATGAGAGCAATCATTTTTAACGACAGTTTAACAGGGTGGCCAGACCATATCCTTAAATATGGCGTGGGAGACTCTGATCATCTAGGCCTACACGTCTGTAAGCCCCATTGGCCAGAGATTGGTCGTGGATGAACGTACGACCAGAAGATGGTAGTAGAAAGGATTACGGGTAGGAACTGGTCGTGAGGAATCTTACGACCAGGTGGTAGTAGAGCTTACGACCACAAACGGATCGTGAGAGGTCTTACGATTTTAGGAGATAGTCTTGGAAAAGTTTACAACTAGAGACTGGTCGTAGAGTAACTTACGACCAGAAGGTGGTCGTAGGAAAGTTGCATTGGTCGTAGAAATGGTAATGCCCGAATGAAGTGGTGATCTAAGTCAATAGATCAACCGAGGCTTTTGGGTCGTGAAGAAATTCCAAGAGGTCGTGGGAGCGTTTCCGACCTGGGGAGGTCGTGGGGTTTACTATGGCCAGAGGAGGTCGTGAAAGCGTCACGACCAGGGCAGGTCGTGCGAGTGCTAAGATTAAGAAAGGTCGTGGTCCAAAAGGGTGGTCTTAGCAAAAGATCAAGAGGGTAGTCCTTGCAAGAGAGATCTGAACCATTAGATCAAAATGAAGAGTGGTCTTGACCCTCAGATCCAACGAAAAGAGTTCTGGACCCTCGGATCCAAATGAAGGGAGGTCTGGACCCTTAGATCTAAACGAAAAGAGATTTGGGCCGTTAGATCTAATCGAAAAGAGGCTTGGATCGTTAGATCTAACGAAGTGAGGTCCGGATCGTTAAATCTAAACAAGCAGGGTCGGTCCTTAGATCTAAATGAAGGGAGGTGCCGGAATTTGTTAGATCCAAGCGAAGGAGGTCAGTCCGTTAGATCCAACGAAGGAGGTCGGACCATTCGATCTAACCGAAGGGAGGTCTGAGCCCTTAGATCTAAGCGAGAGGAGGTCTAGGCCCTTAGATCTAAGCGAGGGGAGGTCTGGGCCCTTAGATTTAAGCAAGGGGAGGTCCCGACGGTTAAGATGGAACCAAAAGAGATTACTCGACGGTCTACGATACACACAAGGGAGGTTCGACGGTCAAGATGAATGCCAAGGGAGGTCCCAACGGTCACGATGGAACCAAGGGAGGTCTCGATAGTCAAAATGAACACAAAGGCGGTCCCGACGGTCACGATGGAACCAAGGGAGGTCTCGATGGTCAAGATGAACGCACGGGAGGTCCCGACGGTCAAAATGAGCGCCAAGGGAGGTCCCGACGGTCAAGATGGAACCAAGGGAGGTTCCGTATAGAATTTTCAAATAAGCTTTGAACTCTCATCAAAACCAAATGTTTCTGTTTATTTGAGAATTCAGGGAAATGGAGATGCTACTGGGAGGTTGCGGGAGACGCTACGACCAAGGGAGGTCGTGAAAGTGTTACGACCCGAGGGCGTCATGCGAGTGTCACGACCAGGGGTGGTTGTGGAGGTGGACGACCAAGAGGGTGGTCTTTGCAAGAGGGGAGGTCATAAGCTAGAGGGTGGTCTTTGTAAAGTAGGATGTCGTGGAAGTGTTACGACTAGCGGAGAGGTCATGAAAGTGCTTTTAACCGCGTTGTTGAATGAGAGAGATCTTCGACTACACAACGGTGATTGAAGAAAGCCAGTTCGACTTCTTCACGCGATCGATCAATCGATGAAACGGCGGAGGAAGAACGGAAAAACAACAAAGAATGAACAAGGTGGCTCAAAACTAGGAGGAGTATTTGGTCACTAAGAACTTACCAAGACGGGTGCAGGGAATGGGCTAGCCGGACTTGAGTCGTCTATGGTGGATCGCAACAATGGAAGAAGCTCCGTCTTTGCTAGTAGCTTGAGGAAAGGAGGGTGGTCTTCGGTCTTCAAGGTTGCTCCTAGAAGTAGATAGATGGTCCTTCGGGCGTGTCTTGAAATGTCTGCCTGGAGGAAAGAGGAGTGGTCTCCAAGGCTGTTCCGATGGGTGCCTGCGGCAAGACGGTGGTTTGGGGGCGCTCGACTGAGACGAGCGCTTGAGCTTGACTGGAGCTCAGGCTCTCTTGGAGGAAGAAGAGAATGGGGCTAGCATTGGAATGGTGAAGAAAAGCAACAAGGACTTGGGCAACCATATGTATACGCACATCCTGTCCAGGGGGAATGGTCGGAGTGGTTGGTCTTGTTGTGGTATGGGCGCCTGAGGTAGCTGAATGACATCTTGGGTGACTGCCATTACTGGCTTGTCGGACCACACTGTGCTAGAGCTCCCTCTTGGTGCATGCAGTGCATGGGTGAGAGGCACATCTGCCCAGATCTCCCGTTAGGGAGGTCCGGCTGCAAGGGTTCGGACCAGGTGCTGGTCGGAGAAACAGGAGAGGAAAAAGCAAGGGTGTGGGTGAGCCGGACTAGGTACTAGGCTGATCAGCATTTAGCCAGAGAAGCAATGGGAAGAAAGAATGAAGCTAGAAGGACTTGGGAAAAGACAAAGTGACAGGGTTTTAGATTAACTAAAATCCTGATTTTCAGTTAAAGGAAATCCTAACGTGATGGCAGATAAAATCATGACTGCAGTGGATACAAAAAATATCCTCAAATAACTCCCAAGAATGCAGCAAACAGAACGACAATAGACTTTATACAAAAAGTTTTTAAAAATCCCATATTTTTGCCTTAATGAATTTTAGGGCTGTTACATATGTCGAAGTCAACGATTTATTAATGGACCAGCGCGCTGAACTAATTGTGCAGATATATGTTTATGAATTTATACCTAAGCATGGTCATCCTTCAAGGGTATTCAGTATGACTATGCTTGTTCTCACGCTGGTTGATCATAAAACCAACATTACGATAACTAATCAACTTAATAACTTCTATTAACAATGATATTACATATTAATACATAAGTATGTATAATACTGATAATTCAGCTCTTTTCTTTAATTAAGAATTCAAGCGATTGAGTTGTTTCAGTATTGCACTAGCTAGCATTGATTGTTTTTTGGTGTGTAATTCAATAATTTGACCTAAAGATCATGTATGTTATTTATGAAGTTCAACATGAATATAGTACACCATCCTGAAGTTTCAGCAGTGTTTTCTTCTTTTTTTCTCAGCCGCATTTTAATTAGCAGGTGGCTAGTGTTTACAAATGGCTTTGTAATCTGTATTTTGATACCAAAGTTAAATTATAGTAAGCAGCCTTTCATTTGTTTGCATTAGTTAGAATAAATGTCCTTTAACTGCATGCTCACCATTATGCAATTACAAAAGCATACGAGATATTTTGCTTTGGTGTATATATAGAGGACAATTTCTGGCGCATGCACTTTGCAAATGAAAAAGAAATGCTTAGGCCATTTGTCTAATCATCCCATTTTAAGTGGTCTTTTTATCATTTTTGTAACCCTTGATTTAGCAGTTTTGTTAATTAAAACATAACATTTCTAAAGTAGTGACAATTTCAATCCATTAGCTACTCATCTACCGAAGCCGAAGCCTGCAAAGAAACCCACTGCTCAAACTATGCATGCGCCCCTTATTGATGCAACAGTTTGAGTAATTTTCTATTGGCTTTTTAAAATTCTCAGCTTGCAGAAGACAATTGATCGCTACCTGAACCACACAAAAGGCACACCTGCAAATGAGAAAGCTGATGAACCCGGCTTCCAGGTTTAAGTTTTCTCCTCTTATCTAAGTACCCAAATATCACATGTATGTTAGGTTACCTTGTGATTAATTGATCGTCATCAAACCATTTCTACATCCCTATGCATACATATTACATAGCATGAAAATGCATATATAAATACAGTGACTGAGCATGAAATTGCAGAAAATATAGTAACATATATACTTTTGCATTCTACATACATATATACAATTCTCACTTCAAATTGTGTATGCATTGTATATATACGCAGAAGTGGAAATCAGAGGCTACAACCCTGGGACAGAAGATAGACGCAATCGAGGCCTACAAGAGGTGACAACAGATGACTAGCTTGTTTGCTTGATGATCAAGTGTGAAGGAAAACAAATAAGGGCAAGCTAATATTGGGAAACAAATAAATCGTACATGAACATGCAGGAAGATGTTGGGGGAAGGCCTGGGATCGTGTTCAATGCAGGAGCTACAAGAGCTGGAGGTGCAGCTGGAGAAGAGCCTAAGCAGCATCAGGCAAAAGAAGGCAAGCAAAAAAAATTTGGGTTATTTCCTTCCTACTGTTGTATTGCAACCAAGTTAGTGACATAATCACTGAGTATTTTCTTTTCCATTTTGTTTTTATTCATGGATCTTGAGCAGCAAAAGAAGATGATGGATCAAATTTTGGAGTTGAGGGAGAAGGTATATATGTGCATCTACATTATTGCATTTGTATTGCTAGTAGGTGCACGAACTATATATCCTTAAATAGTTTTTTGCTTGCCATATTGTATACACAGGAGAGGAGCCTCTTGAAGGAGAATGCGGTGCTCCGTGAACAGGTAGACATACATTATCAACGTACTAATAGTAGTATTCATCTTATCAGACTGTTATATTGGAGGGTGGGGGGAAAATGAATTTTGTGGCATACTAATATGAAAATTTTATATTACGGAATTTTTGTATAGTTAACCGACTGATTACTGATATGTTTTATATACATGCATATGTACCAGCGGTACAAGGCGCTGCCTCTGCTAGACCTGAAGGCTCATGCTGTACTACCTGCAAGAGCTGGCGGAGAAGAATCGAATGATCAGCAGAATGATGATGAACACAATATGGACGTGGAGACGGAGTTGGTCATCGGAAGGCGGGGAACATCGATATAAACAATGTCGATGAGGCGAAGTGATTAGCAATTGCAATTCTGCGCAAAATGCATATGTCCGTATATAATCTAGGGATCCATCGGCTAGCGATGAATAGCAGGTTATTGCAGGTCTCTGAAAAAGATTGATGATGTGGTGCTTGAAGGAGAGCGTACTGTGTTTACTTTTGCATGCTTACATTGTGTCCAAATTAAGCGAGTGGAAAATTAAAATGGGGGAAGATGATTATCAGCTTCGTTGAATACAAAAGGTGTAAGATCGAATTAATC
This sequence comes from Phyllostachys edulis, assembly GCA_036346405.1. Lineage (NCBI taxonomy): Eukaryota > Viridiplantae > Streptophyta > Magnoliopsida > Poales > Poaceae > Phyllostachys > Phyllostachys edulis. The sequence goes on along the minus strand of CM070547.1, from coordinate 57,534,677 downwards.
ACAGAATTACCGGGAAACAGCCAACAGAAACAAAGGCAAGAATGACACACAGCCTCGTGAAGGACTGAATGAGTCTATACGTATGTGGACACAAAAAGGGGAAAAAAAAACTAGAAACACAAGACAAGTAGAGGCAGGCCAGCAATAAGTACGGAAAGGATGCTCTGTTTGGCATTGCAGTGGATTATAATAATTTTATTTGGTTGGAATGTTTTAGGATATTTGGGTGTTTGGCTAACTGCTTTTTTATAATCATAGTAGTAGGATGGCACGTGCATTTGCGCAGCTAGATTTGTTATAAATATTTTAGTATCAAAGTATCGGGACCCTGGATATGCAACTCCGGGAACCTCTGTGTATTCTGAACTAGTCTCATGATCAGTAGCTAGCTTACACAGTTGCAACATACAAGATAGTTAATGAAACAGACAAATTAACATTTAGTAGCAAAAGGACCTTATGGTCAAGTCTTACAACGTTTGCCACGCAGACTTTAACAACAAAAGGTAACTGCAGTAGAAACCAAACATCTTATGGAGGCCATTCGACATGCCTACAGGCAATCGAGTGGAGGGCGTGACCTAATTCGCATAGTCTTTAAAGTAATCTTTCTCGTAGAACCTGGTGCTATCTGGTTCTTGTTTGGCGACTGATCAACAAATGGCGCAAAGCCGTGAGTACTTTAAAGTACTCAGCAAGTCGCAGGGAAATGTATGCAAGTAATATTTATGCAAAGCTTGACAAGGATAGCTTTATGGCTTATTTTGCATAAAGCAATATTGAAAATAAATACAGTAAGTAGATTGTAGAGCGCAATTTAAAAGATTAATACATAAATAAATAAGTTTCTTTAAAACAACTAGTGAACACCTGTTCACTTCCCAACCATCAACCAAAACTAACTATTTAGATCCATCCAAACCATTCCAATATTTTTGATAAAATCTACCCCTCGTGTGAAATCACCAAGCATTGTCCATAACTGAGGACACGGCTATTCGAATAGTTTTACACTCTGCAGAGGTTGTACAGCTTGATCCATAAGAGATAATCATCTTTTAATGTCAGGCATTTCACGCTTCTGAAGGAGTGTGACTAAGTGATTATCACAAGACTTTTACAAAGCTCTTAACTCTGTTCTACCCGCCGAGGTTTCGCCATTCTAAGCCCCCTCTTGCGCCGCTTATCAACTCTTGACAGAACCGAACCAAAACATTGCTAATTAGTCGGCCAGGTCCACCCCATAAATGGACTTGTGGTTGCACGGTATGGCCCAGATCAATAGCGCACAAAGTTAAGTCCTTAGTGGTTACTCAGGCGAGGCAACCTCATCCCAAAATCATCCCCTTTACCGCACGATCACTCGCTCGAGTATAATTCATTTTTGGTTCAACCCGACCAAATGGTAACCCTTGCCATGGCACAATCAAATTTTTTAATAACAGTGGCTCCGCCACAATTCCATATTTTGTTTAGTCAAATTCAATCATTCTTTGAGTAAGTGGTCGTGAATCTCATCGTGACTAAGCATGGCTAAGCATAATACGACCCAGGTTGGTATTACAATAATGTCCAACTAATAATTAACCATCCTATGGTGTCCAAGGATTTATGTCATTCGAGGGTACATGTCATTCACAATTTATCAAGGAGGCATAATGGCAATTAGGTAATTAACTATTCCCGAAACCATTTATTATAAACTTAGCAAGGCATGTTTATATCAAACAATATGCTTTTTATAAAATGGGTTCAATATGATCAAAGGTCTACAACTTGCCTTCGTTAAAGAGTTGAGAGGCTTCAGTCGTCGGGTCCACAAATTAAATAAAACATTTGGAATCTATACGTGCGAACAAAGCTAAATAAATAAAACAATTCTAAATAAAATCCAAAAAATTACCAAAAAATACTAATAGAAAGATAATGAATTTAGAAATTTGAATCACTCGAATCAGAGTTCGAATGAAGAAGATATGGCATTCGGAAGTTGGAAAAACACATAAAATGAAGAAAAATGGATTTTCTTGATTTTTCGAATTATTTTTCTAAAGGAAATCCGAGAAAAGCCACGTAGGCTTGCTGATGGGTCTGCCACATGGGCTGGAGGGCTGACGTGGTGCTGACTGGGTGCCACGTGGGGCTGCCATGTCGGACCAGAGCCGGCGACGCGCAAGGACCAAGGGTCACCGGCGTTTGGCGGCGAGTTGGCCGGCGACGAAGGCTCCAACGCGAAGAGGGAGTTGAGGTGGTCCTGATGCTCACGGTTTTGACGACGCGGTGCTAAGGGACGGCCAGCGACGAGGACGAAGAAGCGGCAGCGGTTGTAGGCGGCGGTGGCGTTCCAGCAGGAGTCCGATGAAGGGGAGGTGCGCACAGGGTGGCCTGTGTTCCTGCGATGCCAGAGGTGGAGACGCGGGTGACGGAGGAGGCTCATCGGCGCTAGAGGTGTCGGAGTGGCTTCGGCCAAGGCGGCAGAACTCAAATCGCATGCAGCCGAGGCGAGAGAGAGAGCTGTTGGATTGAAAAGACGACTAGAGGGGTGAATAGGAGTATGCTCACTTTTTCACAAAAATCATATTCAACCCGAATTTCACTCCAGTAGCTATGGAAGCTATGAAGATCAATATACTAGTACAGCGGAAGGCTAGTATTGAATCCAATCCAAAATCTCCAAAGCAAAAGACCAAACCGAAATCACAAACCCTAATCCAGAGGCGGTCGGACCGACGGCCAAAGTCTTGATCGATTGCTCGGGCGGACCGACCGACCAAGACAAGCCTGGTGATCGACCGAGGCGAACTAACCGGAGGCAATAGCTCGGACTAACCGGATATAATACCCCATTCAATCTTAAGAATTATAATTGAATTTCAAACCATTTTATCGGGATTTAAAATGGAATTTCAGAATTTCTGTAAAAGGGGGATTAAATCTTGGGCCAAAGGCCCATAGCCTTGGCCCATTAGGGGCAGCCAAAAACCCTAGATGTACTGTAGCACCCCTGTGCTACAAAGTCGACCACCACTACTACTGATAAATCCGGCGCTTCGATTACGCGCCCCCTCCATTCTTTGCTGTCCAAGAAGAAGGGGAAGGGAGAAGAAACCTTTGGGTGCCGCCGGCCAAGGAGAAAAGAGGAGGAAGAGAGGAGAAGAAGAGGAGAGGAGCACTTTGCGGGGAATTCAGCGAGCTCCTGTGGTTCTACAAGGGTAACGAATGATGTTCTTCGCTGATTGGATCATAGTAGATGTGAAATCGATTATGTTTAATGGATCGAAGTCCTGCTGTGAGTAAATCAAATTCTGTCCAGTACCTTGCGCGACGATTTTCATGTGTTTAGGTTACGAATTTGAAGATCCCATGTCCTAGAGTTATGTGGGAATCATTCTTAGCTTTCCGTAGCCACCAAGATTACTAAATTCTGATTTACGGTTCAAAAGTTACGATAGATTCTTTCCTACTATCCTGAAAACTTGACAAGAATTGTCAGTAAAGTTGTTTAATAAAATATGATTTGGTTAGGATCAGATTCAGACTTGTCACCCAAAAAGATTTCTGTAGATAATTTTATCATATTTCCATATTGATAAAGAACACTCTAATTGGATTTGTAGAATAAAAGTTATGATCATTTCTTTACTGCTGTCTTTTTCTGCTAGGCAGATTCTGCAATAGACTTTCATCTAATTGTTAGCCTAATATTTTGGCCGAATTAAAGAATTCACCCAACTAGTTTAATGTGGATATTTTCGTTATATTTCCATAGGATCTAAGCTCACTTTGTTTCAAGTCTCAAATCAAAAGTTATGCTTTGTTTAGTACTGCTGTCCAGTTTGTCGTCCTGTTAGTCTGTCGGGTTAATTGGGTAGAACGACCAAGTGAACCTTGGGTTGAGGTTGATGCGATTAAGCGTTTCGAGTAGCGTCCTATTCACGTTGTTTATTATTCAAGTAATTAATTTGTGTAGGAGGAGGGAATTCGAGATTAGTGGCTTCGTCCTTACCTCCTAACGCATCGCAGTTCGACAAGCAAGTACAATTGAATTATCTTGTTTGTTGCTTGTTCCACTTGATTGATGATTATGCAATGGGTAATTTCGGTATTTCTTATTTACATTCATAAATGATATACCTTTGAATGCTGAGTGTTTGTTGTTCATACTGTTATTTCTATGATCCATGAGTAGATTCAATGCTTCATATTCTTTTCACGTTCGTTAATCCATGTTTAATGAAATGATGTATTTCATTATTCATAATTCATTCCATTCATTCATTGTTCATGTTTCATCCACGGGAGTGGAATGAAAAGACCCATCAATTCCAAGATGGGCACGTAAGACCCACCATTCCAATGTGGGCGATTTGGATCCCGTGATGAAGCGTTCTTCATACGGGCCTTGGATCCCCGTATTTTATTAAATGCGGGCCTAAGTGAACACCGACAGGTGTGTCACTGGCTATACCGGTAAAAGTAGAAGTGGAGTTCATGCATTTCATCCATTCATACGATTTCATCCATTCTACCTTCGATTTCTATTCTGTGATGTTATGTTCTTATTCATCTGTTCTACATTCGCATTCTATTCCGTGATTGATATGTTCATATTCAGCATGGTTCGCTTTATTCTATTGTACTTACTGAGTCATGGACTCATTCTTGCCGTGTTTATTTGTTTTAGGTAACCATTGAAGACGGTATGCATGGGAGGGCTTAGTCACGTGGATCACATCATTCACTTCATATTCTTTCTTTCACTTCACATTGTTCACTATTAATCATATGAACTTGTTCTTTCCGGTCATTCGTTAAGTATTGGATTGTAATAAATGGAGTATGTTATCCTTCTTTATGTTTATGATTGATTCAATAACTGCATGTGATCCTTGATTAGACTATTGATAGGAATATCTTAATTGACTCAATATACTTGGATATTTAGAGAATGTGAGTCGTCGATGAATTCAGATTAAATTCCTACATTTGTTCTATCAGATGTTGATCTTTATTCGAGATTAATTGTTAATTGTTTGAAATTATTCCGCATTGTTGTTGTATGTTAGTCCTTTAAGTAACATCTTGGCTTCTGAACAGCCAGGGTGTTACACTGGATGCACGATGAACAATGCAAACAGCCCGAAAACCAAAACTCAAATCAGTCTAACTTTTGATCCGTAAGGCCAAACTCCAGGAAACTTGAGACACACTTTCTCTAAGATATTAGGAACCTATTCCAATCAAGGATCGCAGAGATCCATGCCAAAGTTCCTATCTTTTTCAGATTGAACGAAGGTGGCTCCAAAACCGAGTCAAAATCGAAATATGATCTAGAGACTTGCTCGTAGGTGATTGATGATCAAGATGATCCTAGATGGGTTCCCACATGTAACAGCAAGTTAGATCAAGGCAAGAAACCAAGCAAAAACTCACGGATCAAAGAAAGACCCTAAATCACCAAATAGAGAGAAAGAAAGCAAATAGACTCATCTTTGAGAGAACTTTCTTTGGATTGATTTGATATAGTATTGGTTTATAGCCACTCCATCAATGGAGGACAAAGACTCAATACATGAGCACGAAATCAAATCCAACTCTCTAGAACCTAACCTCCAACTATCTTCTCCCTAAGCACAAAAAGCAAAACTAGGGTTTTCAATAATGAAAGGGTTGAAGAGAAGTGCGACCACCTCCTCCTCTATTTATAATGGAGGCTTAGACCTTCTAGAAGCATTAACCCTAATGGGCTCCCGTTAAGGCCCACACACAAACGGGTCACACACGCACGTATTTTAAAGCGCCGTCTTCATCTCCTCTTGACCTAATCCACTTCATCATGCGCCGTCTTGCGCCGCGGGTTGGCAAAAGGTCACCAAGGCGATATTTGGTAAAATTACTAAAATACCCCTTCTCGATCTTTTTGCAAAGACCGAGTCCCATCTTCGTGAAGCAATTCCATGCTTCGTCACGTGTAGGTTGATCCAGCGGCTCTCATCATGTCGGCAAGTATCTCCCATCCGACTCCCACCGAAACCACTATAGCACTTGCACCAACCCCCGCGCCGCTTGATCCAACCCGTCGCACCGAATTGCCCGTTCGGTCACCTTTGTCCCTCTTGCGCCATGCTTGACTCCATTGACTTCACCTGGCATCCCCGATCGTTCTGGACCTCAGCTCTCCAAGCTTAGTCCCGATCATCCTCGCCGGTGACCGTCATTGACCTCCAAGCAACTTTGCACAACAATAGACAAAGAAATCGATTAGAACAAGTTCTTCACAACTTGACCCACGTTAGTCAAAACATGCATCATGCAACACATGTGCCATGAAACCCATGAACTTGACCTAACCCAACACTGCCGCCATATTTGGCCGATGATCGACAAGAAATCGGTCGATCCGCCATTCAATGGCGGTCGACCAAGAAGTCGGCCTGACCAGCGCCTTGAGCAATGACCTTGAACACGGAGACAAGGGAAGTGGTAGAGAGATTCGACCCAAGGTGAATAGGAAGATTTAAATAGGTTTTTGATTAAAGAAAATACCAGAAAATAAAAAGCAATTTTAGAAAATAGTAAATAAAATCCAAGAATTCAAGAAAAATACACAAAAAATTGCTTGAATTATTTGGAACTTAATAAAAATACTTTCAACCTTACTTTTGCTTTTGCAAAAAAAAATTTATTTTTAGCTTCGGACAAAAGGAAAACCTCTTTTAAAATCCAATAAAATCCAAGAAAATACTTAAGATAATATTTTTGACTTTAAATCCAAGTAAGAACCGAGAAAAATTTAAATAAACCAACTTTGAATTAATTAAAGTTTGATTAATTCAAATTAAATTGCTTTTAAATTCTAAAATTTCAAGTTAAGCTTTTAGAATTTAGTAAAACCAAATGGTTACTTTTAAATTTTTAAAAATTTCAAAAGCCTAGAAAATAGGGATGTTACAAACCTATACCCCTTAAAGGGAATCTCGACCCCGAGATTCAGGCTGACTAGAGAATAGATGCGGAAACTCGGCCTTGAGATCCTCTTCACGCTCTAGGTGGCTTCCTCTTGATGTGATTGCTTCTTGAACTTTCTGAAACGAATGATCTTGCTTCTTGTTACTTGCTCTGTCACTTCCAAAATCTTGATGGGTTGCTCCTTGTAGGTAAGGTCTTCCTGCAGATCAACTGCTTCTAAAGGCATCTGCTCTTCTGGCACACGTAGGCATTTCTTCAATTGAGATACATGAAAGACGTGATGCACATTTGACAACTGAGGTGGAACTCCAATTTGTAAGAAACTTCTCCTCTTTGGACTAGGATTGGAAAGGGTCCGATGTATCTTGGTGCGAGCTTCCCACTTACCCTGAAGAGGCGCATTCCTTTGAGAGGTGAAACCTTTAGGTACACATGATCTCTAGGTGCAAAAGCTAAATCTCGGTGATAGTTATCAGCATAACTTTTCATGCAGTGCGGCGGTTCTCAGCTTTTCTCGGATTGACCTAACTTGATCCTCAGCCTCCTTCAGGATTTCTGGTCCAAGCACTTGCCCTTCGCCCGATTCAATCCAATATAATGGGGTTCGACACTTTCTCCCGTGAGGGCTTGAGCAGGGACATCTGCAAACTTGATTGATAACTGTTGTTGTATGAAAACTCTGCATAGGGCAGCATTTGATCCCAACCGGCGACACAACCGTGGGTCCCTCCCGTGGTACAACTCGTACTGGTGGATACAAATTATTTAGCCAGGTCGACACCATTATAGACATGTGGTTGTACTGTTTTACATTAGGAGGTCATCACAGGATTAAGTCCTTAAAGCCATCTGGGCGATTCATACCACATTCCACCATTTCTTGTGCTACATCCACACCAACCATCATACCATCAGTCCAGATGTGGTAACAGCAAGTTTTTAAGGTTTTTGAGAACTGAAAATCCACATTAACTCAAATACGCTAGTCATTTACCCGCAATGACTGCCCAAAACAAGTTCATGATTTTAGAGATGATGGTTGGGGTAAATAAACACCCCGATACTTAAGCAAGACTGGCATGTCACTTAAGTACAACTTATAGCTAGTATAGTTACCACATAATTACTAGGGTGACAAGGATTAAGTGATTCAAGTGTCAAGGATGGTATAATAATTATTTAATTATCAAGTTGGTATTTAACTACCTTAAGACCATTTGACATACATTTGTATAACGAAATTAAAGCATGGAATTTGGTATTTTAACATAATATAATTTGCATAAAATGTAGGTTCAATATGATCAAAGTATTGACTCGCCTGGGTCTAGGGAAACAGGGACTTGGTCATCTTGAGCTTGATCGGACTAGAGTCATACATGTTCTCGAATTGTACTTGGACAGTCGCGCTGGAAAAAGAAACAACAGACAACCAAAACAAATAAATACAAGGGAAAAATAAAATGAACTCCAAAATAAACAAAACCTCTGCCAAAAGAAAGGTCTTGAATTTAGACAAAATTAGGAACAAATTTCACTAAATTCAAAGTTAGAACGGAGGAGATAAGGTCTCCCAAAGTTCGGGTTTTGAAATAAATCAGAGAAAAAGAAAGAGAAGAGAGGATCGGTGCACCACACAGTTCATGGACCACAGTTCATGCGCACGGTCCATGGGTTCATGGGAGCCTCCATAGTGCAACGTATTTCTTCGGGACCACACGCCATACAGTCACCCGAGTGGAAATGAGTTAATGAGCTTTATCAACTTACCTCAGGTCCACACGGCAAAGAGACATGGCAGCACTTATACCAGGATTAATTAAGCAATCAGTAATCCTTTAGGTCAAAGATTTAGTTTATTAATGTCACGCACAGCAGCATTGAACTTAGCTAGTTTCATTAGTTAATTACCGAGCCCACATGCCATTTGGACAGAGTAATAATTAAACCATGTGTTAATTAATGCTAGCCCTAAGACAAAGATTACGGGTGATTAAGGAGCTATAGTCCTTTGTTTGAGACTTGGACAAGCAGAGAAGGCCCGCAGGCAGGCTGCTTGGGCTTCTTCTTGCCGTGGAGGAGGGCTCATTGTAACACCCCAACCCAACACCGAGCCGAAATGCCACTAAACTACACTATCAATTTCAACATCAATTAACCTATAATTATAACAAGCATATTGACGATAAAACCCGTCCACGGGTCACAATAACACAAGCATAATGATATGACAACCATAGATAATTCATTCCTAGGAGCATAGCAACGTAATAAACCAAGATTAACGCAATCCAATCGATTAAGTCTATTGAATGAATAATCAACTCTAACTTATCATCTAAGGTTATTCAACACTATCATGTCCTAAATATAAATCATCATGCTATAATAAAAATTTCTCATATCCAATGAATCCAATAATTAGGTGTAGGTAGTGGTTCCAAGTCGTTAGCCCTTCCCGAGTGAACATCATCAATGGTCACCTAAAAAACAACAATAGAGCAAGAATGAGTCCAAGACTCAGCAAATACATAACAAAGCCATAAACAATAGTTTATCAAACATAATCAAGGTTATCATCGTTATCTATCTATTTAATGCCATTCTCATAATCAAACAAACAAGCCATATTTCTTATAGATAAAGTTGCACAATTTAACAATTTACACATATATGCGAATGCACCATCATGCTCATGCTCATATGCAACTCATCAAGCGATCTTTGGTATAGCGGAGTGTTCACTCGTCAATGACACACTCTATCCTTCACTCCCGTGAAGTCCCCACAGAAGTAGGATTTTATCTAGAAAACTACGGACTAGTCATGTATCTTTCTCACTAACCTCACCGAAATAGTTACATGACTTTCTCATCGACTTGGCTTGTGCAACTCCTGTCATGATGAATGTAAATGATGCAACATCTTTAATTATTCGTCAACATAATTCATCTCATTAACTCAATATTATAATGTCATTCACTCAAAGTCATCAATATCATGTATAAGAATAAGCTTAGCGAAAGCATAATAAATAGCATGATAAGTAATATCAATGACAATGACGAATAACCCGTTATTCACCACTCTACCATGTACTTGTCTCTTTATCCCCTTAGAGCCGGTTAGCGAAATTGTGGCGCGGCATAAGAGGCTACAATATCTAAACAAGCAAGTAATAACACACACTAAAAAACAACATCAAAATCACATCATCACAGCACCAACCCGTCACACTAATCGATCTCGCATGTTTACGCCAAACCGACCGAATTAACCCAAATCTACCGAACGCACTATCCGCCGTCCCAGTAGTAAAACGTCTTTAACTTATTCATCCAAACTCCAAATTCAACCAACCAAGACTTTCTAGAATCCTCACGAAACAACCTACATTTTCCTATTTATGAAGAAACTCTGATTCTACTGTTTTCTACCCCATTTCTTTACCCGAAGACAGTTTTGTCATCTTCAGGATAGCAGGATAACTATTTTCATAACTTCTGTTCTACCAAACCAAAATTCGTGTTCTTGGACTCTCTAGAATCCTTAGATAGTTATCTACACTTTTAATGTAAAGCACAAACCCTAATTAGTTCATTTAATATTTTTAATCTATAAATTACTAAGATGCTGCCAAAAGACGACCACTCTCTAGACAGCAAGCTTACAAAATTCGTAACTCAAAAATTAATCATCCGATCGACGTGATTAAAAACTCTAATGAAAGCTACCAAAATTATCTATAATTATCTAGTACACGACATCATCAAATTACGCATATACGGTGCCTTGAAATATTAGTACAACAAAACAATGGACTAAACCAATGTACTATTCGATTTCCCCCGACTAGAAAAATTGCTAACAAAACAAAGCAAAAGAGAACTTGATTGTCACCCTTGGAGATCAAGACGACAAACACGATAACCTAGCGACCCATCTCTCCTTTCTTTCTTCCTTTGTCCTTTCTTTCTCTTCCTTTCTTCTTTGTTCCTTGTTTGCTCTTGACATAGCACAATCCAAGAGCGGCAACAAAAGAAGCAATTAGACTCCCCTAATCATCCAGACAGAGGGCAGCAAGAACCCACACGCACCTGTATGCATGCAGTCATGCACGTGCACGTAGCAGGCAACAACTAGCTAGCACTAACCTATTTTACACACATGCATGCATGCAGATCAACGCACGCACATACGTAGCAACCGCATGGAACGGCAAAGAAGCAACGGCGATGATGGCGGCGGCATTGGCCCTTGTCGGTGGCGATAGGATCTTGGACGCTTGTTGGGATGCAGGGCGGCGGCAGTGCATACAAGGACAACATATGCATGCAAGTTGGGTAGAACGTGATGCTTCCATGCATACATGCATATACACCCAACGGAGGGCACCAAAGACCTTTGGAAGCAACGGCGAATCGAGCGAGGCGGCGACTAGCGAGCTAGAGGCGAGGATTGAGGAGGCACAAGGAAAAGGCTAGGTTTTGGGGAGTCCCTGTCTTTTGCCTTATAGGGCTAGTTTGTAACATCCCAAATGTACAATCTGGGTTTATTCAAGTATAATTATATGTGTAGAAATTTAAACTTTTTCACATCTTGAAAACCCTAAACACTCATGTAATTCTTGTCCAAGAGTTGTGTAATCCAAAACACAAAGCTCTTGTTGACCAAAACTCAAGCTCCTTTTCCAATTATCTTAAATCTTGTGCCAAACATTTGAAAATATTTTCCTTGGTCCTAAAACTGATGTGGGACCCTCTGAAAAATATCACAAGTTGTAAAACTTGTTTGATAAATTTTGGAGGTAAAACAAATCCTTGAACAACCTTCATGAATTTCCTGAGAAAAATGCATTGCATAATAACCTCTGGAAATTTTATGTAAGGTTAATCTCATTGTCAGCAAGCTTCAGTTAAAATTCCGTGAATTTTGGAGTTCGTTTGCTATCCCAAATAATTCTGCTAAGTTTCAATTTGTTAAAAACTGAATTCAAAAACTAGTCTTGTTCCTTGGGCTAGCCACTTTGCAAAGTGGTCCAACCCAACCCACTTCTGGCTCGTCGGATCTCCTCTCCACCTTGATCAGGTCGTGGCCGTTGGATTAACATCCAACCGCCACGACCTCCTCCTCGGCTACTTGCACCAAGTCCTCCCGCTCACATGAGGTCTTGGCACGGATCAAAATCCATGGCCATGACCTCCTCGCGCTCAAACTACTCGAGACCTCCCTTTGCACTCACTTGAGGTCGTGGCGTTGGATCCAATCCAAAGACCACGACCTCCTCTGCAAACCATCATTGCGTGGATCTCCCACCTTGTTGAGGTCATCGCCCTTGGATCAAAATCCATGGCCATGACCTCCCTCACTGCTGAACTAAGCAAACCTCCCACTTTGTTGAGGTCGTGGCCGTTGGATCGAGATCCAGGCCCGACCTCCCTCAAAATATCCGGCGCTCACAACCTCCCCATCTCATGTTGTGCACCGTTGGATTTAAAATCCACAGTCACGACCTCCTCCTTGTCTTGTCGCATTAGACCTCCAGCACAAGCGTGAGGTCGTAGCCCTTAGATTTAAATCTAAAGGCCATGATCTCCTGGCGCGTTAGCGCAAGCTCGAGACCTCCCCTCTTTTGATCAGAACCGTTGGATCAAAAATCCAAAGGTCTGACCTCCCTTGTCTTTTAGCATAGCGTCTCGGACCTCCTCACCTTCTCATCACCATTAGATCTTAATCGATGGCCATAACCTCTTGTGCGCTACGGCGTAGTGCTAAGACCTCCCCTTTGGTTGTGCGCCCTTGGATTTAAATCCAAAGGCCATGACCTCCCCTCATGCTCTTAAGTTAGGTATGCGGTTAAGACCTCACAGAGGTCCGCACGTTGGATTGAGATCCAACGCCGTGGACCCCTGTCCCTTTTTCCACGTCTTGCGATTCATGATGGAAATCGGAGGTCACGACCTCCCGATCCAGATCAATGGCTGTGATCTCCTCCTTCTCCTTTTAAAACTTACTGTTTGATTTAGATCGAGGTCACGACCTCCCCTCATTTCTAATCGGACGGTGGTGGCAACTCTGTTCTTCTCCTAGCTCTGGCGCAGCGTCACGCCATGGCGATGGAGGAAGCGTGTCTGTCTTGTCCAGCGGCTCTATGCTGTCGCATTTAATGCGTGTCGGTGCCTTCCGCCCTAGCCCATGGTGCGACCTACCTACTCTGTCCCATCCATCTTGTCCAACTCCATGGACCTTCCGTGGACCTCCCTTGGGCTAAGCTCACCATGAGCTTAACCCGTGGTCCAGGACCTCTTTGCCCTAGCTATAAAACCCCCCACTGTTGCCCTTGGCTTCTTTTACACACCATTGAGCTTGGCCTTGCCTGCGCTGGGCTGAGCATCTCCTCCACTGACCTACCCTTTTTGGCCGCCATTGTTGAAGTCCTTGGAGCTCCTCGGTGGCAGTGCTTCAGTGGCTCCCTCTTCAACCTCTTGTTCACATTGTGCTCCCTGGACCTCTGGAGTTAACCCTAACCCCATTTGGGTTGACATTTTCAGAAGAGGCCTAACTTGGAGCTTGGAGCTTGGAGTTGGCCGTGGAGCAACCCTTCTTCCCCAACTCCGGTCCTCCACGTCCCCAACCTCCTCAGCACCTCCGCGACCTCCAGGTAACCCTCCTGGTAGTCCAGTGATGCTTGCTTTTGCATGTATGTTGTTGCGGAGCTTAGCTGCACACGCTTGAATGTTCATTGCGGAGCTCATTATCGCTGTTTGTGTTTTGGCCGTGTGTTTTTGCGCCGCCAATCTCTGACTCGTCGCCGTTCAGGCCACCCCGCAGCCAGGAATGGTCTGGCGTGTCTTAACACTATTGCGCTGCGTTGGTGCTCTGGATGGCGCCGGTGAGGTCCTCATCGCCGCGTCGAGCCTTGGTAGCCTCTCGGGATTTTGTCGGACGACCATGGCACCGTGCCTTTGTCGTTAAGACAAAGACCTCCCAAAGACCTCCTCGGGGTCCTCTTTGCAAAGACCACCCCGGTCTTTTGTAGGGACAACCCCTGGACCTCCCTCCTTGCGATCTTGACCGCTAGGACCTCCTTGTGGGAGATCTTAGCCGTTGAGGTCCTCCTGTGTTGATCTCCACCGTGTAGGACCTCCCAGGGTCCTCTTAACCTTGTGGACCTCCTCGGGTAAATCTTAGCCGCCCAGACCTCCGGTGGAAATCGAGCCGCTTAGGACCTCCTTTGTTAGATCTTGGCCGTTCGGGACCACCCCAAGTGGATCTGAACCGCCCGGACCTCTTTGTTGTTGTCTTGACCGTTAAGGTCCTCCACAGGACAATCTAGACCACTAAGGTCCTCCTTGGAAAATCTGGACCGTCCCAGACCTCCTCGAGAGGTCTTGGCGATGTAGATCTTCCTTGGGGAGATCTTGATAGTTTAGATCTTCCTTTGGAAGATCTCGGCCGTTCAGGACCTCCCTCGTTTGATCTGGACCGTCCCTGGTCCTCCTCATGTGTTGTGGTTTGTTGGATGCGGTATCAACACCCACGACCTCCCCTACTATGCTTGCAGCGTGGCGGGAGGATATGGACCGTTGGATCCAAGATCAGCGGCCCATGTTCTCTGGACTCAAGTGACGCGTCGTGTTTTCCTCTGGAAGTCTTGGGCGTTGGATTTAAATCAGCGGTTCACGTCCTCCCTCTGTTTTGGAAGTTTAGAAATTCCGATGGCACTTATTTGTAAACCTGAAAAAGGTAGGAACTTTAAAAATGCATAACTAATTCAATTTCAATCCAAATAGGGTGAATCAAATTTTGTTAGCTCTGGCTTGACCTGGACTTTAATCTAAAAATGGTTAAGAGCCCAGTTCAGCTCCAAAACACAGTTTTGCAAATAGATTTTAAAACTAACTTCAAATATACACCCAAACTAATGTTTAACTTGTAAAATACACAACTAATGCTCTGTAGATTCTTTTTGAGTGATTCCAACTTTGTTGGTTTCCTCTATTAGTGAACTTACTATGAAAATTAGTTTTGAGCTCGTTGCTGTTATAAAAATGAGGACTTGTGCATTACAATTTTGTTCAAGTTCTTGTTTTTGAAAAATGGTAGAAAGTGCAATCTAGCTCCAAATGAGATGAACTCAATTGTGTTATTCATCTCATGAGGTGCTGGTTTTGCTGTAAAAATTTCAGTGTTACCACTTTTCTAGAAAATGTTGCCTCATAATTAAATTAGTGAATAGTGCAGTTTGGTATTTTTAGGGCTGAGCAGAATTGTTTTGCTCATATCTTTTGCATTGAGAATCCAAATCCATTGGTTCTTGTTGCTAAATTCCTAAAATCACCCTCTTGCTTCTGTAGAAAATTCAGAGTGTTTGGAGTTCGTTTGCTGTGCTGTCTTTGTCGTTTTAAATCGTTCTTATCGATTGTTTTCGTCTTTCCGATTAGGTGTCGTGAGTACTTTGAACCCGTGGCGATCCTCGGCAACAATTTGTCCAGCAACAGTAAAGGCAAGCAGTTTGATCATTTTCATCATTGTCCCATTACTTTAAAGTCTAATATTTTGTTTAACTTGTATGTATGCATGCTTTTGTGTCAAAGTATTTTATCGTTTAGAGGTAGCTATTCCTATTGCATAGTTGCCCTAAATTGTTACCCCTGCCACAAACCATAGGTTACTAATATCGCTGGTGAATTAGAGCCGGTGATTTAATTATACTCTTTTTGCTTTACGGTGTCATGCTTAGCAATGCTTAGATAACGGTAGAAATGGGCGGTTATCGACATTATGTCGATAACCTTGATCACCTAAAAACTATCATTCCATTATGTCCCTTGTATGATTTGTAAACAAATAAAAATGAAAACTATTTGGACTTGGGCATATTGGATGGATGGTGTGGTTTTTGGAATGTGGTAGTATGCTGAGTCGTTAAGGACCGAGTTACTTGCACCACCGTTACGAGCAATTTTGCGTGCTAACCACACGAGGGGATATGGGACCCCTCTTGACTAAGTACTTTAGGCGGTGTTAATTGGGGTCGCTTTCGGTTGGTGTGTTTTTAAAGATAAAATGTGTGTGTGATGTGGGAGGGAGCATTAGCTTCCGGCAGGTTGTGTGATGTCTCCTTCTCCCGTGGGTTGTGCGACTCGAAATTAGCATTGTCCATTGGAAATGTCTCGTAGGACTTAGCCGTGCCGGCATACCAAAGGTAGTGTGCCTAAAGGAAAGGCGGTCGGCGTGTGGGTACATTGGTACACCCTGCAGGATAAAACTATTGAATAGCCTCGTCCTAGGTTATGGACACGCTCGAAAGCGCCCGTGAGAACTAGACTACAACCTTTAATTAAAACTTGACATGGTTGGCATGAGCGGGAGTTCATGCTATTGTTGTGGTGACTATTGGTTTAGTCACTTCGGGTTGATCTTGTTGTTGTTACTATGTTATTATCTCGTTGTTATTTCAACAATTAAAATGCTTTGCCAAATTGCCTTCAATCTATTAGGTTATTGCAAATGAAACTTGCTTTATGCTAAAATAAGTCCAAAGCCTCATCCACTTAAATAAAGCTTGCATGTAGCTAAACTATAGTTCTGTTATCTTACACGTAAGTCTTGCGGAGTACTTTATGTACTCATCTGCCCGTGGTTGTGGCATTTTTTTTGTGGCTTTTGTTGCAGAGGAAGGAGGTGAGCCCCAAGGGCTTCACTCTTGCGAGTTGTGCTTCGGGTTTGACGACTAGCTTGGCGGTCCGGTTAGTTGCCTTGTGGGTAAAGGCACACTAATTGGCTTTTGTTTTGGCCATCTTTATGGCACTTTTGCTTCCACTGTTATCTTTTTGTAATTATTGCTATTTGGCCTAAGGGCCTCTCTTTTGTAATATCTATTCCATATTAATGTTAACTTCTGGTTTGTTGCTTATGTACTATGTGTTGTATGGAATTGATGCATTCTTTTGTTGTGAGGTATGTGTCTTGCATTCAGGAAGTATACATCTCTCGAGACCGAGTTTATTTGGTTGATAATACTAGGGTCAATTGGATGACTAAGTATTATGAGCCTAATAAATCAGTGCTCACACTAGTCCCCTTGGGCCAAGGAAACCGTGGGCCGAAAGCCCACTCTCTAGGAAAATTTAGAAGTTATGTTTTTAACTTTATTTAATTTAATTTTAATTCTATTTAATTTTCTTTCTAACTCAATTAATTCTCAAAGGTTAAACATGTTATTACATTTTACCCTCTTCAATGGAATTCGAACTCGAATTCTAGTTGTCGATTCTACTCAAAAGAACACACAACGATTAACATGTACCCGACGTGAGCAACTCTGGATATTTCTCACGCAAACGAGACTCCAACTCCCAAGTCGTATCTTCTTCAGACTAATGCGACTCCAGCACCTTGGCGTAAACTGACGTATTACACCTCAACACTTGTCCCGACCTCTCCAGGTACACTAAACGGATAGGACTCGAAGGTACGGTCTTATTCGTTGGTCATCAGCTCTAACAAAACCTCACACTCTGATTCTGTCAAGTACTCCCTTGACACTGGGCCATACAAAATGTTGTGTACCTCGTGCGAGGACTCGAGGCGATCCTCACAATACGCTTTATTCCAAAATCACCACAACTTTGGAAATAAACCAATGTACCTTGGACCAACTTTCCCTTTGGTACCCTACCACACAACCCGCACAATCCACACGGAACTCGGTTCTCTCTCTCAATCGATCTCATCACCTTAACAAGGAGCACATCCTTTAACCAGGGACACACAAAGGAACTCGTTTTAAACAAACTCTTTTACAAACGGAACCCAACTGAAAATAAAGGATTCTAATCATAACCATGCATTACTAACTTCCCACCAAAAGAGTTAAATGCAAAATCGAAGATTCATCATGAAAATCTTTCCACTTTCCAATTAGGTAGTTTGCAAATAAACACCATGTAAGCCAAAGGAGAAATCACTTGAATGCCAAAATCAAACACTTACTTTATTTTCTTGAACCAGAAAGAACCACCATACCAACATAAAGCCAACTCAAATTGTAAATGACCTCTGTCATAAACACACAGCTCAAACAAGGATCAAGAAAGCATTTTACTACCCGAGAAAATATTTTTTTCTCATTTTTTTTCTTTTAGGAATGAACTTTCTCTCAAAATCATATGATTCTAAATCATCACACTAACTCCTTCCTCTTAACTAGCAAACTCAAAGCGATGCTCAACCTAAGGGCAACAACCACACTTATCTAGAGGGACTCTACTAACCTACTAAAAGATACTCTAGTCCACTCCTCTACCAAAGGAATTATTTTGTTAAATGATTCTCAACACCTCAAAAAAGATTTTCACTCACAATCACATCACATCAATCCTTTAAGTATAACCCACATAAAATTCTCAGCACACACTCATTTACTACACCCAAAGTATTACATCAATGATCATCACACTATTCGGAATCCACTTTTATTCTACTACTTCTACACCTAGTTATTGGGCAACCAAGGTTCTAGCATAAAACACAAGCCCAATTTCAACCTCCAAGACTCTAAGAGTGAACTTTTGGTATAAATAATTGGGAATTCCTCAGATTTAGTGACTAAAATTCTCACAATCCAAACAATATCATCAATCATTAATATCAACATTCCTCACCAATCAAGTAGTCTCCCAAAACGATTAACTTCACCAATCTTGGACCCTCACTAAACCACATCATTCAATTTCACCTATACAACCACAATATACACATTCGCAATACCCTAACTAATTAACTAAGATGGGAACTTTTGATAATTCTAATATTTCACCAACATGAACAAAGGTTCTTGGATTTCAATTCACTATAGGTTCTACTAGTTGTAACATTAATCAGTTTTATATCAACGACAATCATTCCATTTAAATCAAATTCTCTCCAAGAATGATAGCATGAAATCAATTCATCCTCTAATGCATCTTAAATAAATTGGCACCCAAGATCTCACTAATTCATTTACTTGACCACCACTATCCGATTGTCACCGTACACTTTAAAATACCCTTGTAAAACAAGTCGGTTAATCCTTCCTCAAAAGAAGAGGCAAAGGAAAACAATCTTCAGCGCATAGAAAAACGTTTGCCACTTGCGGTACACACATGACCAAGGGAAATAGTCAAATAGCAATGATCTCGGAAAAAAAGGCGAGACCACAGTTGAGGGCACATGTCCCACAAGAAGAGAATTTCAAACCTCAACAAATAAGAATAAAATATTTCTATTGAAACTCAAGAAACACTTAAGCGGCAACGATAGAAAAGTTAAACACACTTTAATAAGTTAAAAGTTACAAAACTTAACTCCAACCTCAAATACTTTTACTACACTCTTTCCTTTAACAAAGAAAACAACTTTATTTGATTACAACATCACTTTGTCACCTCAAACAAGAAGAGCTTTTAAAACTAAATCACATTAATCACTTAAAAACCAAATATAACTTTCCAACACTTCGCTTTGCTCAACAATTCCAACTACCACCTAAATCATGAACTACAAAAGATCACGAATGCAAAACTCCAAACAATTCATTTAACTGATATTACGAAAGGTGATCAAATTACTTTCTTCTAAAAGAATCATCACCACTCCCACAAGTCACAATCCCTTACAGACAATCTTACTAACATTAGGAATAATACACTCCTAAGAAGAATCGTTATCATCTATTCTTCCATTATAAAGCCCCCAAAAGCTCATCAAATTGTTCCATACTACTTTATCAACCCATCCTCAAATTGAGAGTATACCAAAACCTTACAACCTCACTACAATAACCACTTTATTTTAGAGGGATCTACTACACAATTTAAAAGGTTCTACCAAAATCCTTTCATAAAAAACATACTATTATCGACAATTCCACCATCATGTAAACATAGATTTCCTATTAAATCTCATCGGTTCATCTCTTAGTGATGCTCAACACCAAACTTCAATACATAATAATTGCACCTAGCAATTACATATGATCACTAATTATCCACAAAAGATAACTCCAAGATTCATATCCACTAAGGCAAAAAATCTAACACCTTCTGAACTTAACCACTCTAAACAGTTAGATTAATCTACTGAGACCCATTAATCCAATTTATCTAAGAAGTTTACCAAATCTATCAATCTTAATTATCAAACTGGTTCATAAATGTTTCATATCTCTTAATAACTCTCTTGATTCCAATTAAGTATAATTATACTCATAATCACAGTTCATCAAGAACTACTAGGAGATAACATCAACTTAATCGATTTCACTTCCGGGATATTAGTTACGATTAATTATGTACCATGCCATTGACCCAACTTGATACCTATACCATATCAATTTATTTGATTCCAATCTCGACTTAACCATAATAGGACATTGCAAAAAGAATTTTAACACTTTCTTTCATAAAAGAGAAGTACTAAACTTCATACTCAAATTACCCCTCAAAAAATACATGGGGCCAAAGGTTCCTCACATTTAAGAACTTGCAAATAAAAGCTTCCATTAACCAAAGTATCAAGCGATTAAATGAGTCATGATTCCCAATAAGAAAATTGGAACTCCTCAATAAAAGATCAACCTTGTAAATCAACCACGTTTACAAGTAGCTAGCAAAACAACTTGTGAGTCAAATGGACAAATGATTGATTTATGGAACCAATAAAGACCAATAAAAACCCATCAAATACTTTGTAACCACTAACCCAAGAAAATTAATCAACCGCAACTGTAATAAGAATAACCAACCCAAACTCAAGGAAGACAATACCCTTCCGAAAGAAACCCATCCTCAACACGTGGAATTAGTTTACACGAGGTAAACACTATACTATTCTTATACCCCAAGCGGTGGTACAACCTGGCCATGCCCATGGCCACAACCAATCTCTACCTCTCGATATCCGCTATGATCACACATAACAATCATATAATCAAATTATAAGTATATAAGATCATCTCATAACATGAATCATCAATACAACATAATAGAAGCATAAATGTAATGCTTTGCCCACTCGAGTCTCTTGTGCACCGGTGTGTCAAAATTTTAAGTTAATTAACCATTAGCAAATTTTAGTTAATTGTACTAGTCCTAAAGCAAATTTTTAGCAAATTAAGTTTACCAAAGTTGTTAATCTATTCACCACAGACCTAAAGCCCGCTCGATGCCAACTGTAACACCCCAACCAAACATTGAGCACGGAATGCCACTAAACTACACTATCAATTTCAACATCAATTAATCTATAATTACAACAAGAATATCAACGATAAAACCGTCCACAGGTCACAATAACACAAGCATAATGATATGACAACCATATATAATTTATTCCTAGGAACATAGCAAGGTAATAAACCAAGATTAACGCAATCCAATCGATTAAGTCTATTGAATGAATAATCAACTCTAACTTATCATCTATGGTTATTCAACATTATCATGTCCTAAATATAAATCATCATGCTATAATAAAAATTTCTCATATCCAATGAATCAAATAATTGGATGTAGGTTGTGATTCAAGTCGCTAGCCCTTCAAAGTGAAACGTCATCAATGGTCACCTAAAAACAACAATAGATCAAGAATGAGTCTAAGACTCAGTAAATACATAATAAAGCAATAAACAATAGTTTATCAACCATAATTAAGGTTATCATCATCATCAATCTATTTAATGCCATTCTCATACTCAAACAAACAAGCCATATTCTATATAGGTAAAGTTGCACAATTTAACAATTTATTCATATATGCGAATGCACCAACACGCTTATGCTCATATGCATCTCATCGGTTGATACGGTATAGTGGAGTGTTAACTCGTCAAAGACACACTCTATCCTTCACTCCCGTGAAGTCCCCACAAGTCGAATTTTATATAGAGCACTTGGACTAGTCATGTATCTTGCTCACTTGACCTCCTTGGAATAGTTACATGACTTTCTCGTGACTTAGCTCGTGCAACTCTGTATGATGAATGTAAATGATGCAAGATCTTTAATTATTCATCAACATATTTCCTCTCATTAACTCAATATCTCATTCTCATTAACTCAAGATCATAATCTCGGTCACTCAATGTCATCAATATCATGTATAAGAATAAGCTTAGCGAAAGCATAATAAATAGCATGATAAGTAAGAACAATGACAATAACGAATAACCCGTTGTTCACCACTCTACCATGTACTTGCCTCTTTATCCCTTGGAGCAGGTTAAGCGAAATTGTGGGCAAGACAAGAGGCCACAGTCCCTAAACAAGCAAGTAATAACACACACTAAAAACATAATCAAAATCACATCATCACAGAACCAACCCATCACACTAATCGATCGGCATGTTTACGCCAAACCGAATCGAATTAACCCAAATCTACCGAACGCACTACACGCATCCCAATAGTAAAACATCTCTACTTATTCATCCGAACTCCAAATTCAACCAACTAAGACTTTACGGAATCCTCACGAAACAACCTACATTTTCCTATTTATGAAGAAACTTTGATTCTACCATTTTCTACCCGTTTCTTTGCCCCAAGACAGTTCGTCATCTTACGGATAGCGGGGTAACTATTTTCATAACTTTTGTTCTACCCAACTAAAAATCATGTTCTTGGTCCCTCTAGAATCCTTAGGCAGATATCTACGAAGTTATTTCTCCCGAGTGGTGTCCTGGGGAAGCCAGTTTTACCAAGCGAAATGATCCCGAGTGTTTTTTCCCGACAGTGACCTTGAGAATTAGTACCTCGAGTGTGTTTGGTATTTTCCGAGTGTTTTGGGCACTCGAGAATTTAATTGTTTACGGTAGTGTATGCGATTGGTATGCGTATAAGGCCTGTTTAGAACTTGTAATTTTTTTCTGAATTGTATGTGCGTATAAGGCCTCATTTAGAATGCATAAGTTTTGCCCAAATTATTGCACATATTCAATCGGCCATCCCATAGAAATTTCCAACAAACCACCTCAAATTAAACCGACCATCGAATAATGTAAAACTTCACTCTTTGGTAGGAGCAAAAATCTTTTGTCGACCCCCAGGCGTGGAATACCGAAGATCTTGTGTGTATACCATGCTAGTCCCAAAATTAAAGGCTAGCACACATATTCACATCGTTTGGCATCATATCCATACAATCACATACTAAAGTAAAGCAAAAGGGTGTAATCTAGTTAAGCTATTACAACAGTTATTACAACAACGGTCGACCGGCCAAATAAAAGTAGTCATCAGAGAAAAGTAAATAGCAGCGGAAGACATAGTAATAGTAGCAAAAGTCCAGCGGCATGCCCATCCGATCCCGCAGGCAACCGACAAGGAACAAGGCCTAAGTAGACCCATCACCGAACCCCTCAGTGCCAGGTGCAAGGAACTCGTCGTCTAGCATCGGCTCATCTGCAAATTCTAAAGCAACAACAATAGCAAGATTGATACTTGTGTACTCAGCAAGACTTGTAGTGTATCACAAAAATCATATTAGATGCAAGGCCGTCAAATGGACGGCTCTCCTCTACAAGTTCTTTTGCTCAAAGCTAGGTTTATTTGCAATATTCATAAGTAATAATTTGCAACAGAATTAGTAAGTACAGGATAGTAAATAAAGTAACTAAATAGATAATAACAACACCCACAACCCTAATCGGTTGCAAGCAAAAATATAATTAGGTTCCGCCATAGAAATGACACTAACAGATTCATGTTCAACCATAGAAGCAGCAGTCTGCTATAGACATAGAAATCTAGTCATAGGAATGACGGTTAAGCTATAGACATAGCAACACGGCCATAGAAATGGCGATTAACTCAACAAATGAAAAATCCCATGTCATTACCCCAATCTTTTGTGACAAAACGGTTTTGAAAAGCAAAACTAATGCCATACCAGCCGCACTAAGCATGCTCATGACCGCGAGCATGACTATTCGAATAGTTTATCACTCTGTAGAGGTGTACAACTTTACCCATAGTACGCGGTATTCCAGTTGCCTGGAACATCTCTATATCACTACTTACTGTCGAAGGTAAGCAGCCTAGAGTTCGCGATGTAGCCTTTACATTATCTAGCCCTAACCTTACACCAGCCATGCGAATCGTTATCCTCATCATCGGGATAGTAATAATAATAATGAAGATAATAATAAAAGTACACATCGAATGAGGAGCCTCACTCACTGGATAGAAACCCATTGGCGAGTCCCTCGCCCGCCGGATAGAAACCCATTGAAGTGAGGCATCCGCGATTGTTGCCGGCATGCCGATCTTTCGACAATGGCGCACTACATCGCCTACCGTCATGTAAGGCTAGGATTTGATAACTTAGTTAGCTACGGCTACCCCATCCTAGCACATACGGTTATGCGATTAGGTCTTAGTCTGGATTTTGGCTTGGTCCTTAATTGACTACTGGCGAGATCTCCACCCTATCTACTAGTGAGTTACAATCCCCACTCTTTGAGAATACATTATAACTTCTTGCCTGTCTAAAAGCTAAAGTTTTCATTTTGTTTTCATACAAAATAGTAGAGGTATCTCATTTGGACCTTTTTCAAAATAATCCCAAATTATCATATTGTCCTTTTATAGATTTTTCGGAAAATCTATCGTTCTAGTTGCATTTGTGCGATAACCGCACTAAAAAAATTTCCCAAATGACATTACATATTGCCTAACCCATATTCTCAAGGTTACAATAGTAAGGAATCAATATTTCAAGGAGGCATATGCAGCAAGTAGGATTTACAACTACCTATTTTTCCCAAACATAGCAATTTCATACAAACGTACGCGCATGCATAATAGGATTTGCAAAAACAAAGTACAGTAATTAAAATACTGGAATCAACATGATACAAAGGGGTGCTTGCCTTGCTCTTGATGTTCTGGAGATATGGTAGATTGATCATTGCAAAAATAACCCAAATAATCGATGTCTAAAAAGAGCCGGAAATGAATTAAATAACATTGAACAAATTAAACAGTAAACAAAATTAAATATTTTTATATATTCAGGTATATTACGATTTTAGAAAAATTTAGAGACAAATTTCATTCAATTTGGAGTTTTGTAGCAAAAGTTATTAAGGTTTTACTTTGGTTGACCGGAAAATCATAGAAAATTGAAAATACTCTTTCGATGGAGAAAGCATGATCCCTTGCGTTTCTAAAGAGGTTTATGCCTTCGAAAGGAAAACACATTCTCCTCATACCTGAAGGCGTATTTTCCATTTTTCATTTGATTTTCGGTTTCACTGACATGTGGGGTCCTTTGTCGATGAAAGAATCCACGACACGATGTATAGACCAATGGTCTACAGCGTGGTGCAGGTTCATGGGTGGTTTTCACTTGTGCACTTAAGCCATGGGGCTGCATGTCATTGACTCACTTAAGAAAGCGTTTTGATTTAAATTTTCTTTTAAACTAATGACTTGGTCCCACACGTTAGTGATTCATTAGAACTAACTAAATAGTTAAAGATTTAATTATCCCTAATGATCGAGATTAGGCATGGTGATGAGTGATGACATCTTTGCAATCTCGTCATCGTTGTCTTGCGTGGTGGCATAGCGCCCGCATAACTTCATGCCGCCGATGATGAGTGCTAAGCGGAATCTATGCACTAATCTTGCACCCACAAGCGGTGTGGCTGAGTAGCTCAATCGGTGGCGCCTTGGCGGCGGCGGAGAAGCGAATGCGGCAAGGAGTGACAACGAATGGGCAACACTTTCGGCTAATGAGTGTGTGCACGAGCATCTCGTGCTACTAGGAGCATCTGCGAAAGGGCGTGGAGGGTTGAGGTGGTCGAGAAGAAGAGTGCCGACGGTGGTAGTATGTGACTAGGTCGATCGTGCGTGGCCGAAGGAGAATACCCAGCGATGGCTGAAGAAGCTTCTGGGTGCTCAGGCGATGCTCCAGGTGTAGTCGATTGGTCTAGATCGTAGTGAATCACCGGCGGGGCTTGAGGCGATGTTCCAGCTGGAGATGAAGAAGAAGGCTCGATTCGGCCATTCACGAGGATCAAAGGTAAAATTGAATGAGGTGTAACACCACAGCTATTCGGAAGCCAAGATGTCACCTAAAAGTTCTAAATTTCGGCAGAACCTCCCTTGTATAATCAGTTATACAGGAGGTTCCAACAGTCATAAATATCAAGACAATAAGGGAATCAATAATTAACATAACCATAACAGGAATATAGCGTGAACTCAAGCAATTGTAAGCAAGGGATGGTCTAAGATCACACGCAGTATGAAAACATTCATAACGGAGAGAGAGGTCATCAACCACATCTAACATTATTTATTACAGTTCATCGATTAATGAATAAAAGAAATAGAACAAAAACGTAATCATGGACTTGATTAAGATGAAGTGATTGAGTAGTGTGTGCCTACTCCCTCCCAATAAAGAGCCAACTTCAATGGTCACCTAAAATAAGCAAACAACGCAAGAGTGAGTCAGAGACTCGGCAAGTACAATCGATGCAGTACATACAACATACATGGTCATGACATCGTCATTGATGAATATGAAATGAATCTGAGAATGAATACTTGAATGAATTGAATGATTGAATTGGATGAAATGAAGGACTACACACATGCATATCTGGTATTCTGGCGATACACCGTTGGTGTTCGCTTAAGCCCGCATTTAACAAAGCTGCGAGGATCAAGTCCGTATGAAGAAGCGTTTCATACGGGTGTTCCAAATGCCCACATTGGAATGGTGGGTCTTACGTGCCTATACTGGAATTGATGGGTCTCTTTTAATCCACTCCCGTGGATGAAATATGAATGATGGATGCATAGAATGACATATGAATATTGAAAAGACATATTCTATAATCCTGGAGATAACACATATGGAAGTATTATGAACATTAAACAGTAACATGGATCTCAGGAACATAATACCAACATCAGGCATTCACATTTTATCATTAAGACCGTTAAAGTACTTGCCTTCCGCGATGCGACGCGTTAGTAGGTAATGGCGGTGCTCCTAAACCTGAAGCCCCTCCGCCTACACAATATGTACTCGAAATAAGAACAATATATAACAAGATGCTTCCATTACATTCTACAACGCATTCTCGAACACCCAAGAGTCAACTAATAGACTTAGTCTAAAACGGACAACGCCAACAAACAAGTGAATCTAGACAGCGGCACGGAAAAGACCAAAACTAATAACCTGGGACTCCGAACGAGGTGAGCCCAGTCCCTAAAGAAACTTAACGAACCCATCTACAACTTTCTAGTTGACGAGGTGAGCCAAAACGGCCAAAACAAAATGCTAACAAGCAGCTGAACATGAGAGACATAGTCTGTCCCGACTAAACGCACAGCAGTAAAGAAAATAACACAACTATTGATCTACAACTCCGATTAAGGCGTTCTTTAATATTCTGGAAATATTATAAAATTTTCTAAAATACTCTAGTTGGGTGAGAACCCTGAATTTGCCTCTAACATAAACATATTTCCCAAGACAATTCAACATACTAATCTCGTCAGAAATCTGGACAGCAAGAATGAAACGAACATATCTTTTGATCCGTATGTCGGAATTTGGTGATATTGGTGGATATGGAAAGCTAAGACAATAAACTAGAATTATCATAATAGGGAGGATTCCTGATTCGGACCTTAACCATGCTCAAATTGCCACGCAAAGTGACTGCTAGGATTTAATCGATGTTCTGGACAATGGTACAAAAAATGGCCGTAACTTTCAAACCGTAACTTGGATTCAGGTGAACTCAAAGGATATGGAAACCTGATGAAATAATCTACAACTCTCTAATAGATGGGCATCTCGAATTCTGTCACTAAGGACTCGAAATTAACCACGCAACCGACTGGACAGAACGGGACTACAGCAGAAACCATTCGATCCAAACAATTCTGATGCAATTCGCAATTACCAACAAATCAACAACTAAGAATGACAACCGTTACCCTTGAAGAACCCAGGAAGATGATGAATAAGCTCCCCAAGAACCTCCCTTCCCTTCTTCTTTTCTTCTCTTGGTGACCACCAAGGGCAGCTCAAATGGGGCTCGGTTGGAGGAAGAAGCAGGGACAGCAGGAGGCGCCACCAAGGAGGAAAAGCAGGGGGCAGGCGGCGCCACCAAGGAGGAAGAAGCGAGGAGGTGGCCACTTGGTGCGGAGTGGCGGCTGGAGATCACGATGCAAGGGGCGGCAGTGCGCGGAAAACACCAAGGGAAAAAGAGAGGAAAGGGCAGCCTTGACTAGGGTTTGTGGGGTGGGGCGCATGGGCTTTAGGCCCATGGCGCCTCCCTCTTAACTGCTAGGCCCTCCACCGACACCAAGGTATTTTGGGCCGAGGCCCACCTCTTTAAACCCTCTCCAAAACTGAAAATTACAACTGAAACATTTTTCCCGATTAAATTCTCTCTAATCGAGAACTCGAGGTATTACATTAAACTTTGAAACAAGCAATTTGAATTAATTCTCCTCTCCCGAATATTATTCTCTCTCATTTGAGGTTGAATATTAACAAATAAGCGGAGGCCCAAGCTCTAAGTTTCCCCAAACTCTGAATTTGGAATTTAATTTGATTCTAGAATTTGGTTGAGTTTGAAATTGAATAAATTTAGCTTTCGAATTTTATTTTCTCCAATAAATGTTTGGGGTATTCTGAGAGAAAGCTTTAGGGGTCTCTGGAATGCAAAGTGGCGAGAGAATGATGAGAACCCTTCACGTCATCGGGACAAAGCGGTGATGCACGGCCATTTTAGGGTTCTTGCTCTCGAAGCTCTAGAGCTCGAATGAGTGAGGAGGAGCGAGAATGAGTGAGTGCAGGGGTTGGAAAGGAGGAGACAAAGTTTAGGGCGGGCTTTTATAGTGGAGAGGCGAAGATAGCGAGGAGGCTCGAGCGCGTGTGGGCAATCGGCGGAGCTTCATGATGTTGTCTGGGCGAGGATGGGCTTGCGGGCGAGGAATGAGTCTTGGTGTGACCCGAACAATGCGGCCGGAGGCGGTTGGTAGGGAAAACCATGGGCAAAGCGGTCGAAATGGTGGGTGGCTGTGGAGGCTCGCGGTACCATCTTTGGGCGCTTGAGAACGAGGTGGACGAAGGTCCTGCGTTCGGGGCCCATCGGTCAATGAGGTGAGAGAGAGAGTAGTTTAGGATTTTTCTTTTTCTGTTGATTTAATCTCCCAATTTTATTTACTATTCAAACCATGTCCAAAATTTATTAAAATTTTTGTGTAGACTTCTGGACTAAATTAGTTTTTCCAGTAAATTTTTCAGATGTTAAAACTTTCTGTGAATTTCTACAAAATGCGTTCAAGGTGCTGCTCTTATGTCTTTGTAATTATTTTTCTAAACAAGTTTTGATGTAAAACTTTTCATGAACAGTTCCTGGGATAATTAGCCCAGAATAATTCTCTCATATAGAAATTTTTACTTTGTTTTATCTATTTCCTTTTTAGCACCTATTTGTTTGTGGTTCAAGTTTTGTTTTTAAGATTCGAATACAAATTTTCAATATAGCATATTTCACATGCAGATGTTCAAAGAAAATTTTCTAATGCATTTATATTACATAATCCCAAGATTAGGATTTTAGGATGTTACATCTTTGGTCTTTTGGGAGCGAGCCGGTGAGATCAACACGCAGACTCACAACTTCTCTTTAATTAATTTTGTCTTCTTGTTCATCACATGAGAAAATGTTTTTTCTTTCATGTAGCACGACGAGATCGGCTTGCAGGCTCATGCCTTTTTATTTTCATGTTCGCAGTGGCGAAGCCAGGATTTTGACGATGGGAGTGCGAACTTAAGACACATCCGTTCCAACACAAGTTCAAATGATATAGTCTGTAAGTTTAAATGTGTCAAAATACATGTTCGCACTATAAACAACATCACAAAATATTTTAGAAAATTACAACTTGATACGGCGTTCCTTCATGCTTTGAAAGCGATTGATGACAGCATCATTACTAACATGTAGAAAAAATTCACGCTCAATGTATTACGTAACTAAACAATCATTCAAGTATTGTTCACTCATGCTATTTCTTAGCTTGTTCTTCACATGATTCATTGCCGAAAATACCCTCTCTACCCTTGCAGTAGCCACAGGAAGGATCAATACCAATTTGAGCAGCAAATAAACAAGTTTATAGCGATCATCCTTCTTTGTCTCAACAAGTTTAATAGAGAGCTCACTGAGATTCTTCACTTCTCGAAACCTTGTATCTTGATGCATGTCAGTGATAAACATATTAAGTTGCAAAGAAAGTTGGATCAGATCTGTGTTCGAGAAATCTTTAGGATAAAACTTAGCAAGTTTATGAACTTTATCCTTGTCATATGAAGCAAATGAATCAGTAGGATGCAAAGATGTCATGTATAGAAGTAGCTCTGTATTAACTTCATCAAACTTGTCATAAGAAGCAAATGTATTAGTAGGAAGCAAAGATGCCTGGATGGGCAGATGGCACTTAAGCGTGACGCCTCCTTGACTAGTTGACTTAGGTTTGATTCTCATATTCTGTTAGGCCTAATGCTAAATGGGCTGCCAGGAGTTAAGGAGTTGTATGTT
This sequence comes from Phyllostachys edulis, assembly GCA_036346405.1. Taxonomy (NCBI): domain Eukaryota; kingdom Viridiplantae; phylum Streptophyta; class Magnoliopsida; order Poales; family Poaceae; genus Phyllostachys; species Phyllostachys edulis. Next base: position 57,504,075 of record CM070547.1, on the reverse strand, counting down.
AGTTTGTGTAGTGTATATTTTATATATTAAGGGAGGTATATACCAGTTTTTTGTGTAAAAATTTCGAAGGTGCAACTGAACCATGCATCTACTGTAGCTCCACCCCTGACTGTTGGTGGTACGATAGATTGATTTTTTTTTTCACGTTGGCTTGTACCATGTATGGAATGCGGGTACCATGTACGGATTTCTTTTTACATGTTCTAGCCTAATCAGGACACATCACGCATTAAGCTGATTAATACATATGAATAAAAGTCGCACGGCTTCTACAACTCTTAACTATATCTGACTAATCTATACCGTTATAATCTAGATCTACCTTAATCAATGATGTAGATTTGTCTTTTTTCTACTGGGTTAACGTGGTAATTTCCACCCGTTGAGAACGAATATGATAGCTTTTTTTTTCTTTGCTTTACTAAGTTAATAGATAGATAGATTGCAAATGGATATATATTGTGTTCGAGCATCTTTATATATAAAGGAGGCGGGAAGTGAGCTCGGCTGCCACGTCACCATCTAAGGTTCCTCCGTCGGATGCATGCGAGCGGCGGATGATAACATGGAGATGGCGCTGCGCTTCTCGCTTCTTCTCTCCGTCGAGAGCTTGAGCGCTCTCCTTTTCCCTTCCTTTCTCCGCGCATGTCGACTCCTGCCCGATGCCGCGCCCTCTCTCTCTCCGCCCTCCTCCATAGCCGCCGCTCCTCCCTCCTCCATAGCCGCCGCTCCTCTCTCTTCTTCAGCCGCTCATCCCTCGATCTCCCTCCCCATCAGCTGCCTCGGCGCCTACCCTCGCCCCTTTTCCCTTCCGCCTCCAGTCCTCCCTCCCGATCCGCCTTTGCCCCTCCTCGGCCACCCCACGCCCCATCCGTCCACCTTACCGCGTCCCGCGTCGATCTATCTCCGCGCCGGTTTTCTGTTCTTGGCGTGTGTTCGCATGTCGCGCGACCCATCCACTCCTCCTCGCTTTCTCGTCGTTGCTCCTCCCTTCATGGGCGGCCGAGCCCTGTTGGGTGGGCGAGGTGGAAGCTGCTGGTATGTGGCCGTCGTGTGAGGCGAGCAGCGGCAGCAGCAGCAGCGGCCAGCGAGAGATGGCTCGAATAAGACTACGGGTTTCGCCTTCCTCCTCCTCGTTGTGGTGGAGGCAGCGGCGGCGGCGTGCTGCGCCGTCGGCCCTCGTCTTGAAACGCCATCTACTCCAACCGCATCGCCATCTTCCCCAAAACCTCTTGCGTGAGCCCTCCCAAACACCGACTTTTATGCAACTCCTTTTGCTTGATTTTGATTCATTGTTTTGGGAATTTTGGGTTGTTTGATGCTGCATCGTTGAGATCCCATAATTTCATGAGTATTATGGCTGCCTATGCACATATTTACTATGAAAAGGGGTTGGGATGTGGTGAATTGGGTGGATTTCTTGTCAAGATGAGTAAAATATGCTATAGGTTGAGATCATCTTTGCTAGGAATGGCAATTGGCGACTCATAGATTATATCGATGTCTTTGCTGTGCCGTGTGGAAGCTGTTATGTTTGTATATTTGCCAAATTAATTGGCTTAGCTTGCCTTCACATGCAGTTTCCAATTTACAATCATGTCGTTCGATGAGAGCTCTGCCCATTCGGTGAAAGGATGATAGCGAAAATTGTGGAATAAGCCATACATGCTATATAAGCGATTCAAATTCTTTTTATACGCTATGAATGAAAATGTGTGTGCTCTTACGAGTTATGACACTTTCGATTACGTTGACGACATATGTGGGATCGATGGTTGTTTCATCGCTAAGTGTGCTATGGTGCTCGGTATCCATCGAGAATGAATGGTCTTACAACTTCGGCATTTTTAGTTTCTTTCTGCGAGGATTCAAGTTGAAAGTCTATTGGATGAACAAAATGAGGAAGCGATGGTTAGCCACCCGGCCGATTACCACGAAGTTGAGAATTTAAAGCTCTACTACGCCACAAAAAAATGCGTTCTGATTTTACCAAGCAGGCTCTCCATAGAGCCAACCTTTAGTGATATCAACATAACTCATGAAAAATCGAGTTATTGACCACGGAGACCTCAAGGAAGGGCTAAGCTTGAGCGACTTTATGCGCAACTACTTTCGATCTTGTCTGTGCATCTGTCCGGGAATGCGATTATTGATGTACCGGTCATTGGCAGTTCATCTGCAAATCTTGGAGAAACTAATCGGTAGAATGGCAAGAGTACTCTAACCATTGCATCGGCTATACCGGACAAGGACCTAGCGAGAAATTGTAAGTAATCATTATTATTCTCTGTTGTTTGGAGATAATTTTTTAAAACAAGTTTAATTCTTGTTTGTTTAACTCAATCTGATTAGGGTGATTAGATCATGTCGAGATGGTATCAACAAGTTGGTCGAGTCACTTATGAGAGGTTTCCAAGTGTTTCAAAGTCTCAACGAAAAGTAAAATGAGGAGATATCGACTTTGTTGATAATCCTTGGCGAGTCATAATGCTTTCACACTCAAGCACAAGTGCACGATTATCGTTGTTTTTGTGTTAGTAGTGTGATTACTAGTGAGGACACTCAAGGACGAGAATAATGTATTTAAGATGTTGAATTCTGTTGCTCTTGTTTCTCTGCGAGGCAAGAAAGAGGTTCTTGACAAGCTTGGCTTAAATTACTCACAGTACTCAACTTGATATTCTTTTGTCGATAGTACAATTCTATTTGTTCAAGCACCTCTCCTTCGGCTTCTCTACACTCATTTGCTCTTGGGTTTCTCTCGTCTTTGTGCTAGGCAATTGTGAAAGTGATGGTGACCCAATAACTAAGGTTTGTCTTTGCTTTCAAGTTTAAGGTCATTAGTGATCTTCGTTTTGTTGCATATATCTAGCTTTTAGAAGAAAAAAAAAGGAAAAAAGGACACTTTTGTCTTGCAATCGGGAAAAAAAACAAGAAACAACGGTGCATTTTACGGATTTATTCATTAGAGTATTAGACAACCATTTGTGTGAATGCTAACTGCTTTCTGGATTTGTGTAGGTTCTACCAAAAGGAAAAGGACATCCACCTTGAAAGATGGCAGGATGATAGTATGACACCATATAAGTATGATTACCTAGAGTAGATCCCTTCTTTTTAGCTTCTCTTTATGTTGTTCACACATAAATGTCGCGAAATTTTGCTTTCCACTGCAATCAATAAGAGCTCCACAATATTACTACCTATCCATAGGATTCAATACCTTCTTGTGCTTGACACACATAAATGTCGTGAAATCTTGCTTTCCTTTGCTTGACAATCATTAAGAGCTCTCTGATGTTCTTGCCTATCCATAGGATTCAATGTCTTCTTGTGCTTGGAATAATGGCATTGTTGGGCACGAGATCGATGAATGTTAAGCCTTGCCATGCCGATACTTTCTTTGATTTGTCTCTCTTTTCTCCTTGCTCCTTACACTTTTATGGATGTGATGGGATGAAATTGTTCACTATTTGGCAAAAATGATTCAATGTCTACTTAAATGGGCCATCACGCTAATTGGATCGGGATAGATGTTTCAAAATTGCGAGTGTCTCATTTTTGAAATTAAGAAATTTTATTGCTTCGTATTCTTGATTATATTCCCCATTGTTCTCGGCTCAGATACTTCACCATGAATTTTACGGAAATTAGATAATTGAGCTAGCTAGCCACTTACTCTATTGAGATATGTAGATCTCACTATGTTCTTTGCATTTATGAAATTTTATTGTTTAGTGTTCTTTAGTAAGGTTTTTTTCTTTCTATTTTGCATTGTTCTCGGTTCCAATAGTTCATGATGAAATTTAGAGAACTTGAAAATTGAGCTAGGTAACCACTTACTCTATCGAGATATATGTAGACCTCCTGTGAAGCTATGATTTAGCTTGCACATTATGTTACATAATCTTGTCGGCAAGGTATGCTACTAGGTACTTTGCATAGCTCAACACTACAATGGGTAAATTACCATGTTCATTTCAATGATAGATCGCTTTGTGTACTTCATACTTTCCGGGAACACCATGAGCATCTTGAAGAGTTGAGGACCTCGATTAGCCAAAACTACTTTCTTGGTTCCCGGCAATTCTTCTTTGCCTCATCAATTCCTAATACTAGATGTTCATCTGTGCTATTCTTGTGGTCAACCGCAGGCGAAGACAATCTCACATGCATGTGCGGTACTTTAAACCCACTTCCATAGGTTCGACAACAAAATTCGGTCGATCCAATTTTAATTCTGACTTGATTGTATCATGAATTTAGGAGGAGTTAGGTGTTTTTTTGGATGATTAGGCTCGTAGAACTCAACCCACAGTCCTGCGGTGAGGCATTACTCGTATAAAGAAACAACGTGTGTAAAAATATTTGTACCGATTTGCTTTTTAAGAAAAAAATACTAAGCCAAAGCATTGCTAGATCTAATTTCTTGTTTTAGTTCCACTTGCTTACCATGGAAAAGTGTGTAATCGATTTTGATGTTCGATGACCATTTTAGATTATCGGCACAATGTCTTTGTCTTTGCATTAATTCTTGTTGTCACATCATACGGTAGGTTTTTGAGGTCATGCAGGTTCTTTGTTGCATGGCCTTGCATGACCTTGGGTTTCTTGCTAGTATGAGATGAAATACGGTAGATAAGAAAATTTATCTAACTTTAATCAACTTTACTAAATAGAGTAGTAACTTTTATAATTTGCTTTTAATGACTTAAAAGACCTGGTGAGTGGTGATCGAGACGTCACTGGCGCTGGCAACCTTCATCACGTAGGTAGGCGAGTTGCCCTGCGGACTGCAGCGCACGCCATGTCAGACTTCTGAGAATGAGAACCCAAATTTGGCAGAAGGTGTTTTATTTCAGTTAAGGGATGTCTGAGATCGTTTGATAACTCTTTGAGTTACGAAGATCTTGTTGGAAATATGCCTTAAAGGAAATCATAGAGATGATTATATTTCGTTATGTTTATAATATTAGATAATATGTTATCTTGTTCCTGGAATAATATCGTTAATATTTATTAAGTATGTGACTTAATTGTGAAACTCTGTATTTCTACGATGATTATTCTTAAACGTTCCCTAATCGGAAACATATGAGAACACATATGTATAGACTAGCATATGTATTAGTTGATGACTATATTTCACGAGTCATAGATATGGAGTATCAAACCAATAATATGGACATATGTTATCGAACATGGTGTTGGTTTGACCCACCTTGAGATACTGTTGAGATTGTTATGATTTCATGTGTCATCAATTGGTCTAAAGCAATGATGATGTATAATTCTTAGATCTGAGATCAGCATGGTTTCCTACATATATAATAGTACTCTTAGGGGTTGCCAAATGCTACTTAAATGGCGGGTAGTTATAAAGGTAGCTTTTGGGTATACTATGAAACATCACGAGAATATGGTGGTGGGATATGGGATTTGCCCTCCTATCATAACGGAGAGATATATCTGGACCCTTCGTTGTGGTTGGATAAAGAAAGCGCATGGCCATACCACTAGTGGTCGAAGTGTCGACCACATGAAGTTATTTGACACTTGATTGAGAAAGTATTGAACCGTTCATGGATGAAAAATTATCTCAAGCGGAGTTCAACCGGATGTCGTGAGGCAAAGGGAGAATAGACAAGCGGTCGTTCGGTTCGACCGAATCTGGCTGATGCATTATAGACATCTGAGCTGGTAAATGATCTGGTCGAATATAGTCACTAGCGGTCGAATGGAGATATGAGCTGGTGGTAGGCTGCTTTCGAACATAGTCCGAATTGGTGGTATGGAAATACAAGCTGGTCGTAGGCCTTTCTCGAACATAATCACTAAGCGGTGCGTGGGGAGTTCTGAAATAGTCGTAATTAAGTATTGGTAGTCGTAAGGATTTACGTCTTGGTCATAACTAAATATGGATTTGGTCGTTGACTAGATCTGGTGATCGTAAGTGATAAGGACCTGGTCGTAGATCATATTGTATTAAGATTCGTCCGATATATTATATATGTGTTTGGGAATCGTTATGTCCTGCTAGGTGTCGCTAACGACTCGTGGTCCGAAAAGAGTTTCAGAGTCACAATTACACATGAACCTATAGGATCGCACACTTTAAGGGATAAGATTTGATTTGGATGGTGATCCGAATTCTTGTAGGCCACGAGTTCTTAATGGGCCTCAAGTTGAGACCCATCATGGATGCCTATATATAGAGGCGTTGGCATGGGGTGGGGTGAGCCTTTTGAAGAATTCTCGAAATCCTAATAGCCGCCTTCCTCATCCAATACCACGCCGGCGCTAGCACTCTAGCACGTGGTGTCCTGCCCGTATGTGTGGATACCTTAGAGGTGTTGTTGTGAAGCATCGATACTAGGGCGATTCGCAACTTCGTGATGATCATAGGAAGCGGGAGGAGAAGATGTGCGTGAAATGCGACTACTCTTGTATCAACTCGCTACATCGACTCTACTTCGCTATGAGTCGGTGTATCTAGTCGTAATCCATGATCTATTACTAGCGGAGATTCCTTGGTTTCTTGATGCGTAGTCTACCCATAATCCTCTGAGATCTAACAAGCGTAATTGGATCTAGTATGTCTTGTACTCCATTAGTTGTCTTGCCATCAACATCTTGCGTTTAGCGCCATCTTTTTTTCGCAACCTGGAATGGCTTGCCGCGCCTGTCCTTTAAGCAGCCACCAGTTAATAGAATCTTATCATATCGATGAAATGAAACCCTAATTAGCTAATGTACTTTCCCCTTCCCTATTCTCCCTTCTCCTCCCTTAGTTCTCATCTTTTTCTCCAAATCCTCTGTTGTTTGTGTTCTATTATTTGAGATTTCGGGATCAACATTATTGGTCCTAACATTTTGGTATTAGAGCTAGCCAATCCTTGACCTATTTCACAAGAACTGAGTGGTTCACAAGTGGAAAGGGTTGAGGAGCAAGTTTCCTTGTAAAATTCGAATCTGATCGTGGAGACTTAGATCGGTGAGGAAGATTAAATCTAGTAGCAAGGGTTGGAGAGAGTCTCGGACTTTTCTCTGTAAAATTCTAGAGCTATTAGAAGAGGCGGAGATCGAGCAAGATGCCGAGAGGAGTTAAGCATGGTGTCGAAGAAGAGGAGAGTGAATCCCATCTGGCTGGTGAAGTATCAAGGGAAGGTTATTGGAGATGATTACTCAGAATAAGCAACTGGGTGATAATATTCGACAATTGCAAGTTCGATCTTGAAGAACACTATCCATATACAACGACAAATGGACAATTTGATGAACTTGATCTTGTCAACGAAGGTAAAGGGGCCAAAAGAAGGCATAGTGCATCCTACTATGACCGAAGGCACCGACAGTCACCTGGGACAACAATAAAACGAGGGAAGGACCATAGCTAATGGAAGAACAACACCAACTCCTGGGAGTGGTTACTCCTTTGCACCACCACCACCATGCTCAGGTATGAGAGGACCGCTGGGTACACCTCTCCATTATGAGGATACTCCTATGCTACCTGCAACTAGTGGAGTCAATTGGTACCAACCAGGGGCCTTACCACCACTGATAGCTACCCCTCCGATAGTGGCCACGTCACAATTTTCTATGGGTAACATTAAGACCGCAATGTGTCCTTTGCCCAATAACACCTTATTCTTGGCAACCATACTATAGTGGTCACCATGTAAGGGCATAACCACACTATGATTAGACTACTTGAGGCACAACAATTGGGGTTAATCAACTTTACTCTAGAGTAGTAAACTTTTTATAATTTGCTTTTAGCAGCAGCTTAAAAACCTGGTGAGTGGTGATCGAGGCGTCGCCAGGCGCCAACGCCCGCCACCTTCATCACGTGGCTAGGCGAGTTGCCGTGCGGACTGCAGCGCGGGCAGAGGCGCACGCCGGCCATGTTAGGCCTACTGCAACCGCGGTTACGGCCCAATCTCGTCTCCAGCAATCAGCTGGCCCAGATCCAGAGCTACTTACAGCAACACAACAAGTACACAAGAACCCCACCCCAAAAAAATAAAAAAATCAACAAAATGCTCATGCACGATTAGGTCACGGGTTACCTAGCCAACTATGAGCAGCAAAGCATGTCCCAAATCAACACGTACGCATGAGCTAGTGATGCCACTGTCTGGTGATCCACACACGGACCTGGAGACACCACAGGCTGGCTTGGCACCAACCACTCAATTTGCTCTTCAGTCTTCACACACACACACACATAATGACAAAGCCTATTATCTATCAGTTTATCTGATCATACAAGTCCACATGTCTGTCAATGCACGAGCCTCTCAATCAAGTCTAAGATTTACAGATAACACGCACACACGTAGGTACAAACACACACTGCAATCATGCCCCAAATCAACTAGACAAACAGAAGCCTGTCGCACCAAGCAGACACCAGCAGCAGCAGCAGCATCTGAATGTACTCCATGCATGGCTCACTCAATTATACAAGACAACGAGGCGAGAATTAGCTGTCATGTCCTAGCATCCAGATACAAGTAGAGCTACTCCTCAAAGCCTATAAATAGGCAACTCCAACTTGTGCATACAAAGATATATAGAAAACAATACGTGCAAGAAATCTAGTTACTTCTCTGCTACGTCTTCTTCTTCACAAGCATGGCCATGGGTGGAAAAGCAGGCGACCGTCTTCTTCTAGAAGCTTACAGGAGCACCTGCAGGCAAGGAGGATTCGCTCCTTCCACGGCGTGGGCAAGTCAAGTCCAGGATAGCACGCATCCTGATGCACTCCATCACTTCGGCACTTCTCAGGGCTTTTCCGCGGCTTCCTGTTCTTGATCACAAGTGAATCTGTGAATGCTACCAACTCTGTAAATCTGTCATCAGGTGTTTGTGTAGCTTGTCTGCACTGTAAATTTTCGTCAGATGTTGGTGATGTGGAAAGATCGCTGCGTTTTCTGTGCAATGCATTGTTCACTCACACCTACCTTCCATGCTTTGATACTGTGTGTTGCAGTGCTTTGCAACTCAGTTTGATCCTTTTGTCAATAATTCTCACTAACCAAGTCTCTCATCTATATCTACATCATCTGAATACCCGAGACCAATAGTGGTACCTGATGGATTGATGCTTACGCCAATTAGGTTCCTCCTCAACCATGTTCACTGAAAAGGATAAGAACAACTGATCTACTTGATGATGCTGCAGTGATTTCCTTTTTGCCGCTTCATCTGTCTAGACAATGACAAAAGTAATTTCATTTTCATGCCACCACAGTACGACGATATGCAATTGCTGCACAAAATGGTTTCACATAGAAATAACCTCGAAATTAACATGTTGTAGGGATACAGGTAGACTACACTAGAGTAAAATAAAAAATTTCTACCACGTATAACAATAAGTCATACGAGTAAAAGATTATATATGATTACCACTAGACGTGCAGTGCAGCGGAAAAAGAATAGGAACAACCCAGTCCAACGTCATACGTATCGATGTAGTGGGCGTATTGGCATGTCGTCTCCTCGGTAGCTCCTTGCGTACATCGCGGATCGTCCTCGATTAGCACAGCAGCGTCTCTATGGTATCCACCGTCGAGGATAGAAACGCTTTGCGCCGATGTGCTAGCACCAACGCTGCGGCAAGGCCTTGAGAGGATTCTGGTTAGGGTTTGATGGGTGGTGCAACATCCTCCCAAAAGACCGTGCCTCCCTTATAAAGAGCCACCTTAGTGGAGCCCTATACTAGGGGCCTATTAAGGGCCAAGTCCATACCTAAGCGGATCATATTCAAACTTATTAGTTTCAGCGATTAAGTGTGTGACCTTATAGGTTCATATGCACTTGGCCGTAACCTGGAAACTCCTTTCCCATCACAAGTCTGTAGAGGTCCTTAACAGGACATAGCGACCCCTCGAATACACTCAAATATCATCTCGGACAAATCTATATAGTGTGCATGTGCTAATCCCTTTGCCCCATGATACGGATCGAACTCAAGATGAGATGTGTGTCATACTATAATAGCTCGATCCTTCACTCGATCTTGTATGTGGATTATACACTTGTGGTTGAAACTTCAACCACATTGATATAACCATGCACTTCTCTAATCCAACCACATCAAAGGCAGGAGATATCACTCATGTTAAATAGGAGAGCAAATTCCATCTTGTAAAACACATTCCTCTACATGTGTCATAGTAAACCCAAACGCTACCTTTATGACTACCCGATTCACGGAGTAGCGTTTGAAAACCCCAAATAAACTATGCATGTAGGAAACAATGTCGATCTCGGGTCTAAAGATCCTACATACACTATGTATGAGACCAAGCGATGACACTTAAGAATATAACAATTCTTGCGATGTCTCAAGGTGGAGTCAATCAACATTATATTCTCCAACATATGTCCACATTATTGATTTGATATCTACGCATCCATGATCGTAAAACATGACCATCAATCAATACGTGTTGATCTATAAATTATAAGTACCCACATAATGATGTAAGATCGAGGATATTAAGAATAACAACGTAACATGAATAAAGAATTTCACGAATAAGTCACATACTTGTTAAACAATATAAATGATACTTCATTCAAGAGACAAAATAACATATTATTCAATAGTTCGTAAACATAAAAGTGCTACAATCATCTCTATGATTACCTCTAGGGCATATCACACTACTACAGAAAGGCAAATACTGGACGCCTGATCACAGACGGTTCATCGAAACCATCTGTATTAAACACAATCTCAGATGGTTTTTGTTTACTAACCGTCTGTATTATTCTCCGTCCTAAAAACCGTCTGTGAAGGGGTCATATCACAGACGGTTCATGTTTAAAACCGTCTGTGAAGTATTACATCTGATTCTAACCAAAAACGTCCATGAAGTATCACGAGCGGTTCTAACCAAAAACCGTCTGTAATATTCGGTTTTTATCAAAACCGTCTATGATACTTCACGACGGTTTTAAACATAAACCGTCGTGATATTACTACATATCACGAGCGGTTTTATTAAAACCGTCGTGATAATTAACTCATCACGAGGCGGTGCGATGTACATATATAGCTCTCCAGCGAGTCTTCTTGATCTCCATCTCTGGCGCTTCTGATAACGCGGGAGATCGCCAAGCCGTGAGTCCATCGCCACTCCGTGCGGTTTGAGTATCGTCTCACCTCCTGAGCCGCTCGTGTGGTCCATTTCACTATTGTTGCCGAGGAGCTTGCCGTAAATCGCCTCTGTTCACCGATCGACGACTAGCCGCTTGCACCTTCCTCAACTTCATTGACACCTTCCTCGTGATCGAGATGAGCTCTTTGGAGCATAAGCATCCTTTAATTTGAGTAGTTTGAGCGTTTATGCGAAATCGCTAGTGAAGCCCATGGCGCCGCCACGCAGGACATTACCGTCGGCTCGCCTCGAACGACCTTAGGGCCCCGAGCCACGACTATTAGCAATGCGATGTCACCTAAGCCCAAATTGAGCTTCAAATCCTCTGTTTTTAATCATTTAGTTAATAAACTAACGAGTCTATGACATGTGGGACGCCATAGATTTTATAAATAAAATCATGAAATAAAAAATGAGTCACTAACAAGTAGGGCCCACATGTAAGTTAATAAAATCCGAAAAAATGTAAAAATGAAAAAACCACCTTTAGTTCGAGAAAAATCGCTTTCTCTATTGGAAGCGTAATTAAACTCTCATAAAATCGCTTTCGAAGTCACCCTTTTATTTATTTCGGGGTTTTCAATACGAACCGTGTGATAGACCGAAATTGGATGTGCTTGAGAACAGTGTGAGTGAAGAGTACATTAATGGTGTGTGTTCTTTTACAAGAGCTGCGAGGAGGATATGTTGAATAAGGGCGGAATATATGTCTTGTCATATATCACGGACGGTTGTTAGTGAACCGTCATGATACATCACATATCCTGAGCGGTTCTACTTTAGAAATGCTGTGATATCCATCTATTTATATTAGGACTAGGGTTTGCCCGCCTCCCATTGAAGCGATTAAATTTCTCAACTCCTCGCTCCTCCTCCCCAAGCCCGGCCGTCACCGTCGTCCTCGCGCCACCTCCTCCTCGAGCAGGCGTGACTCCTCCCAGGCCGTCGGCGTCGCCTCCTCCTCTAGCTGGCGCGCCCACTTCCCCAGCCCGAGGCGCCTCCTCACTGAGCCCGCCGCCTCCTCCTCCCCCAGGCCAGTCGCCTCCCCTTGACACCGCCTGCTTTGCTCGGTGTTGCTCCTGCTCGTCCTTTGTAACACCACCTTTTGAGCCTTTACGAATTTTCAAAATAAAAGAACCATTTTGTTTTGATGAGAATTCAAAGCTTAACTTGAGAATTTGGGATGGACTTCAATTGACTAAACCAAACTTCAACTAATCCTAAAGTTTGGTTCTTTAGAGATGTTTGAGCTCTTGTGTCGACCTCCCTTACCTCTGTTTGTTCTTCCTTCCACAGGCCCGACTCTTTCGTTCGGACCTCCCTCACATCTTTTGCTTGGACTATTGAGATCACCTCTTTGTTGGTTGAATCTCTTTATGATTGAGACCTCCCCTGTGGTTCGGATATCCCTCCTTGTTCGGACCACCCCTTTGGATTGACCTCCTCTTGGGACCGTCCACCCATGGCGTTTTAGCTCGGGTGTGTGTTTCAAATGACCTTGATTTTGAAATTCTAATTTAGGATTTAATTTCCTTCGTTTGGACCTCCTGTGTTCATCGGAATCTTTTACGTATTCATGAGGACCTCCACTGTGTCCTTTAGGACCTCCTCCTTGTCTATTTATACCTCCCTATGTCCTTGGGACCTCTCTATGTCCTCTAGGACCTCCTCCTTATTTATTTGGACCTCCCTCATATGCATTAGAGCCTTGGCTTGATCCAGACCTCTATCGCTTGTGTGCCGATTCGATTAGCGTTGGGCGGTTTGATCTTAGTGAGGCGTTTGGAGGTCGAGCGTCCCACTCCTTTAGAATCGTCCGTCCGTATTGGGCGGCCCCGATCTGTTGAGGCGTCGCTCGGTTGAGCGGTCCAATTGCCTTGACCCGTTCGATGGAAATCCATTGGCTCCCTTCTCCGCTTTTTATCTAACTCTGTCGGACCTCCCCTTGCTAGATCTGGCGTTAAGACCTCCCTTTGGAGATCTTAATTGTTCAGACCTCTCCCTTGCTAGATCTGACCGCTAAGACCTCCCCTTTGGAGATCTTAACCGTCCAGACCTCCCCCTTGTTAGATCGGCCACTAAGACCTCCCCTTTGGAGATCTTAGCAGTCTAGACCTCCCCTTGCTAGATCGGCGCTAAGACCTCCCCTTTGGAGATCTTAACCGTCGAGACCTCCCCTTACTAGATCTGGCCGTTAAGACCTCCCTATTTGGAGATCTTAACCGTCGGACCTCCCCTTAAGGATCGGACCGTCGGGACCTCCCTTACCTCTGCGTGATCCCCACTGGGTCTCATGAGACCTCCCTTGAGCTTTGGTGGCCCCATTTGGCGGTGACACTCCTATTTCTTTATTCTTTGACCATGTCCTTTGCATGGGAGTCTTCCCACATTTAATACCTATTGTATCGCATTAAATGCTTCTACCTTTTGCTGACACCGTGCTATTTTTATGTCCCATCTTTGCTGCTCCCATTGTCCTTTTCACCAACTCTTGAACATGTGTAACCATGGGTTTCAGGTGGCCACTGCTATATAAGCTTGGCGACCCTTCCCTTTACTCCTTTGGCTCATTTCCACTCTCTGGACCTCCCCGGCCCGCTCCTTGGATCTCCTCCAAACCGACCTAGCCTCTGTGTTGGTTTTATTTTGAAGTTCATTAAAGTTTCCTTGGATCTTATTTGAGCTTTGTGTTGAGTTGCTTTGGTTTCCTCGTGTAGATTGTGAAGACACTGCGGAGCAAGAGCTCTCTGAAGAGGATGACGTCCAAGCCTTTGAGCAAGGCAAGTTATACCCTTGACCATGTTGCACCCATTACTTCAAATGTACTATGTTCTGTCTTAAAGGTCTATGCATGCTTACTTTACTAAGTTATTTCAATACCTGTCTTTAAATCCATAGCTATACCTAAATCCTTTGTATGGCCCCTGTTGACCTTGAATCAAACATATTGTCACCATAGGAAAACCCGGTTGCTACATTAGTGAGAACCAGGAGCAATTGTGAAATCTTATGCTTAGTCTTGCTTAGACCAAAAGTATTTGATTCGGGGGAATTTTACCAATATGACCAATACTGTCAAAATAATTTAAAACTATGGTATTGGGTTGTCATGGAGGTTTTGGTAAATGTTTTGAAAAGCAAAAGAAAAGGAAAATGGATTTGGACTTGGGCAAAGTGGTTTGATTGGCTGGTGCAATGTTTATGCATGGGCTTAAATCCTGGGTAAGGTTGAGGTCCAGGGGTTTGTGGTGGTCGCCCAAGTCAGTTGAGGACCGGTCTTTGAGCCACAACTTGCTATGCCTTTAATGGGGTTTTGCCTCACCGTACAACCACATGTCTCCAGAATGGGGCGTGGGACCTGACCAACTAATTTGTAAAGTTCTACCACAGTTGTTCCACTTGGATGTGTGGGAGGTCTTCTAGGGCCTATGGTCTTTCATAACCTATGTTTCCCACCGTCGCAAGAGGGGGCCACGATCCTGTGGATTTGTATCCAATGGAGGTGAAACCTTAGCGAGGAGGGACTGTGGTGGAATAATGCATTGTAAAGGCCTTGTCATGAGCTCTAGAGCTCTTACCTTGGCGATGAGGGGTGGCATTGGCGAATCTTGGGACAAACTAGAAAAATCATGTCATGTGGGTAAAGTGTACAACCTCGTAGAGTGAAAACTATTGAATAGCCGTGTCACGGTCATGAACATGCTAGCAAAAGCCACTCAAAGTTAGATATTGGTTTTGTTTGCAAAAGGTTTTGGATAAACTGATTTTAGGATGTCTATCCCATGGTTAGGCGGTAGGAAACCTTGTGATAGGAGGGTATCATTCACCATTTGATGATGAATGTTATCTAAGCGAAAAATGGAATTTGGTAAATGAATTTTAGTTATTGTATATCGCCTTGGAACTTAGTATATGTATTTGAAAAAACTTGGCTTTACACAAATCAACCATATTATGCCTTCCTTTGATATTCGATATGCATGTCATTATGTTATTTGTCGGGTGTAACTTGCGAGCACGATTGTTGTGCTCACTCTTACTTGAAACTAATTTTTGAGCAGGAGAGGACTTCCTTGATGTGATGAAGACTAGATTAACTAAGTAGTGCCCTCCGATGATTACATGGTGTATTGGATGGACTTGCCTTTGTTCATTGTGTGTTTTGCTATTGTCGGTCTGTAAGAAAACTTTGTAATCAACTCTATTGCTGTTAATAAAGTCTTTTGTGAATGTGTGTTATCACTTGTATTTGCTGTGAGAACTAGCCATTGATCTTTGGGACTGGTTCGGATCACAGGAGGGCTAGGACTTCTCCAAGCTCCGTGACCTCCTCGGGTTGGTCTCTGGACCTCCTCTAGATTTGGTCGTGGCTCTTGGGAGGTCCTAAGCCTCAATACCTCCTCGGGTCAATACCACGGACCTCTAGGAGGTGCAGGTTTGGACCTCTGGGAGGCACAGGAGGCTGCCTGAGAGGTCCTTATGACCTCTTGGGAGGTCTTGGTGGACTCCACAGGAGGTCTTGGAGGACCTCTCGGGTGGGGCCCTTGGTGGAGTCACCACATCCTTCTCCTCGGCCTTAAAGGTAACCAATGCTTGGGAGTTCTTGACCCGATGCCCCTTTCCCTCGCTCTTTCTATCAATAATCTGTCATGCTGTTTTAGGAATTTGTATTTGTTCTAGTCAGTTATTCATATGGTATTTGTTTTGATACTGCTACTAGAATATATTGCAATGTGGTGTGGTGGGCTTGAGATGAATGCTCTGTGATGATAATAGTCTTGTACTAAAATTGTTTTGATAATCGGGTTTCAA
Organism: Phyllostachys edulis; assembly: GCA_036346405.1. Taxonomy (NCBI): domain Eukaryota; kingdom Viridiplantae; phylum Streptophyta; class Magnoliopsida; order Poales; family Poaceae; genus Phyllostachys; species Phyllostachys edulis. Next base: position 57,488,086 of record CM070547.1, on the reverse strand, counting down.
CTCGAGCTCTAATTGGAATGCTTACTCTACATCTGATAGCAATATCAAAATGTTAAATATTAGCTTTATGCTGATTTCATTTGTTCACATGATGTTTGTGTTGAGCATATTATTCCTTTTAAATGACTTGGAGGATTTACATGTTTATGTGTGGATATCATGAGGATATGCTCATGATCTTAGGATGATGTTACAATTGGCAATGTCGTTATCGGTTTGTCGAAACATCGTTTTCAGCAAGTGTCAGGACAATCGGTTGTACCGGCGTTTAAGTCATGATGCGACCGCGATCTTGATATCTGGGCTTGTAGATGGCGGTCGTCTGCATCACGGTTGGCTGTTTGAGAAGCGGTATGGAATTTCAAAGAGGATGTTTTGGGGAGTTTTGGATTTCTTTGAAAGATGCGATAGCGGTATATGCTGCAGTATGGCCAGTAGTGCGGTAATCTGAAGCCTTTACTTGGCGGTAGTACCAATTCTGGTTCTAAGTTTCGTTTAACTTGGATAATTGTTTTTAGGTTAGTTCAAGTTCATGGGTTTCATTGCATATGTGTTGCATGATGCATGTTTTGACTAACGTGGGTCAAGTTGTGAAGAACTTGTTCTCGGAATCAATTTCTTTGTCTATTGTTGTGCAGGTTGCTTTGAGGTCAATGACGGTCAACGACAAGGATGATTGGGACTAAGCTTGGAGAGCTAAGGTCCAGAACGATCGGGGATGCCGGGTGAGGTCAATAGAGTCAAGCATGGTGCATAAGGGACAAAGGTGACCGAGCAGGCGATTCGGTCTGACGGAGTTGGATCAAGCGGCGCGAGGTCGGTCAAGTGCCATGGTGGTTTCGGTGGGGCGGATGGGAGAACTTGCCGACATGATGAGAGCCATTGGATCAACCTACGTGGCAAAGCATGGGAGGTGCTTCACACGGTTGGGACTCGGTCTTTACAAAAAGATCGAGAAGGGGTATTTAGTAATTTTACCAAATACCGCCTTGGTGACCTTTGCCAACTCACGGCGCAAGATGATGCAAGGTGAAGCGGATTAGGTCAAGAGATGAAGGCGGCGCTTTAAAATCGTGCGTATGTGACCCGTTTGTGTGTGGGCCTTAAGGGAGCCTATTAGGGTTCAATCTTCTAGAAGGTCTAAGCCTCCACTACAAATAGAGGAGGAGGTGGCTGCACCCCTCAACCCTTTCATTACTTGTAAACCCTAGTTTTGCTTTTGTTCTTAAGGAAGGATAGTTGGAGGTTAGGGTTCTAGAGAGTTGGATTTGATTTAGTGCTTATGTATTGAGTCTTTGTCCTCCATGGTGGAGTGGTACGTAAACCAATACCATATCAAATCAATCTAAAGAAAGTTCTCTCAAAGATGAGTCTAATTGCCTTCTTTCTCTCTATTTGGTGATTTGGGGTCTTTCTTTGATCCATGAGTTTTGCTTGGTTTCTTACCTTGATCTAACTTCTTTGTGACATGTCGGAACCCATCTAGGATCATCTTGATCATCATTCACCCACGAGCAAGTCTCTAGATCATCTTTTCGTTTTGACTTGGTTTTGAGCACCCTTCATTCAAACTGAAAAGATCAGAACTTTGGCATGGATCTCTCGATCTTTGATTGGAATAGGTTTTGACATCCTTAGGAAGGTGTGTTTCAAGTTTAAGTGAAGTTTGGAATTCTGGATCAAAAGTTCGTCAATTTTGATTTCATTTTGAGTTGTTTACTATTCATCTGCTTTTTCTTTATTCATTACGGTTGAACCGACCACGACTCATCGGTACAACCAGACCTTTGTTCATCGGTACAACCGGTATTGTTCATTAATCTTTGTTCATCATTGTTTTTTGTGTTTTTGGTCATTTCTTTTGGGGGTTTGAAGGGATTGATTACCGTCTTACGCTTTACGCTTATATATATTGATCTTCATAGTTCTCATAGCTATTGGAGTCAATATCATGTTTGAATCGGATCAAAGTGAAAAAGTGGCGTGCTCCTATTCACCCCCTCTAGTCGCCTTTACGGTCCGACAAGTGGGATTAGAGCCGGTTAGTTCAATCTTGATCTTAGGTCCTTTGAACTGGCGATGGATAAGTACTTGACCAAGCTGCATGTCTTCGATGGGCTCGACTATGCCTATTGGAAGAATTGCATGCGAGTTTTTCTTGAGCGAAGGACAAGCTATATGGGAGGTTATTGAGCCCTTTCGTTTTGCGAGTTGCTTTACTGGCCGGCGATCCTTTTGGCTAACAACAACAAGGCAAAGAACCTTTTATATCTTTGGGCTTGGTAGATAGAATGCGATAGGATTTGCAACCTTAAGACCGCACATGAGATTTGGCACACCCTCGAAACTTACCATGAGGATCGTCTCAAATCAAGCAAGTCGCCGGACAATCTACAGCGAGTATAACAAATTCGAGATCGTCTGGTGAGAACATCGATGGCGTTTTTACTCGCTTTAACAAGGTGATCAATCGGATGAGAAGTGTTGACATTGAGTACTCTCAATCGAGAATGCCACCCACCTCTTGGTGCAATCAACACCAAGGAGTGGGAGATCAAGGCTACTACTATTGAGGAGAGCGTCGATCTCTCTACTCTTACTTTGGAGTTGCTTTATAGCAAGCTCAAAACTCATGAGATCAAGAGGTAGCCTTCCTAAGAAGGATAACATGGCTTTGGTGGCTGATTCCTCAAAGGACTCTGATGGTTCTTAGAGTCTTCTTCTGGTTTTCTCTTGCTTGTTTATCTGTTGTTCAAGGAGAAGAGTTTGAGAGTCTTCTGAGGCTGATTTAGCTCTTTTAGTCGAGAAAGTCACACGAGCATATAACAATGTTAGAAACAAGAAGAGAGGTGGCCCTGTGACGTGCTATGAGTGTGGAGAGCTATATCATATCCGGGCAAACTGCCCCAAGCTGAAAGGTTAAGAGCAACCACAAGGAGAAAAAGCCAGCTTGGAAGAAGCCTCAAGGGAACAAGTCCAAGTACAATGCTGCCAAGCTCATGAAGGCCGCTCACCGGGTCCTTGCCGCTTTTGGAGAGCAATCCATGAGCGATGTGGACTCCGGGAGCGAGGAGAACAAGGAGGAGGAGCTCCCTCAAGACAAGAAAGGGAAGGCCAAGGACTTCACCGGCATGTGCTTCATGGCCGACATCGTTGACATCAATGACAACGATGAGGTACCTCTTTCCTATGATGTTCTTTCTGCTAGATGCGACGACATGTTTGAGCAACTCATGAGTCAGGATAAGGCCTTAGAGTTTACCATGGCTAGGAACAAGGACTTAGAGTCACAAGTAGATAATTTGACATTAGAACTTACAAATGCTAAGACTCTTAAATCTAATGAATGTTCCTCTTGCCATGCTTTACATTCTGAATTTGCTAAACTACAATCTGCTCATGATATTGCTTTGCATCAACTTGAAAATGCTAGGACTAAGCTAATTGATGTTAAATCTGCTCCATGTGAAAAATGCTTAGAGTCTAGTAAGTTGGATGCTTTAGGGAATGTTAAATCTAGCTTTTGCTCTTTCTGCATAGAACGTGAACATGAAGTCAAGGACATTTTAGAAGCAGTTAGAGCTAAATATGCCAAGCATAAGGACACAATTGAGTCTACACCTTGTGCCTCTTGTGCAACCTATAAGCTTGAAGTTACTCATCTTAAAGAGAAACATGCTAGAGCCATTAAGGCCAAGACTTGTGAATCATGTGTTAACTTTGGAAAAAAATGCTTACCTTAAGGACACTTTAGAAATTCTCTAAAGGTAAGAAACAACTAAACATGATTGGACACATCTAAGACTCTTTATAAGAAGCAAGGTTTAGGATACAACTCTGCTTGAGGAGACATCCAAGCCTAATATCATTGAGGTCTTGGAAAATGGCTTAGTTGAATTCAAAACCCAACCTACAAAAACTATTTTTAAATCTGCAGGGTTTGTCCAACCTTCTTTTGAGGCAAAAGGTGCTTCTCCCAATGGTACCAAATACCATTGCACCTATTGCAAGAAGAGTAGATATTTGGTAGAGTTCTGTTGGCGTAGGTTAAAAAATGTTAGGAGAAATATTGCTAGATTTTTATCTCATCAACCTAGAGCTTTTATGAGACATGGTCACTTAGAAAATAAGAAACCTGGACTAGGATTTGTTTCACATGCTCATCATGTTCCTAGATAGGATGCTTCTCATGTTAAAGTAACCATTGCTCATAATAAATTTCTAATAAAATCAAGGATAATATACGCTTTGCATACTATTAGCAGAGCGTGTGTCTCGATCTTTGGGTTCCCAAGTAAAGCTTTTAACTAACTTGATGTTGAGACACATCGTTCTTTATGCCTTGATTTTTAGGATCACTTGGAAGGAGGAAGAACATGTGGTTAAATCGACTCATTTATTTACACCACATATTAGGAGACTCAAGATGGTTCACTTCCTTCCTTGATGATCGACGGTGATGACTTCATCACCTTCGGAGATGATACATAAGGGCGGATCGAAGGCTGGATCGTCGGGGTGAGCGACAAGTTCATTCTCAAGGATTTCGCTCTTGTAGACAAGCTAAGGTACAACTTGCTTTACATTTTTGACTTCTTGATGGTGGCTCTGAAACTTCGTTTTAAGAAAAATGCCTATCGTGTGCTTGATTCTGCGGTGAGCTTGTTTTTGGGATTTCTAGAGTTGGTAGAATTTTTGGAGCTGATTTTTACGAATCTCTTCTTTGGATCTCTCAAATGTTTAATTGCATCTTCTTACGATATCGGCTTTGGCTTTGACGTTTGGGGCACATTGGTTTTGATCATCGGCGAGTTAGTGGCCTTGATCTCATGAGAGGTTTGCCTAAACTTAAAATTTGTCAAGGATGCTATATGTGCATACAGTAGGCATGGCAAGCAAGTTGCCGCCTCACACCCTTCATTGACTATGGTCATGGTGACGGACCAGAGACGGTTGCTTCATATGGATCTTGTTGGTCTGCTAGGGTTCGGTCGGTCGGTGGGAAATGGTACATTCTTGTCATAGTCGATGATTTTCAAGATACTCTTGGGTGTTCTTTCTTACTTGAAGGATGAGGCTTTTGATCATTATCATGATCTTGTTCTTCGTTTGGCTTTTGAACTTCACGGTGCCTTGAAAGCGATCCATGATGACAATGTACGGAGTTCAAAATGCTTCTTTGCCTCTTTTTGTCTTTGGCCTGATATTGAGCATCGGTTCTCTTCTCCACACGTCCCTCAACAAAATGGCATTGTGGAAAGGAAGAACGAGGACCCTAGTCGAGATGGCTAGGGCGATGCTAGATGAGTATAGCACAGGAGGTTTTGGGCGAAGCTATTGCTACATCTTGCCATATTTCAAACCGTGTCTTTTTGAGACCGTCTTTGGGCAAGACTTCTTATGAGCCGATTTAGCGAAAACCCTCTGTTTCGCATTTTAGTCTTTGGATCGATGTGTTTTATTTTGAAAGCAGAAACCTAGATAAATTTAAATCAAGGACTTGTGATGGTTTATTTACGGGTTATCCTGCTCATTCGAGGGTTTTCGGGTTTTAATGTTGAAACTAACATTGTCGGAGACATGCAATATCATTTTGATGAGACTAGCCACAGAGCTAGATCAGATGTTTGGTGACTTACGGTGATAGAGAGCATTTTGTTGAAGAAGATGAGGATGAACTTGATCTTGCTCCTCCACCTATTCTGATGTTCTGTGCAAGCTACCCAAGCTTCAAAACACCTTTCTGGCTTCACCTCAATTGAGGCTCATCTTTGCGACTTCTTCATCAACGATACTGCGGAGTCGAGGAGATGATATCTCCTGAGGTGCTCCATTGCACATTCGAAGCAATAGCCTCCGGATCAAATGATTGGTAATCTTCATGAAGCGAGTCACTCGCTCGGGTATCATGATCAAGTCTTTTCTCTCCTCTGCATTTGTAGGTTCTTTTGAACCCGATATATCACATGCTTTATCGATGCTAAATTGGGTCAATGCCATGCATGAGGAGTTAGAAATTTTGAAAGAAACATAAATTTGGAACCTTGTAGAACCTCCTAGTGGTTATAATGTTATAGGAACCCATTGGGTGTTCAAAAATAAACAAAATGAGGATGGTTACGTGGTTAGAAACAAGCCTAGATTGGTAGCTCGGGGCTTTAGCGAGTTGAGGTTAGATTTTGATGAGACCTTCGCTCCTATTCTAGATTAGAAGCCATTAGCATCTTGCTTGTATTTGCATCTAAAGGTTTTAGGTTGCATCAAATGGATGTTAAGAGTGTCTTTTGAATGGTTTTATAGAGAAGGAAGTGTATGTTAGACAACCCCTAGCTTTGAGAATCCCAAGTACCACGATCGTGTTTTTAAGCTATCAAAGCCTTGTATGGTCTTAAGCAAGCCCTAGAGCCTGGTATGATAGACTTAAGACCTTTACCTTAAGAATGATTTTGAAATGGGAAAAGTTGATAAGACTCTTTTCATTCTTAGGCATGGCAATGACTTTCCTTGTTGATTCGTTGATGATATTATCTTTGGTGGTTCCTCTCATGCTCTTGTTTTCGACTTTTAGAGACCATGTCGAGAATTTGAGATGAGTATGATGGGTGAGCTCAATTACTACGGGGCTACAAATCAAGCAATGCAAGGAAGGATCTTCATCCATCAAGCGAAGTACACCAATGATCTGCTCAAAGCGCTTGAGATGGGTATTTGCAAGCCGATCGCCACTCCATGGCGACCCATTGCTTTGGATCGAGATGAGGAAGGAGGCCGTGGATCATGGCAATCTTTACTGCGGCATGATCGGCTCTCTCTTGTACTGACGGCCTCAAGACTAGACATCCACCGTAGTGCTGCCTCTGTCTTGAGAGTTTGAGCGCCTCTGAGGACTTCACATCGCCAAGCCGTTAAGCGCATCTTCGGTATTACCTCTACCCTCGATATGGCATTTGGTATTCTGCTCTTCTTCGTTGTCCATTCGGGGTTTTTATTACTGATTTTGCGGGCTATTGGCTAGATAGGAAGAGTACCTCTCGCACTTGTCATTTCTTAGGCACTTCTCTTGTCTATTGGTTTTCTAGGAAGCGGTCTTACATTGCGGACTCTAGATCATCTGGAGTAGGAAGAGCTAAAAGCCGCCATGATGCAAAGCTACGAGAGGAGATTAGTGAATCCCTCAAAGATGAGATCTTGAATCCCTCGAGAGATGAGATCGATGATCGCGTCGAGCTGCAGCCTTAGCAGTTTGAGAAAGGATTAGGGAATTGCAACTCTCAAATTAGTTGCAAGCCCACCCCCCTCTTGTGCTAGCCGGCCCCCAAACTTTCGAGTAGCTGTGCGTCTAACCCTACCCCAATAGGCGATGGTAGATTTCTGTCGATGACATCGGGTAATAATTATTATCTCTGGAATGCTTGATCCATTGATAGGCCTATTGGAGTAGCTAATTTTGTCGTTATGTGAGCGGCTATGAAGTGCAAGTTCCAAGTGAGATATGCCTCTGTTGCCTAGATCTTGCTTGTGGCGGGTATATCCATCGATGTCGGGGCTTTGGTGCAGGTGAAAATCTAGTGTCGGGTTTCACAAAAGTGAATGTGGGCGGTGTTTGTGTCAATTTCAGGGCCGTCCCCTTGCATATTCCGCTAAGCAGCGAGGTCATGACTCTAGAGCAAGCGTTGGAACATTCATCCGATGGCCCAAGGGACATCTGCTGGAGCTACCGCTCGGTGTCAACTTCAGCAGAATGTCTGCAGCGGTATCAAATCCACGGTGGCGCCTGCAAAAGCTACTTATCTTGGCAGCGGCAAGGGCCGGTGCATCAAATACATCTACACCTGCGTGCTCGATCGACTCTTGTGAAGTCGACCTATACCATGCAGCGGCAAGAACCAAATCGAAGGCGATCGACTCTGTTACGATATCCCCTTCTTGCGTTGGCACAGAAATTCGTGCTAGGCGAGTGCGTTGGTCGGGGAGGTTAGACGACCCTACCCTAGGACGGCTTGCGACATTGCATACATGGTACATGGAGCAGGCCAACAAAAGCGGGTGAACAATAGCTTTCGGTGTCACCGTTAAGTTCAAGGAGGATCATTTTAACTCGTGCTTCAAGGCGTGTCTTCACGGTGACATTCGAGGACTTGTTACATCTCTTCAACCTCGGCAGCTCGGCGTCTCACTCATATGATGCTAGACAGCGTAAGTGTGTACAATCACGGTCCAGCGTTAAGTGTAATATTGATAAATGTTATATATAACTCCTTACTTTTGTATATAGATACATGATGTGCGAAGCGAAAGAAGGAATTCCTTTGGTAGGTTTCCTCGACCCACACGTGGTCTCTGAGCAAACCATCAAAGGCGAATGCAATATTTGTCGATGATTACGTTATAGAGTTTTTCTTGGCTCACATAATAAGGAATACATACTTTTGCCCTACAACTAGGAGTAATTGTTGCACTCTGGCTATACTTGTTGATTTGTACTTTATAAGCAACATGAACTTAGGTTTAATGACCATCTTGACATACATGTAGCTTCCTTTGGATTCTAATTGTAATTATACCAAAATAGAAATGAGTAATATATCTAGATTCCCTAAAGAGGACTACTCACAACTTCATAGTTATCTGGAATTTAATCAACATGTAAACACATTTCCACCATAGAAACTCTATTGTAGTCTTTCCTTCCTTTGCAATGGCTAAGGCTAACTTCTTGGAGTCACGTGGGGTGTTAGACATGTTATATGCTAGAGGAGGAATTGCGGGGAAGGTCATTTGCAACACGATCTAACTTTTACGGTACTGCTAGCTAGCACACATTAATCTGTATAACACTTTGTAGTAATGCCTCTCGAATTAAACAATTCTATTTTTGCGGTGACACGGCGTAGCCGTCGGGCATAGCGTCTGTGGATACTATGTTTGCCACAACATGGAACTACTCATCGGTTCGCGATCACCAATGATCCTCGGGTTTGTCAATCTTGCAACAATTATTTCATATATACTTACCAATTTATATAAGCACGAATTTAATCTTCCTATCGACGAGATTCGACCATCAGCTGAAGCTGCGTTGGAGCGAGCAGACTCATAAAGTTTGATCACACCTTGCGTCATTTTGAGCAGGTCATGTTATAAATCCGGATGGGATTTTCCACAGTGTAGATTGAACTTGATTGTGATAGTTTGAACTTAATGGTACATGTGTGTAAATTAATGTACATTAATGGTTAATTTTAGTTAATTGATTTGTGAATTGGATGTGCTTGTTTAGAAATGAATGCAAATTTGATGTGCTTTTGAAATGAATCACGAATTGGATGTGCTTGTTTGAGGAGGGCATGGCTAGCATTTCTGAGGCTAGCCAATAAGCGAAATAGATTTAGCAATGCAAAGAATATCCGAGATGATTTGTAGATGAAGCAAATGCATGATAGTCGAAAATCCTGACGGTTTGTTGATGTGATATTATGTATTACAGACGGTTGAAAACCGTCTTTTTGAAATAGATGGTTCTTCCACCCGAGGATCGAACACGGGTGGTAAGAACCCATAAGAACTGGTTTGGATACATTGTAATTCAACTTAATCCCTTTAGATTGACTCGGAATTTGAACTAAAATCTCTTCCAATTTAAAGAAATTGGCTCTGATCCTTCCCTATCCAAACAAACAAGACCTAAAAGGAACATACGGATTCATCGATACATATTGCTGTAGATAAGTTTGGACAGGACCTTTTAGATTAATCCTTTCGGATCGACAATTGTAAAGAATCACTCTTTTGACAAGGAATTGAATTGCTATCGCATTCCAAAATTGCACAATGAAAAGAGATTAGTTCTTTGAGAGCAAATAACTTATTTGGATGCACTTCAAAGTTCGGACCATACACATAGCGAGTTGAGCCGCAACATGGCAATATGTTTGAGGAGCAACTAAGCTCGGACATATGATGGGAGGCTTCCTATTATGCGCTTGATTGCAACATTTCAATACAACATATGCAACAAACTATTTTAACATCGCAACAAAAATGGGTTTTGTTTCAAAAATATTAGAAAAGGTTCAAATCTCTTCACAAAAATACTAAAAACTACTTATATCATTCCTATAAGAAGATGTACTCAAACAACTAGCATAAAAGTTAAAATAAAAATGAACATGCAATGATATAACTATTACAACAATTTGAAAATACTTATGCAACAACTTAAGTAAACACTTGCAACAAAATAATCCAAAAATGATATGTTCCCAACAAACTAAAATGCCATATGCAACAATTGAGAAAGATGTGTGCAACAATTTATAAAAACATTACAAACACCGGCAAAGTAAATATTACATACTACAAGATTTGGGAAAGATACGTTGCAACATCTGAAACACTTCTTGCAAAAATCAATAAAAGGAGTCGCAACATTTCAAGGGAACAAGGGCAACACACCTACCTAGAGAAGGAGGTGTGCGGCGATGGTGTGTGCGGAAATTGTCGGTGGAGTCGCGATGACAACGACAAGGCCATGCAGATGGAGCTCGGTTAAGCGCTCTCGGAGGCCACCGGTGGCGGCGGAGCTCGAGGCAAGATTGCGAAGGATGCATCTGATGGAGGTCGGGATCTTGCTAGAACTCGTGGAGGCCACGGCGGTGGTGATGGAGCTTAGGAAGCTGGTTGAAAGGAGGGCGAGGCATCGGCGGCACATCACTCTGATCACTGCGGCTCTATGAAACACAAGGCGGCGAGCACAGGTGCTCTGGTGGATTCGAGCTCTAGATCTGGTGGCGGTGATGTGACCCAACTCTAGGGCACCAAGAGATCCTCCATGACCTCTGGAAAGTCCACGGGACCTCCGGGAGGTCCATAAGAACCTCTCGGGCGATCCTGAAGACCTCCGGGAGGTCAGCAGAGACCTCTGGAGGTCGAGAAGAAACGTGACCCGAGTGAGCCTAGGAACCGAGGGAGCACCCGGCCTACCATAGCCACGCTTAGGAACAAGCGAGGAGGTCCGAGGCTCACCAAGACCACCCACGACCCTCGGAGGAGGTCGTGGAGATCTGAGACCTCCTCGAGAACTTCACACGCTCATCCTTTGTGCGGACATAGAGGTCGTGGCCTGCTCAAGGGTCCCTGTGAAACCAGAGCTAGTCCCAGGATCATGGCTAGCTCTTCCACGGCAACAACGATGATAACATAGCGACAACATAAGCTTTATTAATAACCAAAGGAATTGTTTACAAGAGATTTTACAAGCCCGCGAGGCAAAGCATAACAAAATGAACACAGAGCCACGGATACACCACAGAACCTGGCAATTTGGAGGCAATCCTAGTCGTCTGGACCATTTGGTCCACCGAAAGCGAATCACCTTAAAGCTCTCAATTCTGCTAAAAGATAGCATCAAGCAAGAGTGAGCACAACAACCGTGCTGCATAAGTTACACCGTCGAGATAACAAGATGACATGCATAATGGATATCACAATGGAAGGCTTAATATGGTTGATTTGCATAAAGCCATGTTTCTTTCAAATACATGTATTAAGTTCTAAAGCGATAATACAATAATTAAAATTCATTTTATCAAATCAGTTTTTCGGTTGGATAACATTCATCATAAGATGGTGAAGGATACCCTCGACATTAGGCTCCCTGCCCAAACCCATGGACTAGGCGGTCCCAAAACAATTTGAAAATCATTTCTAGAAATTCCCAAAGTCAGCAACTAACTTCAAGTGGCCTTTGCCCGTACGTCCATGACGGCGGACACGGCTATTGAATAGATTTAACTGCGAGAGGTTGTGCACTTTACCCACACGACATGAGTACTCTAGTTTGTTTGGCATGCTTAAGTGCCACCTCTCTCTACGAAGGTAAGAGGTCTAGAGCTCATGACAAGACCTTTACAATGCATTGCTCCACCACGCCTTTCCTTGCTAAGGTTTCACCCCCACATGGATGCAATCCGGTGAAGCCCCCTCTTGCACCGGTGGGAGCGATAGGTTATAAAGACCATTGGCCAAACAAGACCTCCCACACCTCAATGGGCGGCATATGGTAGAGTTTTGCAAATTAATCGGCAGGTCCACGCCTCCTGCTTTGGAGACATGTGGTTGCACGGTTTTGGCATAGCCCATTATAGGCATGGCATTGGTCGCTCAAAGACCGGTCCTCAAATGACTAGGGCGACTTCCACAAACCCAAGGGCATCGATCTATCATAACGACACGATCTCGTGCATAAACTTGCACCAACCAAGCCAACCAATTCGCTCCGGTCCAAATCCATTTTCATTTTCTTTGCTTCCCAGCAATACTTTCATACCTCCATGACAACCCAATGTCATGGTTTAAACATTAAGAAAGCAGTTGGTCATGTTGGTAAAGATTTCCCCAAATCAATACTTTTGGTCTAAGCTTAACTAAGCATGAGTTTTTCAAATGATTCTGGTTCACATTATTGGGTCAACAGATTTTTCCTAAGGTGACAACAAATTTGGTTCAATGTCAAAGTTGGCCATATGAGAGAAAGTGGTATAACTATGTGTTAAAAGGCAATTATTGAAATAACTTGGTAGAAATAGGCATGCATAATACTTTGAAGCGAACATAAATAAATTGAAATCTTTGGGTGCAATATGATCAAGAGTGTAACTTGCCTCTTGCTTGGTAGCTTAAGATTCTATTTTCTCACCGCTCTGGCTCTCTTAACGTCAAGATCTACGGCAAGAAGCAGATTCAAACAACGATCAAATAAAGAACCAGCAGAGCTCCAAATAAAGAACCAAAAGAACTTGAGAGGAGGCCTCAACACTCAACCAACATGAGAGGTCCAAATTTCAGATTAGGTTCTTAGGGAGGAGGTCTAAGCTTACGGAGGAGGGTGGTCTTTGCAAAAGACCCCAAGGAGTGACCTAAATAATACAGAGGTCTGAGGAAGTAGTTCTTGGCGAGGTCGAGAGGAGGTCCTCAAATAAGGGCCATAGAAATCCGGAAGGTGTCTACGAGGAGGTCTGTGAAGGACACGACCCGTCAATCTGATGACCAAAATAAGAGTGAAGCGGACCACGGAAGAACTTACGAGACAAGGAAGAACAATGGAGTGAGGGGAGGTCACAGCAACACAAGGTCTTCCTGGAAAGCCATTGACTGAAAGCCGGGATGGTGAATGTGAAAAGGGTAAAATGGGAGAGCTCACTGGACTAATTATAGACAAAAAGGGGTGAAGAAAACTAGAAATACATATGTCAAGGATAAGTATGGAAGTAGGTCAAAGATGGGTGAGTGGCGGAAGCGGTGTCACTACCACCAGTTTAGAAATACGAGAAAGGGCGACTTATGTTGCTTTGGGAAGGGACAAAGAAAAATGTCGAGATGCGGTTAAGTGACCCAATTCAAAGTAAAACACCACGTATATGGATGCATTTAATGTGACAAGACCGCATTAAATGCTCAATATAACTCTTGTGGCGGAGGAATTGAGAATGGTTAAGGCTGGCGGGTGGGGTAGGTCAAATTAAACAGATCGGGTCAAAGGGAGGTCTTGCCCATGAGAGGATCCTCGAGGAGGTCTAAGAAACTAAGAGGTCTGATATACACAAAGGAGGTCCGAACATGGGGAGGTCCAAATACACATGGAGGAGGTCCAAGTGACTAAGGTTAGGACAACGAGGACTCCATCAAAGGAGGTCCCATGACTCAGGAGGTCTCGAAGTGGAGGAGGTCGAGAGATCGGAGGAGGTCTGGACATGGGGAGTCTGACGGTCGGGATCAACAACAGGAGGTCTGACAGTGAGGATCTCTTCAAGAGATGTCCGCGAGGAGGTCCCAAGCCAGCTAAAAACCACGGAGAGGTCTGGACAGGAGGTCCAAGAACTACCAAGAGGTCCCGTGGTTAAGATTAAGGACAAGTTGAGGTCAGGCGGTTGGATCTCAAGAGGAGGTCCAACGGCCAAGATCAACGTGAAGGTGAGGTTCAAGGAGAGTAATGCAGGGAGGTGCGGACCTTAGGATTCAAAAGTAAGGGAGGTCCAAGCCGTTAGATTGAGAACAAAGGGAGGTCCAAATAAACTCGTGTGTCGAAGCAACTCAAAAGAGTTTCCACCGCTCAAGGTGAGATCAAAGCCTTGGCAATTCTGATGAACCTAAAGAGGTCCCTTGACCAGAAGGAATGCCAAGGGTTTCAAATGAATTCGGAGGATCGAAGGCATGTAAGAAATCCACGAGGTTACAAGGAGGTCGAATAAAAGAAGTGCGGGCATTGAGAAGTGCCGGGTGACAAAAGTCTAGACTTAAGAAGTCGAGCAGAAAAGAGAATCGATCGAGATTCAAACCAACAAAGAGATTCAAAGTAATCAAACTTAAAGAAAAGGTCACGGCGAATGGGAAGAGGTCCTAAGAATGGTATTCACCAAGTGAATTGGGGTGGCAATCTGGGATCGCACTAGAAGGACCTTTCAAAAGAGAGCTACAAGGATCGGGGCTAAAAGGAGTCAAGTGATCACCAAGGGTTCACGAGAGCATGGAAGGAACTCAAG